>CAEMYA010000539.1:256613-271127 GCA_903131615.1 Diplodus sargus | reverse complement strand
TCTAACCGTCCCGTCTGCAGTCAGTGTCTCTAACTGTCCCGTCTGTAGTCAGTGTCTCTAACCGTCCCGTCTGCAGTCAGTGTCTCTAACTGTCCCGTCTGTAGTCAGTGTCTCTGACCGTCCCGTCTGCAGTCAGAGTCTCTGACCGTCCCGTCTGCAGTCAGTGTCTCTAACCGTCCCGTCTGCAGTCAGTGTCTCTAACTGTCCCTGTACAATAACTGCTCTCAGCTGACAGGATTACCCAGAGGAAACGAAAATTGGACAAGAGATCTCAGTATGTCTCATTCATTTCTCCTAGACAATCATGAGATCTATGTGAGACCAAAGTGAGGCGGTGGCTGATTTCTCCTGTTTCTCAAATGTTTCTCCTGAGAAACAGGTGCAGAAAATCTCAACTTGGGCTCCCTGTAAGTTTCAAAGGAGATCTCATCAAGCTCTCAATGAAGTTTCAGAATGTCTCCCCAGTGCTGGAAAGGAGCAGGTTTAAGCAGTAAAGTCTCAAGTCTCACCTGTTGCTCCTAAGGAATTTTAGGAGAAACAAATGAGAAATGTTTGAGACTAAAAAAGACAACAACGAGACTGAAATGAGAACTTTCATTGAGCTCCTTTACGGCTCCATCGCCATAAAGGAGCAAGCTTTGAACAGTAAAATTTTCCTCTGTGTATACTCACACTCTCCACTCCATTTGCCGGGCTCGAGCATCAGCCGGGTCTTGGCCTCCTCCAGCTCCACCTTCAGCCTCTCCTGTTTGCTCTTCAGCTCTCGGATCTGCTGCTGCCTCTTCTCCAGCATCCTGAGCCGGGCGTTAAAGTACAGCAAACCCTGAAGACCCAACAAACACAACCCGCTCAGTGTCCCCGCAGAGTGAAGTGATGTGTGGGCAGGAGAGGGATTAGCACACCTGCTAGCCTGCTCTGAGACTTCAGTCTGTCACCACTGCTGGATTTAATTAGAGGGCAGCCACAGACAAAATTAGCATAGGCGCTAATCTGCTGCTGTGGACTTAATCTGCGGGACAAACGCTGAGCGGAGGATTAAGGACAGCTGAAGACAAACAAGTGACAGAGAGGTGGATCAGCGTCGCTTTATTACAGGTGTTTGAGGTCAGACGTCACAGCACAGCAGTGATCTCACACTGAGTCTCCTCTGCTGCCAGTCTTCACATCATCATCATCATCATCATCATTATCAGATCATGTTTTATCTCAATCAAAGCATTCACCAAATTAAAGTAGTGAGTAGATGAGTCTCCGTGTTCGCTGTGAGGACGTTTAATGTCCCCGACAACCTCTGTAGTCTCATTCAGACACTCGTTAGCAACCGCTAACTGTTTCTAACACATGAAGAGCTTCAGAATTAAACTGTGGGACATTAATGATGAATGAAACTTGTAATATGTTCAGCCTGTTGGAACCACAGCATCCAACAACCCATTAACTTTGAGATGAGGGAACAGGAAGTTCAGAACTGATTTGAGGATATTTGACTCGTTCCTGCAGAACTCCATCTTGTTTTGTTGTTTTTAATTTCATTTCAGATTTTTTCTTGTCATCTTTCAGCCAATCACGTCTCTTCAGCTCGCCAGCTCAACAGCTGCTACCAGAATTAGAACCAGTTAGCTTGTGTTAGCTCAAGCAACAACAACATGAGTTTTAATGACTGACAGCTCGAAGCTGCTGGTGATGAACTTTAGAAACACTCAAGCTAACAAATGATCATTTCTCATTCATAATAATCAGATTACTGGTGGGAGGATCCCTTGGTAGGAAAGTCTAAAGTCATAAGTAGATTTTTATTAAAATAAAATTAACAAGATGTAAAAAAAACAGAATATAAAAGAAGAAGACAGATTTCTATCAGATGGTTCATTTCATTTTCATCACTCACCTTCTCAACATCGTTGAACGGCTGCAGAGAGAAAACACAAAGAGAAGAGGATCAGTGTGACGAACATCACAAGCTCAGGCTGTCTGTTTACAGCATCAAAACAAATGTACACACCTTCTGGATTCTCATTCAAATGATTCTTTCTTCTTTCAGAAGATACAAATATTCAGTGAAATCAGGAGTGACGGAGGTATTAAAGGGACATTATGTAAGAATTGTAGTTTAAAACATTCAGAGATTAACTGAAACACTGTGAAGAAAGAACAGCATTGACGTTAAAGACGTCTGTGTTCTGTGTTGAGATATGTACTGAAGTTAGCATGCTAACCAGTTAGGCCCAGGCCTGAAAACCTCTTTCTCCCAGCAGCCCAAAGCTCCAGTGTAAACTCCACACTGGCTGCATGGCTAACTGAGATATAGATGGCTGCAGCTAGGGCTGGGCGATAAATCGGCAAAATCGAATTAATTCGAGTTTTTGGTTTAGGACAATTTTAAAAAATAAAAATCGATTTTTTATTTAACTTGCTCTGCTGCCGCTCCTCGTGGGCTCCCGTAGTTCATAGTGGGCTCCGCCCCCCACATTGACTTTCCACAGAGAAACAAACACAACATGCAGCGAGCCAAGAGTACGTTCCTAAAAGGCACTGCCTCGTTAGTAGCTTGGATTTGTGGCGTCGGACCTCGAACACACCACCGTCCGCTGCAAAGTTTGTTCAAAGGCTTTTGTAACTAAAAGCAGCGGAAGGAACCATTTATTTCAGCCTCTCAAACAGACGCCTGGATCACAGCGGGACACTTGTTGTTCACTACGAGATGCACAGACCGTAGCTGCCCACACATACCCACTAAAAAGCAGCCAACATTAGCGGAGTCATTTAATCATTGTGTCCCGTTTGAGAAGAAAGGGTCCCGGTGGACAGCTGCTACAGATGCAGTCACACTGCATATCGCTAAAGATGTGCTGCCTGTATATACAGTGGAGAAGCTGGAGGTTCATCCACATGCCGAACATGTTCGACCCAGGTTTGTGCTACGAAGCCACAACGGGGCCTGATGTCTCAATCCAGAGGAAGCAGACAGGCTCGTGTTCCAGGCCAAAAATGTGTAAAACAGACAGCAAGTACACACCTCATGTCCTGCACATCCACTAACATGTCATGCTTACTATGCAATGCATGCAAATGTTTAATTTAGTTCACATATCTTCAGGGATATAAAATACTGTCTTTAAACAAAAGGCACCTTTTGCAAAATATAGTATTTAATGAAAGTTATGTTCACACTTTATCAATACCAATATGGAGACTGATCTGTTTTTATAAAAGCAAGCAGTCAGACATGTTACATTTATGTTCACAAAAGCATTTTAGCAAAAAGGGACACAGTCTTTTCAAAAGGATGCACTTTTATATATTTTTTCAAGTGTGAGTTTGAAGCCGCACTGTTTACAATGGCAGGGCAAATGTGTTGTAAATCACAGCATTAAAATAAAAGCAATGCTTTTAATAATTTCTTTGTAATTTGAAGTTTGTTCTTGTGAAGAAAAAAAAATCGATTAAAATCGTAAATCGAGTTTGGTGTGAAAAAATCAGAGATTAAATTCAGATGTGTTTCAGCAGAAAGTTAAGATCAACCTGAGTTTATGAAAAGATATTTGTCTTCTGATCCAGACACCTGAGTTTTTGATTTATTAATGATCATTTCAGAGGAACTACACAAATCTACCAAAATTTCTCAGCGAATCGTTTGAATGATGGTCAAAATGTTTCCTAAAAGAACGAACCTCCTCTCAGTATCTGCTCTGGAGCTAATTAACATGATATCATCATTATATGCAGATAATTCACTCATTTATCTGTCAGATGTTCATAGTTCAGTGTGTTTGTCAAAGTCTGACAGATAATGTCTCGAACATCCTCAATGCAAATTTGCTCACCTATCTGAGGAAACACGGTCGTCATTATTGCCCGTCGTTAGCAGAACCGAGCCTCTCCAGTGGGTCAGTACACTGAGCTGGACTGTTGAACGTGTGAGGAGGAGGTTTATATTGTGTGACGAGAGGTTCAATGAAAAACTAGAACATGTTCTCTGAACACTGAACTGACTCCAGAGTGACTCGGCTCAGCCTCGACTGACCGTGAAGAGTCAGAACAACATTTATTGAACCGCTGGAGTCGGCCTCACCTCTGACCCCGTCACCACCTCCCTCCTCCTTTGCAGCCGCTCCACATCGTCGATCTCGTACACCTTTATCTCAAACGGCTCCTTCAGGGCGCCGCCCAGCGGAGGCAGGTCCACCCACTGACCCCCCACCTTCCTGCCCAGAGAGGAGGTGTCGGGGAGGGGGGCGGGGATCAGACGGCGCCGCTGGAAACCTGATGGGAGAGACAATAAATAAAGGAGCAGTTCACTCAAACAGTAAATCCAGTCATCGTGTGTTCTCTCCTGCAGACTGTGATCACAGCAGAGGAGCTGTATAGAGATATCTGATGATTTAAATCAAGTCTGCAGCTGCTTTAGCAGAATGTTGCCACTCTGTTTTACTGTGAAGCTCCAGAACTGTTTTCATCAGGAGGAGATGATGAGTTGGCTTATGTTTGAGTGAACTGCTCCTTTGCCAACTGGCTCAGATAACATTGTATTTAGTTCATGATATCAGTATCTGACAGCCGGCTCACAAAGCTCATTATTTTTAATTATCTTCATCTTTTCTCTCATTTTAACTCCATTCTGTGTCAACGACTGTTTGTGCTGCTGATGAGGTTTTAACATTCTTCCGTCAACCTAAAGACCTCCATCTTATTTTAATGACTCTTTACACTCGGCTGTCAGACAGCTGTGTACAAATCAATTTAATGGTGATCAGAACTGCACAGAGTAAAATGTAGCACCCCGCTGCCACAGACCACAGGGTCCAACGGCCTTTAAGGCAGCTGTAGACAGACAGCAGTGTAGGATTGCAAATGAATGAAGCATCAGCGAGCACAACGAACAGAAAGCCACTTATGATTATTAAAGGCCTGAGAACCAGTGACAGATCGAGGAGGTGTGTGAGTGTGGTGGATGTGGAGGGAGGGTGTGTGGGTGATAATTGGAGTTGGATATGTACACCGGGAGTCGCCGCGGCTTCATGAAATATTCATGAGGCAGAAACGAGCCGAGATCGAGCGACTGATGGCAGGCAGATCACACGAG
The DNA here is from genome assembly GCA_903131615.1 of Diplodus sargus. Classification (NCBI taxonomy): domain Eukaryota; kingdom Metazoa; phylum Chordata; class Actinopteri; order Spariformes; family Sparidae; genus Diplodus; species Diplodus sargus. The sequence goes on along the minus strand of CAEMYA010000539.1, from coordinate 266,044 downwards.
CGCTGATTCCATATGCATCAGACTGCCTGACCTGTGTGTCGCTGCTGCCAGCGAGCCGCATGAATCACAATCAGCTGCAGGAAGGTAACAGCGGCGAGGCTGAGCCGAGACAACACGTCCCAGATAATGTGCAGCGATGTAGATTTAACTATAATGCCGGGACGAGAGACACATTCATGCAGTGAAACATCAGCCTTGGATAGATGCTCCCACAGCAATGATACCTGAACTCTACTGTGTGCTCAGCATTCATGAAAACATTACAGAGAACCAACGCCTTCATCCATCACATACACTGATGGATGAAGGCACATTTTTGAAAATGTCATAAATATGTTAATTTCTTCATGTAGCCAGTTTTATGGCTCCTTCACTTTCTGGATCAATACGCAGAGAAACAGCTGTTGAATGTCAGATTTAAGCTTTAAACGTCTGCCTATAAAAACGCATTTCAATAATAGTTGGATACACTGCAAAATATGACAGCCTCACTGTCCTACATTCTCCTACAGGAGCTGCTGGTTTTATTCACTATGACTTTTAGTGCCCATGAAAGTACAAACTGTGATCCATCTTAAAGAAACACAAACACTTGAAATAAAGCTCAGCAACAAATACAGTTGACATTCAGAAAGTGTCAGCTGAATACTGAGTACACTAACGACTGCAGTGCACAAAGCCAACCACTGTCTATACTAACACTTTACAGGTGAATGTTCAGTCACTGCTTTGACATTTGCAGATTTGTGGATATTCAAGGTTCCTAAAAGTTCTGAGAAGTCTAAACCGATATCTAAGTGTTTTTATCACACGTCTGGCCCACCTGTCCTCCAGGATCAGGTAGATATTCTTAATGGTGAAAAACAGCTGATGACTCATCGTGCACTCTGCGGCGTCAAATGAGTTATTTCTTAATTTTTCTGTCACTGCTGACGACGTGTGAAAAGACAAACGCTAGATTGATTTTGAAATAACTTCACTGATTTGGTAGACTGGTTTATATTTTCACTACACATTCAATGCAGTTGGATATTTATCTTAGTTCAACATGCAGCTAAGTAAAATGAGATCTTCAAAGTGTGGCTGTCAGCTGTGACTTACCATTTCCTCTCTTCTTGGGTGATTTAGAAACTCTGCTTCTATTGGACGACGACACTCCGCTCTCACTCATGGAGTCGTGTGTTGAAGATGTGCTGCCGGTGGTTTCGCTGTCTCGGATCATACTCTCATAACCGCTGCTCCCGCCGCTGTGGTAGAACAAGGCGGTGCGGCCCATGGCTGGGGGCAGCTCCCCGCTGAGGATGCTGCTATTGTCACTGCCGTGCCCACTGCTGTAGCGCTGAGGCCTTCGCGGCGCGGTGATCTTGCTGTAAGGTGAAGGCAGCGGCGTGCTGGTTGGCGAGCCGCTGACTCTACTGGTCCCGCTGTCAATGCCATCATTTCCTGTCGCTCCGGGCCCACTGCTGAGCTGCTTCCTTTGACTCCCAGTGGCTAGCTCGCTCACCCGGCTGTTAGCTGCCCTGCTAATGGCCTGCTTTGTGCCCATAATGGTGCCTCTTCCTATCTTGGCTCCTGTCCCCGATCGAGCTGGGGACTTTCCTGTTGGAGGTAGGCTGGGGTTGCGTCCTGCTTCATTATCAAGAGGTTTCGGGGAGGAGCTCGGGCTCTTGGAACTACTTACAGACAGGGTTCGAACCTTTGATCCATCAGAAACTGCTGCTCGTGAGCTGCTGTTGCCTTTGACCTGCCCCAGTGCCTTGACTGTAGTTCCAAAGACACCAGGGGAAACTTGTGAAGAAGAAGCAGAGGTGGAGTTGGATGCTGGAACTCCGAGTCTTGGCACTGATCTGTTGGATCTGCCGTTTCCTCCAACAGTAGCACCACTGTTCTCCCTGAACAGTTCAGGCTTGGACCCAGCTAAGGTTTGGCTGTCACATCTTTCCAGAGACATCAGACTCCCGTAGTACCTGGAGGACTCTGCTTTGGCCCCACGTGTCTTCAGGCTTGAAGTCTTGGCAGAGACATGCTCTGTTTTTAGACTGGATGTCCTGTGGCTGAAGGAATCTGCCCGCAACCTGGTGCTGAATTCTTCCTCTGAGGTCGATGCTTTGGAGAATGAGGACTTTCCAATGTCGCTGCTTGTTTTTAAGGCACTTGGAGATAACGCAGTCCTCGTCTTTTGTTCTTGGCTTGACTGTCTGACAGTTGGACCAGAAGGACAGATGTTTCCAGACTTGGAGATCCCGATGCTTTTCTGCCCATTTGCCTTTTTCCCCAAGGATGAAAACCTCAGGGTGGCCATCACTGACATGCTCTCAGGACCCCATTTAGATTCAGAAATCTGGGGAGTAGATACAGTCCCAAGAGTAGTTGCACCTCGGGTGAGTTGTGGCAGCTTGATGAGAGTGTCTCCTCTCCTGCTGCTCGATCTTTCACAACCATCAACAGCCCTTTGAGCTGAAGATGACACTTGTGCTTTTGGAGGTCGAGGGACACTGTTACTGTTTCCTACGGGCCTCTTAGAGGAAACACTACTTGTGCCACTTCTTGTTGGCTTACTTGCAGAGAGACACTCAACCTCTCTGGGATGAAAGTCACTGCTTCCCTGAGGCAAAAAGTCTTCTTGTCTGCCTTCCTGCCTGCTGCAGCCCACAATTGCAGATGAGGTAGACTTGTTTTTCCTGGGAAGACTGGAATGGGCGGCATGATGAGGAATCTGGGCTGAAGTGTTCAGAGTATTGGCTCTTGTCCTAAGAGAGCCTTTAAGAGAGGCTTTGGTTGAGTCAGGGGAAGTGGGACACTTGATAAAGGGAGACTTGTTTGGAGTAGCATGGCCACTGTCCAGCTCTGAGAAACAGCCACTGTCATTCAGGGAGCTCTTGATGCCATGCTGCAAAAACGGCTGTTTAAGAAATGGCGAGGTTAGCACAGATGCATACCCTGTCGCCATGTTTTTCTCCCTCATGTAAAGGCTGCTAGTTGAATGAGTAGCTTCACTTTCAGCTGAATCAACACTCAATTCACCTGGCCATGAACAAACAGCTGACTGCTTGTTGCCATCTTGTGAAAACATGCTAACATCAGCCCCCGGTCCCACGGCTCCTTGTTGAGATGTATAAGCATCGTACTCATCGTTAATACTGCTGATGATGCTCACAGGGCGAGAGCCGGTGGCTGATCCCTGCAGACTGCAGTCACTGTTGACACTGAGCAGGTTGGAGGGGCGGCCATTGTCTGGGACAAGGCCATGAGGAAGCTCCTCTACAACCGTGAACACAAGCTCATCCTCTCCGTTCAGCTCCACAGGCTGCTGCAGGGTAACTGTAGTCCTCAGAAAATCCCTGTCCAGGCACCTTCCTAACAGAGCTGCCCGAAGACTGTTGTCTTCCATGACAGATCTGCTTGCAGTTGGGACCATCTCTGTGTTTGAGGACCCCTCTGGCTGGCCTTGCCTCAGAGCCGGTTGACTCATACCCACAGGGGGAGTCCTACCAATGACCTCCCCGGGCTGAGAAGCCGCCCTGGATGTTCTTGGTAAGGATGGTGAGGCTGATGGCTTGGGCACACCTCCTCTGAGGTAGACTTTCTCTCGCACAACTGGCTCTGGATCCTGGGAGAAACTCCAGCTGGGCTTCATCACAGATGGCTGAAAGAGGTTGGCTGAAAGTTTTTCACCATCTGCACTAGTCCGCTTGGACGTGTCCATGAGGCCGCCGGCTGAAGGGAATCTGGACAGTTCCTGATCAGGTTTATTTGTGCTTGTGGTTGTTGTGCTCTCAAAGAACTTTAGGGAGGAGTTGGTGTCGGACTTGGGTGGAGACGTTGCCTCTGAGGGTTTAGTTGCTCCAGTCTGAGTCCTAAGTGCTGCTGCTTGTGCTGCTTTGCCCTCTGTGCTGAACACAGCCGGACCCTCACTGCCGTCGATGCAGTCGAGTCTCTCCTGCAGCTCTGCAAATGTGTTACACTTAAAGTGATCACCATCAGACCGGGGAGCGTCTTTGAATCGCTTTTTGTTCAGGGAGGGGATGATAGGAACAAAAGAAGGCGGTCCCTCGTTGTCGCTCAGTTCTCGGTCTGAGATGGCCGTCCCTCCAGGCCCGACGTAGATGACTGTGTCACAGGAGTGTTCGCTGCTGGAGGAATAGTCGGGATCACTGGAGAGCAGCAGGGGCGTGTCCGGGTCGAGGGCCATGGTTCGGGGGTGGAAGGGTCGCAGGTGAGGAGGTCGATGGGACGGACCTTCTTCACAGGAACTCTCCCCTCCGGACGAGCTGGAGGCGTACTGCAGAGACAGAAGCATCAGCGCATTAACACACTACAGAGATGCAGCGATTAGCCGGAAGGCAAATCCATTTCTGGGCCTTCTGTCATCGATACAGTTTGAGGTTAATAGTGCAAACTGAGGGCTCGACCAGAATTAATGCCAATGAGACGGAGAAGCTGTAACCCCTGATTTCATATAGTGTTTTCAATCTATAGAATACAACTACAGCCTCTAATGAGAGTGAATGCCTCTCTTATCTCAGCACAGAGGCTACCATCCCCGTAGGACCAGTGATATTGATTATCTTTCATATTATGGTAGAAAGAGCTGACTGAATTATGACTGTATGACTCTGATCACATCATAGAGCAGAAGGTTTTTACTGCCTCAAGAAATGAGCTGAAACACGTTCAGAGAGCAAAATATCTGTAACTCTCATATGAAAATCTTCAAGCCTCTTAAATTTAAAATCAAATCACTTAATTCTTGATTTTCGCCTCAAGTTTGTCCAGAAGTAGCTTCAATGTTTCATATAAAATGTCACCTTTATTTCCTGTGTCGGGAAATCAGTGAGTAAAATCGCTCCAGAAAAGGAGTTGAAGAATTGATCAGTTTAATGTTAATTGATTGATAAATATTCTTTTCCAAGAAGTTTTTTCTGTATTTCTAACATTGTTGTGTTTAAATTGTTTCGTTGTGTTTGTTTCCTTTCTCAAATCTTCTCTTTACAGAATAAATGATGTTGAATTGAAATAAGCTATTTCTTTGTTGTCCTTTCTTGAGATTTTAAGACACAAAGGATGACAAAAGGAACTATGAGGAAAAAAATCATCTACATTTTTCAGTCCTGATCTCATGTGTTCATTTTAGAATTAACTGGCAAATAAATCATCAAACTGTTTGGTTTGACTGATAAATATGAATAATTGATCTCTTCCTGGCTGTAAAGGCTCCTCGGCGGCTCTGAGCTGTAACCTTTGTGTACCTTGTTCTTCTTCTTCCTCATGCGGTGGATGCGTGAGGCCAGTTGCACCGTGGTCAGCGTCTCCATGTAGTTGGCCGGGGAGTCTGAGATGTGTGCGATCATGGTGGTTTGACAGTTGATGTTTCCCAGGGATTCACTGAGCAGCATGGTGAGCTTACTGTCCCTGAATAATACATCAAGAAACCCCTCGTTAGCCAAAAAAAAGGGGCTGAGAAACCCCCGAGGAGCCCAGGAACCATTCATTACTCAGCGCAACAGTTGGGCACAAAAAGGAATAAGAAGGATCTCTGATTTCACATTAATGAAGCCGGCTTTGAACCACACGCCACATGTGATCTGTCGGCATAAATCCCGTCTTTGAAAAGTAGAGCGAACATCGACAAACTGCAGCCGAAGCTTTTTTTATCCACGACGACAACAGTAGAGTCTCTTCTGGCTCAACATGCTAACAACCTGCAGTGAGTCACACCAGGTGTGTTTCCATCAAATGTCAGGTTTTATACGTTTGAGAAATTTATGTGTGAATTATGTGAATCAGACCATTGATTACTTTTAATACCAACACATCAATTCATCTGAAAATCTGAAACAGTCTGCAGACACAAAATACTGAACACAAATTCAACGGAAACACACAATTAGACGGAGCACTGCTTGAATCCCACTTCTTCATCAATCTGAGTGAAAATCATATAGAAAGACGTGTAAAGAAGAAACATCAGACAAAAACACACAAACTGTTGTTAACATGAGTCTCAGATCTACATAAAACAAATCGTCCATCACTGAGACAGACTCCATGTTTCTACTTAAAGACAGAATGAAGTTCATGTAGAACATTTGCTGAATTAACAAGAAGGTCCAAATAATGCAGAATGAGTCAGAGACAGAGTTTCACAGAGTTTATAAAATGTCTCCAACTCAACAACTCACTAAACTGACACATTTGTTAAGGGAGTCTGGTGCTGGTGTTCAGTGAAACAGTGTGTTGCTGCTAACGTTAGCACCTTTACATAATCCGGATCATTCTGTCTGTTGTCTTCTAAATGTTTGAAGGTGAACAATCTTTTCTTCTCTGCCTCAGAATTTCTGCCATTTTTACTAAATTGTAAACAAACATAAAATCAGACGGAAGTGAAACAAATTAGATGACAACAAAATCAAACAGCGAGGAGACAAAATGAGTCCCTGAGCTGGACACATCAGACCTCCCTGAAGAAGAAGAGCTCTCGGATCTTAACGGGATCTTTCTGGCTAATAAAAGATAAATGAATAAATAAATAAAGACGGATCTCCACAAATCAATCAGCCTGCAGAACAAACACCCGGAGGACTGAACACACATCAGTCAGCTTCACAACCTGATTTATTCATCTGTCTAATCTACGTTTCAGAGCCGCTGAAGCTCATTAAAATACAGTGAACTCTTCCTGTCTGCTGTCCGTCCTCTCAGGAGTCTGTGGACCAGCTGTTGTTTGGGGCACGTTGACCTCTGACCCCTGACGGGTTCATTAAATGCTGCAGTGAGAGCTCGTACCTGTAGGGAACATGTTTGGCTCCGTTGGCGAGGGCGAGGATGACGTTTCCCAGCGCAGACAGAGACAGACACTGACCTCCGCCTCCCTCTCTGGTCCTGCTGATGTCCGTCTCACAGCTCCCCAAGTCCAGCAGGTGGAGCCGACTCCGACCGGACACTTAGAGACGGAGAGACCAGGCAGCCTGTCAACTTCTCATTGGTGCTGGTTTCATGACTGAGTAATTGATTTGTTTATGGACAGAAACATAATCAATGCTTCTTTAAATTATTGATTGTCGGTTTAACAGTGTTGCCACAGTTACCTTGAAAAAGTAATCCGATTACTGATTACTCCTTTAAAAAGTAACTTATATTACAAGTTACTGTATCAGTTACATTCAGCAGGTGCCCCCCAACATAAACCTCCAGCAGCCTTCAGGTTTCTCTCCTTCTCCAGGCAGGAAGCTGAAGGTGTTCTGTGAGGCAGCAGCTTCGAGTTTATTATGGCACCAAACGAGGAGTCAGCCGTGTTTAGCAGCATCTCCTCTACAACATCCCGCAGACCAACTTCTAACCCTCAGTCACCAGCACAGAGTGCAGCAAACCTTAATACTCTCATCTTTAGCTGACAAACTCAAAATAATGAGTGTATTCCAGCTAGAAACGTGCATCTCTGTCTCCCTCCATTGTTGTTTGTGTTTGTGTGGCTGCATTGTGTAACACGTGAGTTGTTCTCGTGCAGAAAACGTGACTTCTCGCGTATGTGACGTCATTCCCCGACACGCAAGGGAGGGGAAAATGACAAAAATAATAGTAACGCACAGTGACTTGAATAAGTTACTTTAATCTGATTACTAGTTTAAAAATATAACGCGTTAGATTACTCGTTACTGAAGAAAGTGGTCAGATTAGAGTTACTGCAGTTTAAAGTCATTTATCAGGTGAAAACATCAGCTGGAACACGAGACCGACGTTCTTCAGGCATCTTCTGCTCTGTTTGACTCCAGTGAAGGTGAGTGTTGTACAGACAGTGAAGAGTCTCTGCTGTTATCATATTTGTCTGCTTGAAATGTGAGAAAAAGTCTATGGACCCTGGTGTGGAGGAGCTCTGCAGCACAGGCTTCACACTGAGAGAGTGATTGTGTGGATGTGAGTCGCTGCAGGACAGAATAACTGATAATAACCAGATCATGTGAAGCCTCCACAGGCCTGAGACCAGAACCACAGCTTTCACACTGAGCTCATTTAATTTGTTTTGTTTTGTTGATGTGGACCCAGAAACACCAGACCCACCAGAACCACTCTGTGAGACATGATGACGACCAAATAAACAATTAAATCGTCCAAAATAAAATCTGTTTACAGCCAGAAAACCTCCATACAGTCCAGACTGAGACCATCAAGTCACGTCAAAACCAACAAGTCCCAAGTCCTGACAAAGTCCTGACTGCATTTTTAGGCACGACCTAACCAGCTGATGTTCACAGTTTGATCGGATACTAAATCTCTGCGAGGACACTGAAGTCACGAGTCGTTGGTATTCCAGTAAAAGTTCAGCTGCAAGTCTTTTCGGATCAGTCGTCAGGCTCATGACTCCATAATGTTTAAAACCAAATACATTAATATATTCATGTTTACACAAACCATGGAGATGTTTAAAAGAATAATTTAAGGTCATAAATCGTGTGTGTGTCCTTAAGCAGCTCAGTCTGTTGAACCTCTGCTGCTTTAAACTGCCTCTTCATTTCATTAAGTCAGAGAAATTATCCACCGGCTGCATCAGCAACATTTACAAAGTGCTGAGAGCAGCTGAGTGGACACTTTCATACCCGCCTGTCTACAAACGCTGCGGACACCGAGGCTTCAGGCCTCATTAGCCATGCAGATTTATTCCAGCCGTGGACGGAGAAGCAGCAAAACACGAAGTACTGAGAGAATGTGTGTGCTGTGACAGGCAGACGTGGCCGGAGGTGGTGTTAGCGTATCCTCTCCACCTGTTGATGCTGTTGTGGAGGTCGTCGGCAGCTTCAGGTGAAGCTAATCAGCAGCTACGTGTTGGACATGAACAGAGAGCTGAGACACACTGACGGGAGGTTTAACTGTTGAGGGGTCAGAGATGATAACCTGCTGTTTCTGTACGAGACGCCTGTCTGTGGTTGTGAGCTGGACAGGTAAGCTGGACAGGTGAGCTGAACAGGTGAGCTCACCGCTGCTCAGACAGGAAATCACTTGTATCTGCCACTCAAACCAAACAAGGAAACAAAGACGTCTTTAACAAGATTCGCCAGCATTTAAACTGTTCATGTGAGACACATCACATCATTTTACATCAGATAGTCTGAGTCTTCAAGTCAACGGCAACAAGTCCCCAGTTTAATACCAGCAAGTCCCCAGTTTAAGACCAACAAGTCCCCAGTTTACACCAACAAGTCCCCAGTTTACACCAACAAGTCCCCAGTTTAACACCAAGTCCCCAGTTTACACCAACACGTCCCCAGTTTACACTAACAAGTCCTCAGTTTACACCAACAAGTCCCCAGTTTAACACCAACAAGTCCCCAGTTTAACACCAACAAGTCCGCAGTTTACACTAACAAGTCCTCAGTTTACACCAACAAGTCCCCAGTTTACACCAACAAGTCCCCAGTTTACACTGACAAGTCCCC
>CAEMYA010000539.1:229437-240091 GCA_903131615.1 Diplodus sargus | reverse complement strand
CCTCCTCCTCTCCCTCCTCCCCCTCCTCCTCCTCTTCCTCCTCCTCTTCTCCTTCTCTGTTTTTCTCCTCACTTCATCTCTGGGCTGAGATTGGTGGCCTGGTTACGGTGGATTACTGAGCTAACAGGATGCGGTGAACAGGGAGTCCATTATTCAGCCGTTGGACTGGACGGGCTCTGCCAGCTAACAGGATTACAGAGAGCTGTCGGCAGGACCGAACACCAACCAGAGCCGAGCACCAGGAAGATGAGACCCAGACGCTCTGTGCTGGTTCAGTTCAGTTCTGTGGACTCAGTACTTCGGTGTTTCTGAAGGCAGCAACAAACAGAACACTAGTTTGTTTGTCTCTGCTCAGTTTGGTGTTTGTGGTTCTTGGTTGAGTTCAGTTGGTTCAGTTTATCTCAGTTAATCATGTCGATGTGACTTCAGGTTCTCTTAGTTCTTGTTAGTTTGATGTTGTTTCAGCCTCAACATGGACTGAAAGTCGTCTGAACATCAGTGAGTCAGTTATTAACCAGAGTGTGTCTAACGTGTATGACTGGTGCAGTTTGTCCCTCCATGCTCACCTTACTGTGCTGCTGGTGTTCAGGTCTGCAGCAGGACACCCTCCACAGGCCCTCCAGGTAGGTCTGTGCGTTCAGAGGGAGGGGCGTCACTGTGGCCAGCCCTTTGGCCCCGCCTCCTCCCAGGTAGGTGCTCTGGACGCCACCCCATCCCCACGGAACTCCGCCTCCCTGCTGCTCGTCATACGACCACCTCTGCTGCTTCAGCGGCAGCTCGTCGCCGCCCCAGCTGCCACGTGAGGCCGGGCGGGTTGTGGCGGTGCTGGTGGTCGGGGGGGGCGGTACACCGGGGACGGCGGGGCGAGGCGTCATCTCCCTGCCGATGCCGAGAGCACGGCGCAGAGCGAGGCGTCTCAGCTGGTGGAAGGAGGCGCCGCAGACGTCACAGCGAGCGTCGACAGAAGCGTGGCGGCCACGACGAGGCAGCTGGAGGCGCTGCAGCTTATCGAACAGGAAGGAGGCGTAGGCCGGGTCCTGGAGGGGCAGAGAGGACGGGTCGGTCAGTGCAACATCTCTAAACATCCAACGACACAACACCCCGACCCGCACCAGGCAACCAGGACAGAACCGTCAGAACTTCAGTTCATATCTTCACTACACATTTATCTTTGACTTTACTCTGTTTTAATACGAAATGATCAGAACACTTCATCTCAGGAGTCTGTGACTGTGAAGTCCAGTTACTATCAAACACTGTTCAAACAGAACCAGGATCCAGAGAGCGGGTCGAGCTGTTCATGTTCATCAAAGAATCAATAAAGAACTGAAACTGGTGAACTGAAAAACCAGAGACGCACCTGAACATCTGTGTTCTTAACAAGATGTCAGTTTTTCATTCAATTTTTATTGTTTTATGTCTTTCAGGAGGCGGAAAAAATTATCAAACAGACGACAGAGACACAAAAACCTTTATGATCCACCAGCTGCTCACACACACACACACACACACACACACACACACACACACACACACACACACAGTCAGGCTGTGACCTGCTGCTCTGCTTCATTAATGAGGTCACATCCACCACAAGTGTCAGATTGCTTCACACACACTCGGATGGTTCACAGCCAATCACACAGCTGCAGCATCACTGGAGGGCGGGGCTAAAGCCTGCTGCTACATGCTCACAGAGTGAGTGACCTTTGACCTTTGACCTTGTGGGTCTGTGTGCTGCAGAGCAGCTGCATGTCAGACAGCAGAGTTCAGATGAAAGCGTCTCTGCTCTGATGGTATAGAGTGCATACCTCCACCACTGTCAGCGGACATTTAGCTCTGAACGAACAAACAGCAGCTTGAGTTTTACTTCCTTATTTCTGATGACATCATCAGTTCACTTAACACACAGCTGGGCGATCAATCGGTAAAATCGATTAATTCAAGTTTGTGGTTTAGGACGATTTAAAAAAATGAAATTAATTTTCTCTTAAACGTGCTGCGCCGCCGCTCCTCACGGGCTCCCGTAGTTCACAGTAGGCTCCGCCCCCCACAGGGAAACAAGCACAGCAACACGCAGCGAGCCAAGAGTTCGTTCCTTAAAGGCACGGTCTCGTCAGTAGTTCAGTTCTGTTGCTGTTTAAAGGCTGTTGGAGCTAAAGGCAGCAGACCGACCCGTTTACCTCAGCCTGTCAGACGGGCGCCTGCATCACAGCGCGACACTTGTTGTTCACTACGAGATGAACAGAACCATCGGCCCACAAACACCTGCTGAAAATCACAAATCGAGCTTGCTGTGAAGAAATCCACCCGCACCAAACACACTCTGGATTGTTTAAAGACAGAAAACTTTGGCTTGAGTTCAGATGAAACAGGACTGCAGCAGCAGATCGGATCAGATCCTGATCCTGTTTGTTCTGAGACATCTGATCAACCACCTGACGGTCTGACTGTTCACACTGTCACACGAACTGAAGGAGGAAAAACTGACCTGTAGACCAGCAGCTCAGAGCCTCAGAGTCCAGAAGCTGCTTCAACACGCCACCGACTGACTGCAGAGCTGCAGTCTGCTTCAGTCTGCGCCAGGACTTCTGCCTCTAAATCTTCTCTATTCAGACGTCCTGACACCCGGGCCTCACAGCCGGGCCTCACAGCTGGGCCTCACAGCCGGGCCTCACAGCTGGGCCTCACAGCAGCTGCTGAGTCCTGATCGTCTTCATGAGCCCAGTGAGACGCAAGCTGACCGAAGGTCGTGAGTCTGTGTGAACACTCCCTTCAACTGGGCCACTTTTAGACAGAAGGTCCAGACCTGACATCAACACCTCAGCTGATCTGATCACAGGTGGACAGTTTGAAGTCCAGGTGTGATCAGATCACTCGGACCACATTCAGAGGTGGTCTGGACCACACGTGACCACATTCATTGAACAGCGAACACAGAAGAACTGAACCTGCTGATGTTCGTGAACGCACCGTCTGCTTCACTGAACCAGTAGCAAAACTGCACCAGACTCCATTAACAAATGTAGTGATTTTAAAAGTTGTTGGGCTAAAACAAACTTTATAATGTTGTCAAACTATGTCTCTGACAGATTCTTCATTATTTGGACCTTCTGGTAAATTCAGCAAATGTTCTACATGAACTTGTTGGGACCCACAGATGAAGTCGTTGTGGATTTCAAAATGGACTCTGAACTGAACTCAGTGTCCCAGAATTCCCCATTCTTCACACCGAGGTGCAAAATTCAGGTTTGAGCTACTATTGGTCAGAGTGACAGAGCCCCACTGATCACACCTGTATATAGGACCTGTTTGAACCTTCTTGCTGTCTATTTAATATTGTACAGAGTGAATGTTGCTCTACACTGTCAAGAACTCCAACATCCTTCAACCGTCACAGCTGTTAGTTAATTATTAACCAGAGTCATAAACAGTTCAGTACATTTTTATGAGACCGATTTAGTGACATGTCTATCTTTTTCCTTCTTCAAGGGTGGTGGGAGGGGATCTAATGCAAGTTGGATCATATTATTTATCATCATTAATAATTGTCCCTGATAATCATTAATTATTATTGATAGCCACATTGAACCTTAATCTCCCTTTTATTGTTGCTGAACATGACTGAACTTTGCTCGTGTGTAAAACGCCCAACAGCCTGTTTCTGCCTCTGAGGGGAAACATGGAGTCATTTATCAGACGCTTCTCTCCAACGTGACCGACAGTAATCACACACACATTCACACACTGATGGTGCCGACCAGCACATCAGGAGCAGTTTGGGTTCAGTATTTTGCCCAAGGACACTTCAACATGCAGACCAGGAGAATTGAACCAGCAACCTTCCGACAACAAGAAGCTGACTCGACCCCTGAGCCACAGCCGCCCTTGTTTCATCACACCAGGTGACGGCTGGATCTCCTGCAGGCTGCTCGGCACATCAGTGTGTAAATCTGTAATTAACTGAACGATCTGTCGTGTCAGTGATTTATTGTGTTGGACTGCAGACAGTCTGATTTAAATCTGCAGTACTGAGTCAGTACCAGGGTTCTGCTGTGTGGAGGTTCAGGTTCACTGAGCCCAGTCGCTGCTGATCAGTGTGATGTCAGCTGACAGTCTGACCTCCACTGACGGACACGAGCACTAATTAAAGAGGACGGAACAGTAATGAAGCGTCCTGCAGCTCATCACCGTCTGAATTAACTCGTTAACAACGTTCAGCTTTCATCAACGACACGAGACGACTCGGCAGCGTCTGACTGACAGGAAGCTGCGGCTCTGCAGTGAACAGAGGAATACATGTAAAATAACAGAATATGAAGGATATCAACACACTGACTGTGTGACTTAATGTGAGTCAGACATGAAGAGGAGAGAAACTGTCCTGAGATCAGCTGTGAGACACAAACGACAGTAAATCTCCACATGAACACTTTCACACAGGTGGATTCTGAACATTTGATCACGTGAGATTGTTTTGTTGTGAAAACTTTCCTTGAATATTAAAACAATGTTATTGGCTTATTATTATTAGTCATTTAGTTTGATTTTGATGAAAACGAATTGAGACTTTTCTGATTTTAGAAACAAGAAGTTATTCTTCATATCATGTTGAAGGACAACATGATTATTACGTGTGATTAATCAAAATTCAAAGACCTTGAAGAAGATTTTCTTTTTGTCTCCCCCCTAAACTTTGTGAACGTTCCTCTGGTCTGCTGCTATCCTGACATACAAAGCAGCAGCAGAAACTAAATGAATCTCTGGAACATTGAAAACGTTCCTACAAACGTGATGTTTGATGTTGTTTCGCTCAAACGGAGCGTTGTCACTGTGAAGCTGCCGACTCTCCTCCCTCAGCAAACCACATGCTCAACATGTTCTCTGTTCTCACCTCTCAAACACAGAACTGAGCTCAGATGTTTCACTGGTGATTAATGAGATAATTAGAGCCGAGAGAGGCGACGCAGAGAGTTTTACCTTCAGCAACAAACACCTTGAAAGAGTCATTAGCATTCAGACCCGTCTCACAGACACAGAGGGAGATCGCTGAGCTGATTAATGCGACTGTCGAGTGAGAAAATCAGTTCTCTCGGTGCAGCATGAATCTCTGTGCAGCCAGATGTGAGTTCTGTCTGTGTGTTCTGACTCTAACCAGGTGTTGGTGTGTGAACACAGAGAGGAAGACGAGACTCAACCGAACAAACGTGAAACGTTCAGGCTCAACTTTAGAAACAAACATTTATAAAAGAGGCTAGAAAGTTCTGAGTGATTCTACTGGTCTGATGAGGGACCGATCCAGACAGACGGTCCTGTGAGGTTTCTGTCCATTTAATAAGATAAAAGAGAAGTGAAGCAGCAGCAGACCTGCAGGTCTGAACCGAAGCCGAGCGGCTGCAGACCTGCGGGTCTGAACCGAAGCCGAGTGGCTGCAGACCTGCGGGTCTGAACCGAAGCCGAGTGGCTGCAGACCTGCGGGTCTGAACCGAAGCCGAGTGGCTGCAGACCTGCGGGTCTGAACCGAAGCCGAGCGGCTGCAGGTGAAACAGACTCAGTGTTTAATCTGAAAGCAGTCAGCGTCCTCTGAGGCTCCTGTCACCACTAATCCTGTCCCCAGGGCCCACACTGGCCCCAGTCCGGACCCCCCAACACTGGCTCCAGTCCGGACCCCCCAACACTGGCCCCGGTCCGGACCCCCCAACACTGGCCCTGGTCCGGACCCCCCAACACTGGCCCCGGTCCGGACCCGCCAACACTGGCCCTGGTCCGGACCCCCCAACACTGGCCCTGGTCCGGACCCCCTGGAGGAGGCAGAAGAGGACTGAGGTTGCTGTGAACTGTTCACTTCTCTGAGTCTCTGTGTTTCAACATGTAATCAGATGGAACTAATGGTCGGCTCTTGTAGAACTTATAAATGTAAAGAGCAAAGTTACTCCGATCGATCAGAAGTCCACATATCTGTAACGAGCGGTGCTACGTCCTCTCCTGCTGATCCGAGGACGTCTCTCTGTCCTCTGTTAGAGCCTCCAGGCTCCTCTGAGCTCCTCTGATGCTCGTTAGCGTAGCGAGGAGAGACTCTGTGCTCGGGACTCGACGTCTCCTGAGCTGCTCGCCGGCCATGTTGAAGGTGATGTGTGGTGACAGAGGTGATGAAGAAGGAGGATGAGGAGCTGAGTGAAGGAGACGACTGCACAGAGTAATTACATCCTTCAGTAAACTCAGTGAGAGAAGAGCTCTGAGGCTTCAGCTCGTCCACACAGAGGATGAACATGTTCTACTGTGGGATCCAGCCAATCAGTACGCCTTACCACAGGGGAGTTAATGATGTCACTGAGTGAATGACAGGTGAGCCGACTGTGTCTGTAGATGGAGGTAAATCTAAAAAGGGTCTTTGTGAAGTTGTAGCTACAGTTTTTACATTGAAAAAATAAGGCCGACCTTAAAACAGCTGTTTTTAGAATGTAGTTTGGTTGAGTGGTGTGTCTGAACTGAGCTGAGCTGCTTCTGATGATGAAGTCACGTCTTCAGCTCCTCTCAGCTCGTGACTGAGTTCAGAACACAGACTTGAATCAGTTACAGTAATGGAAGAAGTAAGTAAGTACTAATACCACACTGGAAATACTCCTTCCTGTCTTCACAGCAGTCAACAATGAAGCACATGTTCGATGTTCAGTGTGATGACGTCTGACTGTGAGGATCATTTTAACATTACATCATACACTGTTGTTGTAACCATGGTGACCATCTGACCTGCAACAAGTCTGTGTGTGTGAGGTGTCGTGTCCGATCTGGTTCTGTATGAAAACATGTTTCTTTCAGCTCGTTTGGATCACCAACTCATTAAAACATGTATTATGTATTAATGACCTGACAGACGTATTTTATTTGTCTGTGAGACTCAAGCAGACACCAACACCAGCAAGTCTGCCCCGGCTTCAGTCCCTCAGCTGTGATATTCACACCTCCTCCTCCTGACACTGAGCAATTCCTGTCGGACGTCCAATCGTCCGTCACGGTAACGAGCTCATGAAGTCACCTCTCTGCTGACCAAGCAGGTCCTCAGGGCTTTTACTGCAGCGGGACCTTCACTTCCTGCTTAAGTGACCTTGAGTCCAGCTTCTATTAACCTCAACCAATCAGCAGGCAGGTGAGGTGAGTCCCTGCAGTACCACTAACATCCAGCAGAGGCTGCTGCGATCACACTGACTGAACATCTGACACAGGAAGTGATGTCATGACATTGAGAGCAAAACTTAATTACATAAGTTACATAAAACCAGACGTGATGAGTTCAAGTAACACACGAGTCACTTTTCATGTTAAACTGTGTGACACTTTAAAGGACAGGCCCGTGGATTATTCAGAACCCCTTCATGTGTGATGATCAGTGAACGTGTTCACAGACTTCAGGCAGCAGCAGCTGAGGTGTGTCACCCTGCTGGAAAAACCAGCATAGACCAGCATAGCTGGTGACCAGCTGCATCAGCAGCAACTAAGCTGGCAGACCGGCATAATTAATGGGACCTTGCTGGTGGATGTTACTGATGGTTCAGGAGGGACATGATGAAGTCACGGTCATCATACAGCGTTCAGATAAATGTTACGTCTGCAGAATGTTTCTGAGGGTTAAAGTTCAGCCAGCGATCCACTTCCAGCTCTGCTCTAATGTTTGTTCATCTGTAAAACCAGGCTGCTCAAAGTGAGGCTGAGAGATCGAGGAGCTCCTCTGCTTCAGCCAGAAGCTTCCAACTGCAGGAAGAAGAAGAAGAAGAAGAAGACGATGAAGATGAAGAAGAAGAAGAAGAAGAAGAAGAAGACGATGAAGAAGAAGAAGAAGAAGAAGAAGAAGACGATGAAGATGAAGACGAAGAAGAAGAAGCAGCTTCAGCGACTGTCTCTGATCCTTAGCAGTAACTCCTGCACTTTGTCCTCCTCAGTTGCAATCAGAATTAACTTTAATGAATAAATGATCAATAACGTTGATATCAAAATGAACATCTAATGTCAGGTGAGGTGGACGGTGTGTGCGGTCGGTCCACAGGTGAACAACACGATGGTGACGTGACTGACAGCAGCTTTACTCCCCTATACATTATATTTGTATTAAACATCCTGTGCGACACTTTTGTTAAATATTTCTTATATTATAGATCATTCAACTGTTTCATACTGTATGTTTGACTCGTCTCAGTCTCATGTCCGATTTTCTTATGTGTGTTGTGTTGAGTTCTGTTGAGTTCTGTTGGGTTCTGTTCTGTTCTATAAACTCATCCCACATCTGCAAACAGGTTGGAGTCAGTTTCCTTCACTGTAGGTGAAACTAGAGTTAGCGTAGCATAGTTAGCATCTGTAATCGACTTGAAATGTAAGAATATTAAAATGTAAAACAATTTGTACTGAACTTGTGAGTAATCTCTTTAACTTTTACTCGAGTACAGATCTTCAGTCCTGAATAAAACCAGGAGGAGAGAAACTGTGTCGGGAATCAAACTTGCAACTCCTCAACCAGAGGACACAGACCTGTTCTGACAAGTGTGTGTGTGTGTGTGTGTGTGTGTGTGTGTGTGTGTGTGTGTGTGTGTGTGTGCAGCAGAGTGAAGAATCACTGAGAGAGAGACTGGGTGGGCGAGCTACAGAGAGAGAGAGAGTGACGGCCATGTAGAGTGAAGCTCTCTCGCCCGTCAGAGCCGCTCGCTCTCGTCTCGGCGTCGATACAAAGAGCTGACAGTGAAGCTCAGCGTCAAGCTAACGTCTCTGAACACGTCTGAACAAAGACGTTAGCTTCACTGACTGGGAGATTCATCCGGAGCTGCTCTGTGTGCTCACACTTAACACAATTATACACAATCATAAAGACACAATCATAGATACACAACTCAACACATAGATGGTCAGTATACGACTTCAGCAGACGTGTCTCAACAACCAGAGACTGAAGAGAGAAACACGTTTCAGCTCATAGCTACAAACAAACAGCACTTTTTAAAATGAAACCTTTCACTTCACTTTTTATGAGTTTACATTCAGAGGTTGGAGGTAACAAATTAGAATTCTTGGTTTCTCTCCTTCAGTAGATGTTTCCTGTCTCTGCACTCTGAGTCTCTGTGTGACTTCTCCTCTCTGCATCTGAACTTTCTCCTCCTCACAGCTTCAGAACAGCCTCGTTACTTTAGTTTGATGCCTCTGAGGTGAATTCTGGATTCTTGTTATTTCCCATCATCAGCAGACTGATGTGGACCAATCAGAGCACATCACGCACGGCAGACGCAGCGAGACGAGACAAAGACGTAATAGCCGTAAGAATCCGTAAACAGACAGAGAGGGAGACTGGAATGTGGAGAAAAGGCGTGTTAGTGTCTCGTATCTGCAGAGAGTTTCTGATTTTCTCTCTTTGTTGCTGCTCGGGACGCTTTACCAACCCAACATGTGTCTGTTTGACGTCCTGGGATTGAGACTCAACAATCAGCTGTCTTTGTGGTGCGTTCAGGAACAGCTGGGACAAATCCTACTGATTCTACCTTTAACTTTAATAGTCTTTGAGTTCTATTAATATGACGTGAGCTTCAGTTAGCTTTGACCACAAATGTCCTTCAGAGGGAGACTTTTTGACCACCCTTAAGTTATTGATGTAATCACACACACACACACACACACACACACAGTAAATGAAAGTGTCAGAAGAGGGTCGTCCTCTGAGCCACATCATGTCTAGACTGAAGGTCTGAAAGGGGGCAGAGCTGGAACTGAAAAAACTCTACACAACAGTTGTTTGTCAGTTGTATCAAAGTGATCACACCATCAGAAGATCAATACACGGAGCTGAGTTCACTGAGAGACAAGCAGCTTCATACCAGAGATACAGAGTCCAATCAGCAGCCGTCCTGTCAGAACCGGCTGTCCTGTAGAATCTCAGAGGACGAGCAGCAGTTTCTGAACCACTTCTCAGGAGGACGCATGTTGATATTTGACATTTGTCTCATCAAACATACAGACAGAATGATGTCATCCTGATATAAAATCAGTCTGTTGATGTCGTCTCAGAGAACACGTGTCAGAACTCCCTCAGCTCACTCACACCATCAAGTCGAGCTCCTGTTCCTTCAGTCTGACTCTCGTGAGCTTTGCAGGATTTGGCCCCTCCCCTCTGCTCCTCACAACCAATCGAACTGGGCCTACCTCTCTCCCATTGGTTGACCTGTGAGA
Organism: Diplodus sargus; assembly: GCA_903131615.1. Taxonomy (NCBI): domain Eukaryota; kingdom Metazoa; phylum Chordata; class Actinopteri; order Spariformes; family Sparidae; genus Diplodus; species Diplodus sargus. Next base: position 229,888 of record CAEMYA010000539.1, on the reverse strand, counting down.
GTGTCTCTGTGATGTCACTGACCTTCAGAGCTGAGCTGTCGGCCAGCGCGGCGGCCTGTCTGTTCAGCTGTGACGTCATGATGTGGCAGCGCTGACACAGCCTCTGCAGCTCCTCCTCCTCCTCCGGCTTGCCGTAGCTGCTCAGTTCGCTGGCCGACAGCGAGCCTTCGGGGTTCGGCCGCAACGCGCAGCTTCGCGCCTCGTCACCATCCTCTCCGGCAGAATGCAGGCGCTTCCTGCGAGTCGCTGAGCTCAGAGGAAGAGGACTCGCTGCCTCCACCACCTGCAGGCAGACGGAGGAAACTCAGCTGTAGAAATGTCATCCTGCTCTCAGGGCCCTAAACCTCGGGACCCTAACCCTCGGGACCCTAACCCTCTGGACCCTAACCCTCGGGACCCTAACCCTCGGGACCCTAACCCTCGGAGCCCTAACCCTCGGGGCCCTAACCCT
>CAEMYA010000539.1:184664-200855 GCA_903131615.1 Diplodus sargus | reverse complement strand
ATTAGGGCATTATCCATCAGATACACCAATAGCACTGAAGAGTATAGATGCAACACTGAAATAAGCTAAATTTAGAAAATTCTTATGTCAATTTGGTTGACTTGGGTTGCAAGCTACTGGCTTCCTCAGTGAGAGAGAGAGAGAGAGAGAGAGAGGCTTTATTTGTCATTGTACGAAAATACAACAAAATTTCAGGTGCACTCAAGTACTGGACTCTAATGCTTAAATAAAAGTAGATAAAATAGATAATATATCTTAAAAATACATTAAATAATGTGACTCCGGTGTGGCTCTGGCTGGCTCGCAAAATGTTGTATGATATATAAGCCCCCCTGTGCGATTCGGACCCCGCGCACCGCAGAGCCCACGGAAGTTGGCCCCAAAGGATGACGGGCTCGGTGCAAAAGTGAGGACACAGGCCAACGTCTGAGCCGTGGTATTCACTGTAATGGGAAGTGCACTGGAAGTGCAAAAGGCTGAATGTGTGCCAATTTGGATTTGTTGTAATAAGCCATGCCCACATTGAGCAGTCATGACCACCTTCAAGATATGGCCTCAGGATTGGCCCTACATCATACGACCAAATTTCTTAATAATCGGTGTAGCCAATCAAGAGATATAAACTTCCTATATTTTTAGCGCCCCCTAGTGGCCAAAATGTGCTAAATTCGGCTCATCCCTTCCCAGTGTCATGGCAACCAAGGATCTCACATTTGGTGTTAATAGCATTTAGTTTGACCGAGATATCAAACAGTTTACAATTTTATAGCTAGCTGCAGAAATTTGTTTGTTAATAATTAGCGCATTTGTGGATCTTTTGATAACTTTAGATCAGGTCCAGCTGAAGAGTGTACGTGGCAAGTTTCCCGCAGATCGGACAAAATCCCATGGAGGAGTTCGAAAAAGTAGGTTTTGCATATGTGGCGATTTAGTGAAAAAACTTTCAAGGCGGAAGTGGGCGTGGCCAATCCCAAAGTGATTCAGCTCCATTCAGGGAATCTGGGGATACAAGGTTTTTGAATGGCAACATACAGTTTGGGAGTTATAGGCAAAAACGTGTTCGCCTAGATTAGCGCCCCCTGCAGGCTGATTTATGTAGTTTTTTATGTCTGAGATGTTCGCAGGAGTCTGGACCAACCCTCCAAATTGCACCGCCCTCCCTTGCACGGTTTAGCCTGCAGCACCACTTTTGGCAAAGAACAATTTGGACTCTGTAAGGCCTTCTTCACAGCACTCTGGTAGAGATGAGTAGGTTTAGATTTATTTCTAAATAATTTAGACCTCCATGTTGCTTCTGCCAGCAGATTGACTCCAGAGTTAATGAATGTTAGATGGACATGAAGGGCAGCCAGAAACTCCTGAACACTCAGATGGATGAAGCAGAACACCTTGTCCTGGTACAGTTCACTCTCCTCTTTAAAGATCTGTGTGAACACTCCTGAGTACACTGAGGCTGCTGTGATATCGATGCCACACTCTGTCAGGTCTGATTCATAGAAGATCAGGTTTCCTTTCTGCAGCTGCTCAAAAGCCAGTTTTCCCAGAGACTCAATCATCTTCCTGTTCTCTGAATTCCAGTGTGGATCTCTCTCAACTCCTCCATCATACTGGATCTTCTCCCTTTTGGCCTGAACAACCAGGAAGCGGAGTCTTGGGCAGCTCTCCTCCCTCTCTGGTCTTCAACACATCCTCCAGAACTGTAGCAGTGATCCAGCAGAAGACTGGGATGTGGCACATGATGTGGAGGCTTCGTGATGTCTTGATGTGGGAGATGATTCTGCTGGCCTGTTCCTCATCTCTGACCCTCTTCCTGAAGTACTCCTCCTTCTGTTGGTTAGTGAACCCTCTGACCTCTGTCACCATGGCAACACACTCAGGAGGGATCTGATTGGCTGCTGCAGGTCGTGTGGTTATCCAGAGGCGAGCAGAGGGAAGCAGTTTCCCCCTGATGAGGTTTGTCAGCAGCACATCCACTGAGGTGGACTCTCTAACATCAGTCAGGATCCCAGTGTTGTGGAAGTCCAGAGGAGGTCGACACTCATCCAGACCATCAAAGATGAACACAACCTGGAACTCTTCAAACCTGCAGAATTCTTTGGTTTCAGTTAAGAAGTGATGAACAAGTTCCACCAAGCTCAACTTTTTCTCTTTCAGCACATTCAGCTCTCTGAAGGTGAATGGAAATGTGAACTGTATGTCCTGGTTAGCTTTGTCTTCAGCCCAGTCCAGAGTGAACTTCTGTGTTAACACTGTTTTCCCGATGCCAACCACTCCCTTTGTCATCATTGTTCTGATTGGTTCATGTCCTCCAGGTGAGGCTTTAAAGAGGTCTTCTTGTCTGATTGTTGTTTCTGGTCTATGTGGTTTCCAGGTTGCATTTTCAATCTGTCTGATCTCATGTTCCATGTTGATATTTCCTGTTTCTTCCATCAAGATATAGATCTCAGTGTAGATCTCATTTAGCGGTATTGAACTTCCTGCTTTTGTGATTTTCTCAAAGACATGTTGAAACCTCTTCTTCAGGTTGGTTTTGAGTTTACGTTGGAATCTCTGAATGAGGAAAAATGATACAACACCACTGAGAGACTGCCACTGTGAATGAGTCATCAAAAACATTTGTGGCTGTAATTGAATTAACCTGAAATTTTTGTTGTAAGATACAATCTAGATGTTTGTCCTCTGTGTGAGCTTCATACGTCAATTGAAAAATACCAAAAACAACATTTTCATATAAAATGATTATGCTGATCTGTTGTTTCAGGAACACGTGTGTTTGAGTGGGACGACAATCTGCTGTGCGCTCTGCTGTGATTGGTTGTTACATAAGCTTTGAGTTAACAGGTTGAGGCAGACATCCCAGCTAGCAATTTCTTGTTCTAAAAACTCCCGTCCTCCCGTCCCGAAGACGTTCCAGAAGCTACGGTGGCCCTGACGGACAAAAAACTCATTTTCAAAATATGGACTCTTTCCCATCAGCGTCGAGTATTTCTACTGATTCAAGTAATGAGGTAAAGATGTAGTTAGTTAGATGTTAGCTAGTGACGAGTGCTTTCGCTGAGCTCCCTCTCAGTTCCGCAGTCAAGCTAGCTCTGAGCTAAATCGCGTTTAGCCTTACTACGTAGTGCTTTGTGTCCTTCTCGGCAGTCCATAGTTTTTTTTACACCCGGAAAGACATGACGGCCTCCATAGAGCTTACCTGCGCTATGTATATTCAGATAGGTAATTCTTTGCTCTGGAGGATATGTCAGATTGTTGGCAGAGGTAATTGTACAACAATGCGGACTTACTTATGAACGAAGACGTTGATTTGAGTTAATAAATTACTTAAATAGTTACACACTGTCCGTTTAACATATCACATTACAGGAATGTTGTAGAAAAAAATGTTTTGTGAACCGAGGCCTTCATAACATCCCAAAAACATTTTCCATGTGTTGCTTACAGAATGTTCTTCCTTTGTTGTCATTTAAAATCATTGGAATGTTTTATAAAACATGTGATATAATCTGAGGCCCTAATAACATCCTGAAAACATTTTCTAAATGTTGCTTTCGGAATGTTCTTCCTTTGTTTTCATGTAACTGTTACCTCTGGGTAAAATGGAGGACTCAGATGCAGTCAGTGAACGGTGTTGACAGGCTTTCATTTTGACGCTTTTATGAATTCTCGTCAGAATGGGTGACAAAACAACAGGCTGTGAAAAACTAGACTCGCCTGAACAGACGAGGACGACACACAAGAAAACAAACAGAAAATCACTCTCGAAGGAGGAAAAACGCACAAGGTCTACACTAATCTTGAGCAAGAATAAATACGCTATGAAAATTACACAAAACAAAAGACCACTCTCAAAGAGGGAAAACCAAAAGGCAGAAAACTTAGCTGAGCTACTCTGAATTACAAAATACTGCAAGAACAAAGGACGCTCCAAAAGGAGGAAACAAAAAGGGTCAGCAAACAAAACTATCTTCCAGACTAGCCAAAAAACTATCACAAAATAAGGTCACTCTTCTTCAGAGGAATTGAAAAAACATGAAAATACAAACTTGACAAGGTACGAGGTTCTTGACTTGGACTGTGACAAAGGCTGGAGGTACTGGACAAGACGAAATACCCTGGCAATAAGACAGGGGAAGACGAGGACTATATACACATGAGGGAGGGTGACACAGGTGGAAACAATCAGGGAATCAGGGGAGACATCAGACCGGTGACACAGGAGGAAGGGCAAGAGACCTGAAACGAGAGGAGGATTAGATTTTCAACATAAAAAAGGAAGTTTGCCAGATAAAAAAGAGACATCCCTCAGCGTGGTGTGACAGTAACATTCTTGGAATGTTTTATAGAAGAACATACTATGATATGTTACCTCACCCACATCCCCAAAACATCCTGAGAATGTTACAGCTAAAACTTCCTTTCTTTGTTAACATATCACTTTACAAGAACGTTTTAGAATTTTTTTTTGGGATTGTTGGCCTTGATAATATTCTGAAAACATTTTCCGCATGTTGCTTTGACAATGTTGTTTCTTTGTTATCGTATAACATTGTGGGAAAGTTTTATAAAAAACGTTCTGTAATCGGAGGCCTTAAAAACATGCCAAAAACATTTTCTAAATGTTGCCTTAAGAATGTTCTTCCTTTGCTATTTTGTAACATTATGGGAATGTTTTATAGAAGAACATTCTATAATCTGTTACTTCAACAACATCACCAAAACATCTTCAGAATGTTGCACTAAAACATTCTTCCTTTCTTAACATTTAACGTTATAGGAACATTATTTGAAATGATAATCATCCTTAAATGTTCTTTGAGCATTAGATAAAAACGTTTTTTTTAAAAACGTAATAAGAACTTGTAAGGAATGTTAGCCAATGTTGTGGAAACATTCCCTGCTACCTGTATAACACGTCATTCATGTGTAGTTGTGTTTGCAGCTGGTTCGTAAAATAGCCAGCAGTCGCTGTGCTACTAAAGGGATGTTGATCTGTAGTTTCCCTGGTGGCAGAATCCCTCTTTCTGGGGGAAGTACAGCTGGCACTACGCTGTATCACCACCAGCACTGGCTGTTAATACAAATCAGACACAACCAGAGAGTATATGATTTGATTTATCCATCCTGAAATCTCTGTTAGAAACTCCTTAACGCTGCTGTGATTACATGTTGCAATATGAACTACTGATGAGGTAACAACCAATCACAGCAGAATGTCCTGGTCCCCCAGCCCATCCATTCTAACTTCAACCTTTTGACAATGTTCATAGATTGAAATAATATTTCACACTCAGCTCGTTCAAAGTTTGTGCTCTCTGTAAAGTAATTAGATAAAATCAATTTCTTACTCTGTTACAATCTTTGTTTAATGACCTACCTGTTGGTTCTGAGATGTTTGATAATTTCTCCCACAGAACATTGTGATTCATCTCCCGCAAAACCATTCAGGTCACTTTGATGGTGTTTATACAGTAGGTCTGCTCCATCTGATCCACGGTGTCCATCCTGTCTGCATTCTCCAGTCGACTCTTTCTGATTGCTTGGAAGCCTTCCAGGACTCCCTGCTGCTGCAGGAGCCACTTGAATTTTTTAAAGTCATCCTCTCCCAAATCCTCCTAAGTTCCAAAGAGGACCTGTGTATGTGTCAACATCTGCCCAAAGATACAGATTATAGATTATTTTAAGACACTGCAATTTGTAATTTTATCTGTTTAACTATTAAATGAAAGCACAGAACAATAAAGGTAAAATGCTGACAAAATAGAGTGAAAAATTGTGTCCTGGATGCTGCATATAATCAACTGACTGTCAGTCAAATTAGTATTTAAATTAGACAATGCAAAAGTCCTGTTTACATTTTACATTTTTATTTAGGGCATTTAGCAGACACTTTTGTCCAGAGAGGGAGTCATGCTATGCAGGTCGAGGTGAAGTCTGAACAAGAGAGTCTTGAGCCTCTTCCGGAAGATGGTGAGTGAATCTGCTGTCCTGGCATTAGTTAGAGGATTACGCGCTTCAAGCTGTAATCCCAAGCTCATAAAGCCGTAAAAAAATTTTTGTTTCTATGCCTCCCCATTCCTGTTTGCGAGTGCGGCAATTTGCATGCCATAACATTCATTGAAATTAGGGTCTTTTCCCTTTGACTTGTATTGGGGAGTCCCGAATTTCAAGATCTTGCAAATATGGCCGAGGTTAGACACCAGGAATGGGTGAAGTTCACCAAGTGGCCACCAGGTGTCGCCATTTCGCCAGAAGGGAAGCCATAAGTACAAGTTTCGAAGCCATAATTGCAAGGACAGTTATAGTCCATCCCTGGTTCTTTAACCAGGATGAGAGCACTCTGTGTGGGCTACAGACCTATGCCAGATTCCTCCCCTCGTTCTGGTTGTCTTCTTGTAATTCCGGCTTCCAAACTTGTATTCATGGTCTCTGGCTCCCCACCAACAGCCCCCAAGAAGCTTCAAGATTCCCCCTCTCCATCCCTGGTTCTTTGCCAGGGATCAGGGCACTCTGTGTGGGCTACAGACCTCCAGATTCCCCCCTCTCCATCCCTGGTTCTTTACCCAGGATCACAGCACTCTGTCGGCTTAACTCCCCCAGATTCCTCCCTCCCTCTGGTTGTTTCCTCTTGTATTCATGGCCTCTGGCTCCCCACTAACAGCCCCCAAGAAGACTCCATCAAGCCGCAGGAGACCAGGCTGCATTCCTGGCAGCCTTGATCCCAACCAGCCCCCTCCAGGAACCTTGCCCACCAGTTGGACCTGTGCACCCACACTTAAGCACCCCCCCTGGGATAAAGCCCATAGCCCACCCCACTGGAGGTTCGTGCCCCTGGTACTCCATTTAAAGTTTCGTGCCCCTGGTACTCCATTCTGAGTACAGTAACTGTGAGTGAGAGTAAGGCTTGGCAGTCTTTGAGGGATAACTACCTCCACATTCAACCGCCTCCCTTATAATCCTGGCTTCCAAACTTGTATTCATGGACTCTGGCTCCCTACCAACAGCGGTCTCCCGCAGAGAGACTGGAGAACGTTGGTGTACATGTGAGGATTAATTACAGGCCTGAGGACATATTTTGAGATATTCTGCTCTTTCAACAAGGAATAATGAAGTGACTTTGATTTAGCAGGTACAACAATTGAACACCTGTAGAAATCAAAAGCACAAAATGTTCAAACTAGGGCTGTCAAACGATATTTTTTTTAAAATAGCGATTAAATGCATTTTGTCCATAGTTAACTCGCAATTAATCGCAAATTAATCGCATTTTTTTGGGCACATTTTGTTCTGTTCTAAATGTACTCTAATGTATTTCTTTCATGTTCTTAATACTTTTAACAACATAAGAAAGGACAAATATGCTTGCATTATGAAAATGTTTATTCAACACTTCAAATCATGCAGGAAAATTAAAGGCTCAAAAAATATCTCCTTGACCTAAATGGGATCAAAACATGGTGATGTCTGCTTTTGGCGAGGGGGGGCGGTGGGCTCTCTGCCTCTGCCAAGTTTTTGGCTTGCAAATGATATTTGAGACTCAACGTACTTCAGTGGGAACTCATTTCATGTCGACAGTACGTGCAGATAACATTTGTCCTATTGACCGAACCATCTGGCAGTGTTTTGAAAGTGAATTTGCGTTTATAAGTCCTTTCTCCATTTCCTTTCGCTTTCGCTTTTCGTGAGTCTACTATGTTTTTCCCGAACGCCAACCCTGCTTCATCTTCTTCTGATTCCCTTTCTTATTCTTCTGCCACTGTCTCGATCAAGACTACAGGAGCCACTGACGGCCGTATATCATACAATGCGCGTTTCTTTTTTTTTTGATACCAAGCGTTAATTGCGCGTTAAAAAAATGAACAGCGTTAAGAGGATGTTGCGTTAACGGGCTATTAACATGTTAACTTTGACAGCCCTAGTTCAAACACATCACAGGACACTTGAGATGTCATTCCTCTCACTAACAGGCACAAATATTGAGGGCAGATCCAAACCTCAGACACATCCAAACACAGCATGTTCATAGCCCCAACTAAATTAGATAATTATAAATAAAGCTCCAAATCTAATCAGGTATCTGAACTTTAGTTGAGTATTTATTTTTGAACTCCTGACTTTTCCTTCCTATAACTGAACAAAAATATCTGAACTTTTTTACTCATTATATTTTTAAAACAGGTTTGTTACTTTAGTTTTAATTAAGGCTGTCAGTGTAACGCGCTCTTTCTGATTAATTAATCACAGAAGCAATAACGCATTAAGAAGAATAACGCAGAGCAATTTGCACTTGTTGATCAGCAGCTTTGTAAACATAATGGAGGCCGAAGCCTGAACGCTGCTGACCACAGGCCCACTGCAGCCAGAGACTCTGATAACATTCTTTCTCAAACCAAGAATGGAATGTGGTTAATTAATAAAACCCTCGGCATAGCCTCTCAGAGGTGCGTACCCTGTACCTGAAGTTCATCTCTCCAGAGATGTAACTGCACATTGCAGTGATGTGGACCTCACATTATGTAACTGGTCTGCTTTGGTGCTTATAACAGGGACTGTGACCGGTAGTTTTCCCAATAAACACACTCCACTCTCCGGCTGTAACGTGAGTTGTTCAAAAACCTTCTTTTTAGTAACTCTATGTACACAAACAATGTTCTCAATGCTCGTGTTCATGAGTAGAGACCCTGGTGATACTACGAGCAAAGTTTCATGATGTGTGTAAAAAACAAAGCTGTTCGACCAGTTCAGACCACTAAAAGTGATTCATGAAAATAATCCTCAGATAACTGTCATAAGAATATTCAAACCTGCAGTAAATTAATACTTTGAAACATGTTTAGCATGCAGAAACATTTCTCCTTTGCAGTGAAACAGTGATACAGCACAAAGTGATCAGAGCGAAGAGATGATCAAACATGTCCACATCTGTCTGGAAGGATTCTCACCTGCTGAACTCACCTCAGGTCAAATTACAGACACTTTCCAGCTTCATGTGTGGAGGAAACACTGGGAGAGAAGAAGCTGCTCGTTTCTTCCTGGTCAGTCCTGATGTCTGTGTGCATCTGATCTGAGGACGCCGTCACATCCTCAAAACTTTAGCGTTCAAGTCTGAAAAAACATCAGAGTGACGTCAGAACCGGTCCAACTAGTGGCACAAACACAGCCAGTCAGAAGAGTTTATATTTCCCTGTTTGTCTCCCTGAACTGTCAAGTGTCGGATGTGTTTGTGTTGTTTCTGATTCATTGATATTTTGATGAAGGCTGCAAGAACAAAAGTGTTTTTATTCTCTCACTGAGTTGCCAGCATTGAGATAGTGTCACACCTTTCATCTACAGCATCTACACCCAGTCAGTGTCAGAGACGTCACTGATTACAAGTTACACCACCTAGGTGGTGCTAACTGACAGCTACAGATGGGAAGAAGCAGTAGTTTGACCTCACTGTCTCATTGTTTTTCTGTATGTTTGTTAAGAGGCAAACTGCAGCATGAGGTCCCGGTGGGCCCTTCGCTCCATCCTTCAGTCCTGGTTCCTAACGAAACAGAACCAGAACCTCCAGAAGCTCAGGCCGCCACAGATGGTGTTTTCTTTTAACCCTCATCTTTAAACAGACTTTGACTTCCAAACATGTTTCTTAAAGATTCACTCATCATGGCTTTTGTCCAGCCATGTTTGTGGAGACAGAACCGGGTTTAGAGACAAACCGTGATGTTTTCCTAAAACTTACCTGGTGGTTCTAAACCGACTATAAGTGCACGGTGCAGCACTGTAACGACATAAATCTAAAGGCTGAACATATAGAAAGTTAAAGTTTCAACATGTTTGGTGTACAGAGACGAACACAGACAGTATAAGAACAGCTGCTACAGATGTGATGGCAGAGGAAACACTGAAACCTGAGACTGTTTATGATATTGAAAAGATGATAATACAATCTGAGCTCTGATTATTGGAGAACAGACAGTTTCACTCTTCAAACCTGCCTCAGCTCAGAAAACATTTTAAGTGTGAGTTGTCGCTCTGATGAAAACGCTGCCGGTTATTATATATAATATACAATATATTAATAATGATGTGAGGATCAAACAGCTCATTGGAGCCTGAGCTCGTTGTCTTTTTCAGCCGGAAGTTGCAAGTTTGAATAATGTTTGTTTTATAACTTCATGTAAATGTTTGAGTAGATGTCCTCAGCGGTTGAGCACAATCCCGACTACTTATAACAAGGATCATTGGACAAATGAAAATAAGAAAGCAGGACTTAAACTTATTACAACATGTAATAACGTAATATATTCAGATAAACCATACAGACCGTCTTTCTCTTCTTGTTTAGTTTGTTGTTTAATGAGTCAAATATCAAATTAACATCCAGCTTTCATTAATGAACCAGAGCTCCAGCCTTTAAAGCTCCTGTCTGTAAGAAACGCTGATTAATGAGTCTCATCTTTAAATAACGACACTGTCAGACTGAAGGTCGACTCGGGATCATCACAGAGCTGCAGTGCTTATCTGACCAGTCACACACAAAGATCGACTTTCCTTCATGTGTCTGATGTCTCTGATCTAATGACTTTTATTATTATATTATATTATATTATATTATATTATATTATATTATGTTATAGTATAGTATATTATATGATATTATATTATATATTATATCATATTATATTATAATATGTTATGTTATATTACATTATATTATATTATAGTATAGTATATTATATATTATACTATATTATAATATGTTATATTATATTATATTATAGTATAGTATATTATATATTATACTATATTATAATATGTTATATTATATTACATTATATTATATTATAGTATAGTATATTATATATTATACTATATTATAATATGTTATATTATAGTATATTATATTATATATTATATCATATTATGTTATATTATAATATATTATACTATATTACATTATGTTATATTATATTATATTATATTATAATATATTATATTATATTACATTATATTATATTATATTATATTATACGTGTCTGAACTAAAGACACTCAGCATGAAGACGTGATTGGTTCATTTAAAACATATTTTTACATCATTCTGCTCATCAACCTGAAACACGACAACAGGAAACAGGTTTCAGCTGCTGAGGATTTTATTGTGAAGGACACAGATCAACTGAGGACGACGGACATTTTACATTATTCATATAATCACAAATAAATAAATATGATACATAAATGTGATGCTTTTATATAAAGGGAGAGACGCAACAAAGATAAAAATAACACACAAGTCAAACAAACAAACAATCAGTTCATTAATCAACATTTACCTTTAAACCTGACCTGACAGAGCTCCCGGAACTAATTCATCAGTTCTTTAATGGTTTTTAAATATTTGTGGTGAAAAAAATTCTCCTGATATTATTTTTCTTCCACCAAATTTCACATGAAAATGAAAATAATTAAGAATTCTGGAAATTGTTTTTGAAAAATAAATAAAATGAATCAGAAGAAAACAAGAAGCTTCACTTCATCGTCAGGAACAACAAATATATCGACGTCTTGTTCAAACTCTTTTATATTCGTGGATAAAAACTCATTTCTGAAGCGACGACGAGAAAGTTTAACTCACTTTAAGGATTTAAAACATTGAAGTCAAACATCAGCAAACAGGCAGAACTTTATATCAAAGATCCTGACGGACAGACGACAGACTGTGATCACGGGTCAGCACACAGACGGTCACATGAGTCAGTACAGAACCACTCAGAACACGTCGGGTCTTCGGTTCAGAGGACAGAACTGCAAACAGTCAACATGAACTGAGCCCACCTGAGAGAAGAGAAGCAGCTGGAGCCTTCTGGCAGATGATGGAGAGCTGAGTCCAGGTGAGTCCAGGTGAGTCCAGCTGAGTCCAGGTGAGTCCAGCTGAGTCCAGGTGAGAGTCCCTGGCTCGGGTCCAGTGGTCCTAAACATTTCACAAACGTTGTGTCACTACTGTTGAACTGTTGAGAACCACTGAGCCAGAGAGGAAGAGCAGCTGTGACGCCTCACCTCCTCCTCCTCATTATATAGTCTGAGGAGGAGGAGGAGGTCTGACCGGTCTGCCCTGCTCCTGGAGGGAGGGGGCGGGGCTTACCTGTCCGGCCAGGTGATGACACACCTGAGCTTCATTCACGTGGACTCAGACTGGCCTCACCTGCTCCACCTGTTAGCTCACCTGTTCTCAGTTTCATACAGACTGATGACATCATGAAACACTTTGAGTAAAGTTTGATCATCAACCAGTTTGTGTTCATGTTCATGTCTGATGGAACCAGGTTCTGATCCGGTCTGTCCAATCTGACGTCTGAAAGAACCTCAGCGAATCTCTGATATCAACCTGTCGGTGCTGAGGTCAAAGGTCAGGCAGTCTGAGGCGGTCTGGAGGATCGGTCTGCAGGCCGGACTGAACAGAACCACATCAGTTCACCTGGTTCACTGACTGGATATCTGATGCAGTAAACGACATCCTGAATGTGAAGCGTGTGGATCAGGACACGAGTGGCGCCGGGTCACATGACCTCCATACGGTGGCGACCCGGGAGAGGACACGAGAGCTAATCAATGAAAACCATCAGAATGTAAAGCGGTGCCGCTCCACAGACGCACAGATATAAAAGAAACGTAAAGTCAGAACTCAGTGATCACTGACTCCAGGTCAGATCTGATGATGGAGCGACTTTTTCTTTTCTTTTCATGTTTCTTGTTTCTTGATTCTTGATTCTTGATTCTTGTTCAGCTCTTTCTTTTCACATTATCTGAGATGATTAGATGTTCGTGTCACCAGCTGCCTGTTCATGACAGAACTGTAGAAGGACTTTGGGTTTGGACCGGTTCACTTTGTAAAGATGACTTGTTGTGAACTGACTCTTAATAAATAAAGATCAACTGGTTGATTTTAATTGAAGTCTTTTATTTTGGAGGTTTCCCTCTGTAAGTTTGCTTGGTGGCACTGATCCTTCACCCTGCTGTCAGTGTTCGGTCCAGTGGGTTCCTTCAGACCCGTCCTGGTCTGGTTCAGATTCAGATCAATGGATCAGCTTCAGATCAGTGCTGGATGCACCTATCGCCTGTGACCAGGTGTGTTTCAGGTGAACAGGAAGTGGAACAGGTTGTGGTTCTGCTGCATTCTTCTGCCTGAAGACAAACCTGATCTCACCTGTCAATAATCAGCAGCATCAGCCAGGTGAGTCTCACACACACACACACACACACACACACACGATCAGCTGACTCTCAGTGTAAATATTTGTCAGTGACTCACTGATACTTTGATACTCAACTACATTTATCATCAGATACTTTGGGACTTTTACTCGAGTACTCTTCATGTGTTTTACCTCCAGAGTTAGAAATATTTTAACATGATGTTTAATTTACTGGACTTTAGTTTTCAGTCAGTTTGTGTGACGATATTCTGTTGTTCTGTTCTGTATGTGACATCTGCTTCCTGTCTGTCCTCCTCTGTATGTCTTCATCAGGGTTAGAACATCTTGTTTTTCCAGTTGCCTCGAGGTTCTGAGGAGGATGTGAAGCTCAGTGAGGTGATGTGACGAGAACAGTGTGAGAGTGAAACAGCAGAAATACAAAAGATGAAATATTCAAACTTCAGGAATCTTACATCGTCAGTGAGTGTTCGAGCCATTTTTTGGTTGATGTGTGTATTTGTGTTTATTTATTGTGATACCTGGATGCCACAGTAGGTGGCGCTCTGTGCTGTGGGTGCAGGAGATTGTCGAATAGAACAGCAGGTGTGCTGCTGACTGTGGAAGCACACAGTTTTTGACCGTCGTCATCGTCTTGTTGTGGCAGACGTGAGCTCTTTGTTTTGATTTTGCATTCAAGTGTCAGAGTGAATGTAAGTGTGTGCACACTTCGGCTGCGGTCACTTATTTGTTAAGAGCACTAAACCACAAATAAACGTTTGGTGACTGCATGCGACGCTCATGTGTTTTACTCAAACACTGGACACGGAAGACGACGTGTCAACTACTACAAGTACCGGTCAGCAGTACTACAGCAGCCCTCAGCGGCTGAGGTTGGTTTTGTTTTATTTAATAGGAACAAGTCGGCACAGTGAGTCTGTCAGAGAGAGTCGAGACGAGACGAGCTCTCACTGTGTGATGAACCAACTCGTCACTGTTAGCGGCTCGGAGCTCGGCAGCCTGTTCTCTGACTGAAGCTCCACAAATCAATCATTTAAAGCAGTTTGTGGTCCACAGACCAGGATCAGGCCCAGAGGAAACCCAGATCAGACAGAACCAGCCGTTTGTCTGAACTGGGTTTCCACTGGACGAGAATCAAACCCGTTTACATTTGTTTAACTGAGACTCAATCTGCATCAGAACACGGAAATAAGTTCAACAGTAAAATTATTAATCAAATGATTTTTCTTCATCCTGTCGAAGCTAAATGTCTGATACACACACACACACACACACACACACACACACACACAGAAGTACAGTTTGTCCTGTATGAAGTGAACCTGTGGGCGGAGCTACAGGACAGTCACAGACCTTCATCACTGACATGAACATGTTTTCATGGTGTGTGTGTGTGTGTGTGTGCATGTGTGTGTGTGTGTGTGTGTGTGTGTGTGTGTCTCACTCTGAACTACACTGACAGTATTTTATATATGACGTAGTTCACAGTTTGTCCAGCAGACGACACCTGTCTGTCCACACACACCCGTCTGTCCTCACACACCTGTCTGTCCACACACACCTGTCTGTCCACACACACCCGTCTGTCCACACACACCTGTCTGTCCACACACACCTGTCTGTCGACACACACCCGTCTGTCCACTCACACCTGTCTGTCCTCACACACCTGTCTGTCCTCACACACCTGTCTGTCCACACACACCTGTCTGTCCTCACACACCTGGTCTCAGGATTAAAGTTAGACTGTAGTTTAATTCCTCAGACGTCAAACAGCACGAAGACACAAAATAAGAATCTGACACAAAGTCAACAGGAAGCAGCTGAAACACAGAAAACACACGAAGGAGGATTTTATTTTCTGAAGAGGAGAGGTTCCTCCTCCTCCTCCTGGAATCTGATTGGATGAGAGCAGTGTGGGACGTCCCTCCTCCTCCTTCTGGAATCTGATTGGATGAGAGCAGTGTGGGACGTCCCTCCTCCTCCACCCTTGGCCTTGGTCCACTCGATCAGACTGCTTCTATTCAGTCCTCGGCAGGAACTGTTTACACACACACTCACACACACACACACTCACACACTCACACACACACACACGCACACACATGCGCAGACATGCACACTCACACACTCACACACACTCACACACTCACACACACACACACACACACATGCGCAGACATGCACACTCACACACTCACACACACACGTGGAAAGATGTTGTATGGAAGCCTTCCAGTGTCAGATCTGAGCTCGGTGCTGTTCTGTGTGAAAACATTATAAACATGATGTTGATCTACAGTGTGTATTAATCACTCTGTTATCATCCTGTGAGCAGATCGTAATGTGAGACCTGATAATTATAATTATAATAATAACAATAATAATAACAATAATAATGATGATGATGATAATAATAAGAAGAAGAATAATAACAACAACAATAATAATAATAATAATATAATAACAATAATAATGATGATGATAATAATAATAATAATATAATAACAATAATAATGATGATGATAATAATAATAATAATAATAATAATAATATAATAATAACAATAATAATGATGATAATAATAATAATAATAATAATAATAATAATAATATTAATAATAATGAGACGTTCTCTCTGTGTGACTGTGTTGTCAGCAGCGTTCAGACTGATGATGAGTCTCTCACAGTGTTTTAATAACTTGATCTTCACTGTAGTTTCACTGTCAAAACAGATTTTACAAATATATTTATATATTTATATTGTTATTATATTTACATGTTTCTATATAAGCTTCTTTCTTATGATCTGATGTTTATGTGTATGGTCACATTTCTACAAGGTTAACTTGAACACTCAGATCATTCAGATTAAAGTTGTCCGAGTTTTTTGTCAATAATGATCTTCCATACATCCACAGACACGCCCACAGGAGGGACTGAACAAACACCATACACACACTCTCTCTCTCTCACACACACACACACACACAC
>CAEMYA010000539.1:163361-173959 GCA_903131615.1 Diplodus sargus | reverse complement strand
GGAGAACCTCAGCAGCTTTTGTTTCTATAGCGATGGAGGGTAAAAATACATCCATCTGTCTCTAAGCAACAGCAGATAGACCAATCAGGACCTCCGACAGGTGAGAGCACGAGGCAGGACAGTGTTAGGGTACTTGTGCAGGACGTTTTCTGGACTCAGTTATTATTATTATTCATATGTTTATCTTTTTTTTTTTTTAAATATTTTTTTGGCCTTTTATGGCTTTATTGATAGAACAGCTGAAGCTAAGACAGGAAACAGGGTGAGAGAGACGGGGAGTGACACGCAGCAAAGGGACCCAGGCCAGGAGTCTCATCATCTGAACAGCTGAAAACATCTGCAGATGTTCAGTGTGATACCACGTGAACGTTAGGCGTTGCCTTTGAGTTGTGTTGCAGAGAGTGATGGAAGTAGAAGGAGGTTAACTCACCTGAAGTCTCCTGAGTGTGTCATTATGATTAACCCTTCTATAGTCGGCCTGTTGAGCGTTCAGGAGGACCAGCTGATTTTATTTATGTTATTATTGATCAGATGGAAATTTATATCGTCTGTCATCACACCCACCAACCATCCAGTCAGAAGCCACCGTCACCTGGCAGCTGCAAATTAAATCTCACCTGTCCCCGAAATCTGAAACAGAAAGAAAACTTTTAGAAAAAACACTCAAAAAATACGACAGATTATTATTATTAATATTCTACCATAATAATAGTAATTATCATTATTGATCCTCTCTAGGGGGTTGAATTATCAATCTTCACTCATTATATGCATACATATTAAAATATACTCTCAATATGTTAATGTATATTCAATATTATGACACAATCACAATTTAATATCATATTTAATGTTAGTTTACTTTACTTTACTGTGTAAAGTCACTAATGAATTGTGATGAAGTCGTTTTTAAATATTTGCAATTTTCAGTTTTAAAAAGTGAAATGATGACAAAAGTCTCAATAATCTGAACAGAAAAGATGAGTTTTTAACATTTTAGTTTTTATGGTTCAAGTTTCAGTATTGTGTTCTGCTAACGTTCTGTAAACGTTCTGTTAATGTTCTGCAAACGTTCTGCTAACGTTCTGTTAAAGTTCTGTAAACGTTCTGTTAACGCTCTGTTAACGCTCTATTAACATTCTGTTAACGTTCTGCAAACGTTCTGCTAACGTTCTGCTAACGCTCTGTTAACGTTCTGCAAACGTTCTGCTAACGTTCTGTTAACGCTCTGTTAACGTTCTGCTAACGTTCTGCTAACGTTCTGTTAACGATTGTTACTGTTGGAGCTGAAACGTCTCGTGATGTCGTGACTATTATAATGATGACGTGTTGAAATATTTAGAGAAGTCTTTTTTTAAAGTTTGTATTTATGAGTATTTTTATATAATATTCTTATTTAACTCTTATATTTTGACTTTAGTCAAAATTTAATCTTAATTCTCTTAAGTTTTGTGTTATTTTTCCTCTTTATTTACATTTTTACAGATGTTACATGATATCTGAATCTTAACCTTAAGTTTTTCAAGACTTTCGTGACTTTCATGAAATAAAATCATATTTTTGGGGTGATTCTGTTCTCAGTGTCCAAATCAAACGTTTTTTTTTGAAAGAACAGAACAAATGCTTACATCCTGTCCTGAAGGACTGAAAATGTCAGCTGTCAGTGTGGATACTCTGTTTCCCAGAATGCCTCTGGTCACCTCGGCGCTCTGCTCTCTGCTGACGCCTGCTGGACCCGGTCTGTTACTGCAGACAGACTTTAAACTCAAAGGTCCACTTCCTCTGAAGACCAGGACCTCCTGCTGAGAGCTCCAGAGAGAGCAGGTGAGTTTGACTCTTTTCATTTCTGTCTCTTTTTTTAATTTCCGTCATTCAAAGCTGTGTTTGTTCTTCATGGTGTCGCCTGTGTTGGCCTCCAGCTGTTTCCAGGTGTTTCCAGGAGCCCTGTGATGTCACAGTGTTTGTTTCAAACAGTTTTAAATAAAGTTTTGTCCTGTGACATGTTGTGGCTGCTCTCACTGTTCGATCTGATCGTCAATGTTCAGAACATTTATTATAAAGATCAGACTCCTCAGCTGCGCTCTGATTTCTGCAAAGAGACTTTCATTTACAAAACTTTATTGTTTCATCAATGAAAAAACAGACGTTTATGTACAAAACACGTCGACACGAACTTCCTGTTTGGATTCTTTATACAGTGAACACAATGAAGATAATCAATCACCAATCAATAATTAATAACATCTCAACAGGAGGGTCCTGATCAATGAACGCCGGTCATCTGACCACCTCCAGTTAAAGGACCATTACACTGTTTTTCTTGTTCCCCTTTCAAAATAAAGTTACACTGTAGTACTCTGTGTACTTGTTCACATATTCTGTTTCTTTAATTATCAGTCGACCGATATCGAAGCAGCACGCTGACGATTATTATGAACATTTTTATCATCATTATATTTCAATTCCCTTTTAATTTAGACGTGTTTCAGACATTTTAATTTTAGTTGTCTAGTCACATTGAGCTGCGTGTTCAGTGTGAAGAGGAACTGAAACCAGCTGCATTAATCTATGAAGTACAGAACGATCAGAAATGTTAACAGGACATCTGTAATTAAACAGTGGAACGATCCTTTAACAGAAGTTCAACCAAGCTTCAGTTTTCTGACCCAGACAGAAGAAATCGAGCGTCAGTGATCGTCTGACACAGTTCGGATCAGATTGTCGAGAAGCTTTGATGGAAACGACACAAACGAGCAGACAAAGGCACTAAAACTGATCTACAGACAGTCTGGTGTCACACTGATGGTACGTTAAAGGAACAGTCCAACATGTTAACGTGCGTCTTCCTAAGAGGCGTTCACTGTCCGCTGGTGAGCGTGGAAGATCCGGATTCAATGCGGTCTCAGTTGTCACAGGAACAAACAGGAACCGATGAAACAAACAGGATGTGATGTTCATGGTGAACTGACTTATTATCAATCCGCTGATTATTTTCTGATTATCGATGAATAGAAGATGTTTTTAAATATCTGCTGATTGATTTTCTGTCGACTGATCGATCAGTTCACAGTCGTCCCTTGGCAGCTGATGACCACATGATCACGCACACACACACACACACACACACACACACCTGCACAGGTACCAGACCATCACACAGCAGCAGAGACAGAAACAGAACGACAACACAAACCTCAGAGTCCAGTCTGAGAGAACAGGTTCAAAACAGAACCACCTGTGTGTTCAGTCATGGCACCTGGTGGTGAAACACCTGCAGTGGTTCACCTGATGACATCACTCGACATGCACACCGTCAACACTCTCCTGGGAGATCTCAGAGTCCAGAGAGTAGCAGGAGCTGCCGTTGTCCTGAGTGTCCCTGTTGGCCTCCTCAGAGAGCGTAACGTTGCCGGCAGAGGCCCCGGCCCCGCCCCCGGCCCCGCCCCCAGGCTCTGCGGCACCCTCGCAGAAGTGGGCGGAGGCCTGAAAGAGCTGGCTGCAAAGGCGGTTGTAGCGGTGGTAGCGTGACGGCTTGCCAGTGTGTGTGTACATGTGCTCCTGCAGCTGGCTCTTGTGGGCGAAGCGCAGGCTGCAGACGGCGCAGGCGATCTTACGTTTACGAGAATGCAGGACGGCGGGGGTCGGGCTGGTTCCACCTCCTCCTCCTCCTCCTCCGCTCCCCCGGCTCCTCCGCAGCTCCGCAGCCAGCTGGTTGGCGAGTGCCTGACTCTGCCTCAGCGCCTCCTCCAGACACCCTGCATCCAGTTGCTCCTGGCCCCCTGGAGGCCCCTCCTCCACACCGGCGTCCAGCTCGCCGCCCTGCGACAATCCCTCCATCAGGCGGGTGGGGTCGAGGGCATGGCTGAATAGGTGCTCTCGCAGGCCTTCGGGGGAGGAACAGCGCTCTCCACAGCGTGGACAGAGCAGAACCAGAGGCCGGTCTTTGAACAGGAGGCTCTGACTGGGACTGCTGCCCTGAGCTGGAGACGGAGACCCCGCCCCCTGACCCTCCTCCCTCTCACCATCCTCACCCTCCTCCTCCTCCAGCCGCTCCTGCTTGATACGAGTCGAGATGTCCGAGTCGTCTCCAGACGCCACGGAGCAAACGTTGCGTAGCGCTGACCCCTGGCGGTCTGATGGGACCCCCTCCAGTCCAACGGCGAGGGATAGCTGGGAGTGAGACCGGCCCCCCCGGCCGGAGGAGCATCCATCATCGGGGGCCCCACAGGACACTGTTGTGGACTTGGGGACACCGCCCGCTTCCTTATTTGCCAGCTGGGAGGATATCTGGATGCCATACAGGTTGGACATGCGTACCACATCGGTGGTGGTGTCTGTGGCGCCTTCGCCAGGTTTCCGGCACAGCTGGTAGGCGTGAAGGAACTTGATGCCCTCCTGCAGCCGGCTCTGGTCCACGGGCTGCTTGGGACACATGCCGGTGTACATGATGTGCAGCAGGTAGCTGAAGACGTCTGGCTGGATGTCTGTGGGCTGGATCTTTATACACTCACTGAGGACAGACAGACAGATAGACAGACAGACAGACATGTCAGTGTCAACAGAACCAACATTGTTTGTTTGCCCTGCGTCAGGACTCTCAGGTGAGCTGATGACTGTGTCTCACTCAGGACCTTCAGACCTCTCTGGTGATGCAGAGAGCAGAACAACACAGAGTCATCTGCAAAACACTGAACCTGGTTTGACTTTTGCTTGGCTTCCATCTGCAGATACTTCTTGGCTGATCAAATACATGTGAGCTCACGGTCCTGTGTTTCTACTATTTATCTCAAACTGTTACTGTGACATTAGATAAACTAGCTGCTGCATGAAGACTCCTGAATGAAAAACAACATCTTCTGTCCTGTCGCTAACAATCATCCACATTAAAACCACAAAACTGAAGCTGAGTCAATGAGAAACAAAAAAATGGACCTGGACTGGTGGATGAAGATCATCTTGAAGTAATTGGAGAAGGCGGCGAGCACGGCGCGGTGAGCTTTGAAGTAGACGTTTCCGATGGCGACGGTGCAGTCACACAGGAAGCCGAACTCTCTCTGAACGTTGAGCTGCTGCAGCAGGAAGAGGCTGTGAGACGACACCTCCATGACCCGCTCTGCAAACACACAACACAGCATGTCGTCCTCTGACGGAGAGTCACGCTCACCTAAAAATGTGTTTCATGTCAGAGTGTTCAGGTTTGACTGAGTTACGATTCTAAGATCCGTGACGAGCATCCACACGATCCACACACCTGCTGCGGGTACATCTGGCTGTTTGGCTGCTGGGTTCTGAGCACCGGACCGCTCAGACCCAGATTAATGGCTCTGATTATTCACACTAGTGAGTTATATTTAAAAAAACATAAGTATTTAATATAATAACAATAAATGACTGGTTTTCATCACCACAGTCAGTGACAGTAAAGTGTGTTTGG
This sequence comes from Diplodus sargus, assembly GCA_903131615.1. Lineage (NCBI taxonomy): Eukaryota > Metazoa > Chordata > Actinopteri > Spariformes > Sparidae > Diplodus > Diplodus sargus. The sequence goes on along the minus strand of CAEMYA010000539.1, from coordinate 168,525 downwards.
TGCGAATGAACTGCAGCTGTGAACTGTTTGAGCCTCTTTTAGCTCCTTGTTTTGATTTGATGATTCTGATTCTGGATCAATAACAGGCGAGACGATTGATGACATCAACTCGAACACTTTCTGACTTTGTGTTTATCTGAACAGCTGAAGATGGAGGAGGATCTCCATCGTCTCCCTCTAACCACTACATTACCCATGATGCTCAGCAGCCATCACCATGGATGAAATCAGGCAACACACGGTTCCCATGGTTACTGAGTTTAACCAGAAATTAGTGACTACATTTTAATCTTCCACGTCCGGTCAGAGTTTGAAGCCCTCTGATTAGACGAGTGCTGGTGAAATGCAAACTGGGAGTCGTAGTTGACTCATAATGTCCACAGACATCTTGTAGTTTTGATTTTAAATCAAAGAAAATGTTTCTTGTCGGTTCATATTGACGACACAGCAATCAGTTATCGATCATCACGACAAGCAGCTTCAGACCTCCACCTGCAGGGACACCACACCACCTCCAGCAGGCTCCGCCCACAGGGACAGGTGAGGTCAGCAGCTGACCTGTGACCTCACTGAAGGTCACACGCGCACACACACACACACACACACACACACACCGTCTGACCCAGCAGACCGGAAGCCGGAACCATGCGCGTGCAAACAATACCGCTCCGCGCGTGCACGTCGTAGTGTCGCGCCCGCGCGGCTGCAGCCTCCTCCATCCTCTGCCTCATTCACATTCAGACACACGCACGTCCTCATTCATCTACACGCACACAGGCGCGTGCTCACGCCTGTCCGCGCCGCACACACCCTCTGTGTCCGTGCCGTGCACGCGCGCCGTGCCCGTGGGCCGTTTGTCGGTGTCTTACCGCAGAAATGTGCAGATTGTCTTCAGGTGCAGGAGCCGATTTGTTGCTGCAGATGATCTCGCAAGAAGCCGCGTCACATCTCGCGAGAGGAAAGGTCAAAGGGGCTGGTCACGTGATCCGACTGTGTCACCCACCGACGTGTGATCAGTGATCAATAACGGCCTGATTGATCGTTTTATGTTCATTCAAACACAAAAATACATAAATATAATAAATACAGCAGCACGAGACACCAGCAGACTACGGAAGCCCGGAGGACCGAGCGACACTGCGTTTGTTCCAGTGAGCCGGTTATTAAATTAAAGATTATATAATATAAAGATAACTCTCGTCAAAGTCATCAACACAGTTAATGAATACTAATACTAATACTAATACTAATAACAATAACAATAACAATAATAATAATAATAATAATAACACGATCTTTAGCAGCCTTTATAACTCTGCAAACCTTTCTGAGCATTTTAAAGAAATGTCGGATTTTCCGTGAGACTCCTGAACGCCTCTTCTGGAGACATTTGTCTCATTAATGTAAAAATTAAACAAGAGTCAAAACTCTTCATGTAGATGTAAACCAGCAGCAGAAGGTTCTGACTGATCCAGCACCAAACCTCATTCAGTTTTTACTCCATTTAAAGCCTCAGTCAGTTTAAGGTCTGAACACCTTCAGTGTCAGTTACAGTTACAGTTGAATCCCGTTCAGCTGGGTGATATCTTGGTGGTGACGTCATCAGCGAAGAGACAATGAACACATCAGCTGACACTGGATCAGTTTGGTTCGCTCAGTGTGTTCTACCTTCAGTTTCTCAGATACATCAGAAACACAACGTGTCTGATCCTCTGTCACACCTGTGTTTCCTCTGTAGGGTGTTTATTATCAGCTCAGACGCTGCGAGGCCCACAGGTGCGACGCTGCGAGGCCCACAGGTGAGACGCTGCCAGGCCCACAGGTGAGATTGTTTGCTGCTCTTCAGCACCTGTTTCTTCTTCTCTGACATTTTTATTGTAGCACTCTGAAACATAAATAATAATAATAATAATAATAATAACAATAATAATAATAATAATAATAATAATAATAACAATAATAATAATAATAAATGTATTGTGTATAATAAAACCCACTTGTCACTGAACCAGAACTGTGACAACGTGTTCACTGGATCAGAACTTGTTGCAGGTGTGATTCTCCGTGTCTGCCAGCAGGTGGAGCCATCAGAACACAAACCGCTGACATGACTGAATGAATTGTTCCTTTGAAACATGTAAACTGAGTCAGTCAGGCAGTTATCTTTAAGTTTCTTTTATTTTCTCCACTTGTTTCTTAAAAGTTGTTTGACGTTCTGGTTCTGGTTCTGGTTCACTGTCACGTCTGCGAATCAGTTCAGAACAATAAACTATTAAACAATGAATAAAAGGTGTGTTTCGTTTTCTGTCTGGTTTTAATGGGTCACATGAATTAAAATGGCTGCCAGGTGTGGAAGTAAGGAGGGTGGTGTACACACACACACACACACACACACACACACCATATATATGTGTGTGTATATATATATATATATATATATATATATATATACACACACACAGATATATATATATATATATATATATATATATATATATATATACATTTAGATTACTTGGTTACATTCCATCACTGATACTTTGGTACTTTACAAGTATTTCTACTCTGTATCAGTACTTTCATTGCAGTACCAGATTACTTCTTCAGAACCTAATGTGTCTCCACACGTTCTGTACTGAGCCACAGCAGGTCCTGGTTCCGCAGAGGCTCATTCTTCCCCTCCGTCCTCCTGCAGAGTCACAGGGCGTCAGCAGCAGAACACAGAGTCCAGTGTTCGGTCCGCTCGGTCACTGCGCTCTTTGTGTCCGGGGGGGGGGGCTCTGCAGCGAACCTGGCGTCAGCAGCCACCGCGCCCCGGAGAACGGGACGGAGTCACTGAGGGGCGGTTTGTTACAGAAGGGACGGACCAGGACCAGAACCAGGACCAGGACCAGAATGAGGATCAGGACGGTGAGAGGAGGAGCAGGGGGGAAAACTTGAAGCAACAGAGGGAGTAAAGGAGGAGGAGTGGGCGGGTACTGAGCAGTCTGGATCTCCAGACGCATAATTGTCTCTGACAGATCGGATCGGTCTGATCCACGTTAAACCCAGAACAAATGGAGGCCGGTGCGGGTGCGGGTTTGAGCCCACACCTCGGCTCGGCTGCTGCAGAGATGTGGCCGCAGATCAGCGCAGAGAACTGCTACGAGCTGCTGACAAAAGCCAAGAGGAGCGGCGCGGAGGAGCAGAAGGAGCGGCTGTACCGGTTCATGAGCGACCACTACCTGACGGTGCTGCGGACCCCCGGCGTGTTCGGCCGGCTCAGCGCGGGGGAGAGGGAGCACATCCTGGCCCGGAGGATGGAGGGGACCAAGGTGCTGGCGGTGGCAGAGACCTGCGAGGTGTTGGAGCGCGGGGGGAGCCGGGAGGACAGCCGGCCGCAGAGCCCGCTGCTGGCCGCCCCGGAGGACTCCAGCCAGCGGCGGGTCTTCTGCCTCCAGCCGGAGCGCCGGCAGTGGGAGGTGCTGACCAGCCTGCCGGAGGAGATCCCGGCCAGAGGCTCCGGGATGTGCACCCTGTACAACTACCTGTTCGTGGCGGGGGGCATGAGCGCGCAGGGGGACGGCCGCTCCAAGGCGTCGGACCGGGTCTTCTGTTACAACCCGCTGACCGGCTCCTGGAGCCAGACCCGCCCGCTCACCCAGCCCCGCTGCCAGCTCAGGCTCGTCTCCATGGACGGGTACCTGTTCGCCGTCGGGGGGGAGTGTCTGTTCACGGTGGAGCGCTACGACCCGCGCGCGGACAGGTGGAGTCCGGTGGCTCCGCTGCCCAAAGGGTCCTTCGCCGTTGCGCACGAGGCGACGTCGTGCGGCGGCGAGCTGTTCGTGTCCGGCGGCTCGCTGTTCTACCGCCTGCTGCGGTACGACTCCCGCAGGGACGAGTGGGAGGAATGTCCGTTCAACGAGAGCCGCCGGCGGTCCACGGACATGGTGGCGCACCGCAGCCTCGTGTACCGCTTCGACGTGGACCGGGAGCGCGCGGGGGTGAACGTGTACAAGTACAACACGGTGGTGAAGGTGTGGCACGGCGGCGCGTCCTTCCCGCTCCGCAACCCGCTGCCGTTCCGCTGCGCGGTGCTGGAGGACCGGATCTACTGCGTGAACCGAAGCCAGACGCTGCAGTTCGAGGTTCGGGAGGAGCGGGAAGGCTTCCTGCCGGAGGTGCTGCCCGCCCCCGCGGAGGCCAGAGGGACCCTGGTGCCCTTCGTCCTCTCACTGGACCGGGACAAGTGAGTCAACCCGGAATAAGAACACAGCGTGCCTTTTGGTTCCAGTCCGGTTCGTTTCGTCACTTGTTGCTGCAGATGAGACGGATCATCTGGACCTGAGAGCCGCTGGACTCAACCAGCTGAGTTAATGCAGTTTGATGATTCACATTAATTCTTTTTCTAACAAAGTGAAACAAAAGTTGAATCCTTTAATAAGTTCGTTTAAATCCTGTCAGCTGCTTTTATTTCTTCATGTGAGGAACTTTATTTTGACGGCCGAGCAGTGAGTGTTTCCTCTTCCTGTCCAGTAGTGGACAGCACAGTTCTGAACCAGAGTCTGAACCAGAGTCTGAACCAGAGCCTGGTTCAGACTCTGGAGGTCTGTCGATGATCTCACCAGAGTCCATCTGAATGTCATTTCTGGGGGTAATCAGATTACTCTCCTGTCGAGTGTCCTCATGAGTCCAGACAGACGTGAGGATGGACCGGAACCTCACAAGGACTCATACTGGACTCTGATGAATCACACCTTTTCTGTTCAACTGGAAACAACCAGATCTTTGTTTGTGCCTCAATGAAATGGTGCGTCCAGCAGAAGAAATGCATGCTGGGAAGTTTTTGATTTAAAACCATAACAAATTGTTGAATGTGAAAGAAGAATGTCCAAAAGCCTCGAAGACTCAGTTTGAACGGGACGTAAACACAGTTGAGTGTTCATGTAGTTCACTGAAATAAATGTTCTGATGAGCAGAACCACGAGTCAGAATTACTTTGTATCACTGGACTGTTGGTTCTGATACAGAACCTCAGAGTCCAGATTCATGTTTATAAACTGAACACATCACAGACTGTTAATGTTTCATCATAATAATAATAACATCTGATCAACAACAAACAAACAAACACTCATTATAACTTTCAGATAACTCAGATGTAACACAGTGCAGGTTATCAATC
>CAEMYA010000539.1:123883-137317 GCA_903131615.1 Diplodus sargus | reverse complement strand
CCAAGTGTGTGAAGGAGAGGTACCGCAGGTCCAAGAGTAAGAAGGAGAGGTACCGCAGGTCCAAGTGTGTGAAGGAGAGGTACCGCCGGTTCTTCCTGCTGCTGTCAGACTTCAGTGTGCAATAAAAACTCTACACAATTAACTTCTCATCTTGGGTTTGTGGGACAATGAAGGAATTCTGATTCTGATTCTGTAACAAAGATTAGCTGATAAATGATCATCATGTCGTTTAGCGCTAACATTAGCATTCAGCCACTCCCTCAGCAAAAAGTAGTTTATTCAAGTGTACAATAAGTAAACTTATTTTATACTAAAACTGAGGCAGAATACTTGAAGTGTACTTTTTATATACTATATTTTACATACTTAAAAAAAATGGTGAAGTATACTTGGCTTATACTGAAAAGTATAAAGAATAGTCTCAGACTAAGTACATTAATACTGAGACTTAGACTTTAATACTAAAGCTTATACTTGTACTTCAGTATACTGTGGACTGTGGTGCAAAGGCTCCTGGGTATTCTGTTGTTGTTGGTGTAATTATGGTTCATGAATGTGTTTGTGAATACTTACATGTATACATTTATTAACTTACATGTTAATAAACTAAAATGTGGACTAGAAGTAAATACTTAGTACACTAGTAGAATATAGATGAGTGTACTTGTTGTATACTTGAAAGTGTACTTCTGTAAACTTAAAACGACCCTATAAAGTATCTTAAAGTATACTTTTGTGAACTTAAAATGTTCCAATTTAGTCAGAAGAAGTATTAAATTAGTAAACTTTCTAGTATGCTACAAGTACTCGGTCCATAGTATACTTGCTATACTTATACTTATACAAGCATACTTAATAAAATGAACTTCAAGTATACGACTTTTTGCTGAGGGCTTCCTGGCTAACATTACTGACAGTGTGACACATGATGACACAACAGATTTATATAAGTTCTGAAACATCGTCGCTCATCACGGACACATTAACTGGACCTACATATCAGACCCGTTTTACCGGGACAGACGTTCTGACGTCAGATGAAAACTACATCTGATAAAACATGTCAGCCTCTGTGAGCAGAGAAATAAACAACAACTAATCAATACAAATCAATTTATTGACTCATTGAAACTGTACAGACTTAAATATTGACGATACAAAGAGGTGCATGATGGGAAGGTTCAGGCCACGTCCTCCATGTAGTCGGCTCCGTGGCTGAGACTGAGCTGAGAGACGCTCAGGTCCTGAGTGGTTTCATCAAACTGCAGAAGAAGACAGACGTCAGCATTTAAAGAGACAGTACGCTACGTTCAGCTCTCTGAGCGCTTCGTCACCTTGTCGCTGTGCTCAGGTCCCTCGATGGAAACTTCCTCGATCTCCTCCCCGATGCTGAGCTCACTCTTTGACAGATCGGATCGATGACTGAAACAAAACACATGAGCTCAGACTGGTTTACTGTCAGAGGGTTCTGAGAACATCAACCTGCAGAGACCTGAAAGCTTAACGACCAGGAGATAAAGTTACAATGTAAACACAGAAGAGGAACTATCTTCATGCGCCGTCTACAACCAGCTGCCCTCCTCTCTCACAAAACCAGCTCCTTGACCCAAATCAGTCTCACTCCACTGAGACGGGCCTCCTCACAGTGACTGAGTCACTCGGTGCCTCCAGAACCTCGTCCCACTCGTCCGTCATCGTCCTCCTCGACTCTTCTGCATTTGACACAGTCAACCACCAAATCCTCGTCTCCACTCTGAACATGGCTGACTCTGCTCTAACCTGGTTCACATCATACCTGACAAATCGCACCTTTCAGGTCACCTGGAACGGCTCCTTGTCCAAACCTGCTTTCTGGAAACTGGTGTCCCTCAAGGCTCAGCCTCAGGACCGGTTCTGTTTTCACTAACACTCGATCACGAGGCTCTGCAGTCACATCACATGGATTCTCTGACCACTGTTCTGCTGACGACACCCAATGTTCCTCTCTTTCCCCTCGTCCTCCTCCAACAGCCACGCTGTGACGCTCATCTCTGAATGTCTGTGCGTAATCCTCGACGACCGAGTGTCCTGCCCCCCCAACATCACTGCTGTGGCCTGATCCTGCAGATGTTGGAGAGGGCAAATCTGCAGGATCCGGTCTTTCCTCACAAAGGATGCAACGCAACTCCTGGTCCAAGCGCTGGTCATCTCCTGCCTGGACTACTGCAGCTCCGTCTTGGCTGGACTCTCAGCCTCTGAGACTGAACCACTGCAGTGTATCCAGAACGCTGCAGCGCACTTCGTTTACAATCTACCCAAATTCTCCTCCGTGACCTCCACTGACTTCCTGTTACGGCCCGCATCTGATTCCAGAAGATGGTGCTGGTCTCCAAGGGCGTCAACAGAACATCACCCATCTACCTCCAAACCCTGGTCAGCCCACACGGCCCAGAGAGAGCACTGCACTCCACTACATCAGCGGGCCGGCTGGTACCGCCATCGCTGAGAGCAACAAAGGTCACAAAGTTGCAACTCTTCTCTGTTCTGGAGCCTCAGTGGAGGAATGAACTCCAGGACAGCAGAGTCACTCTCCATCTTCAGCAGAAGATTCAAGACTCATTTGATCAGACTTCACCTCGACCCCACAGAGCATGACTCCCCAAAATCTCACCATTTTAAATAAAGCTGAGACGAAACCTTTAAATAATAAAAATAATAATAATAATAATAATAATAATAATAATAGGTTGGAAAAAAATGACAACAAACTGAGGACCTGAACTGATGGAATGTTAAACCACACTAAAGAACTAAAGAAAGCTTCATCATTCTTACCTGTTGAAGTCATCGTCATATTCAACATCATCATCTGTGGAACAAAGTTTATATTTTACTTTTTAAATCTCTGAGTCTCCTCACCTCCAAACATGATCAGAACAAGAGAAACTCAGAAACATCCTGCTTGTGTTTATGTTCCTCCAGTTGTCTCTTTTTTAAAAAGATGCGTCTAGTTTCTGGAGTTCAGACCTGCTTCAGCTGGACCGTGGATACTTGTTACACAGAACCACAGCGTGTTGTCGTGGCTCCACAGTCGGACCTGTTAGATTCGTACCTAAATGCAGAGATCCAGTTTTATCGTTCAGGACCTTCGGGTCTCTGGAGCCTCTCTCTCTGGAGTTCGACGCTCCTGGAGGAAGAAAAATCACCTTCGTACAACAAAAGTCTTCTGATGGATGGACCGATGTGACGTTTGAAAACACTGTCTGACCGTTCCTGCTGTGGCTCTGCTCAGAGGCGCTGCTTCCTCCTCCTCCTCCTCCTCCTGGTCTCTGAGGGTTAGACAGGGACCCTGTTGGACTCTCTCTGGGCCTGGATGCCTCAACCTTCCTGGGATACAAACAGCACACAGTCAGCTGAGCTTCAGGCCTTCATTCCTTTACAACCCAATTTAAAAAACAGCATCATTGTTTGAGCAGAACATTTCTGAGCTTCTGTTTGAGGAACTACAGGAAGTGTTGTGGATCCATTGAGGCTCTGATGTCATAAATCTGATCTGCCTTCAGACTGATGAGCCTTTTGTCTTCCTGCATGAACTGTTTCTCTGCTGCAGCTCCACCTGGTGACACACCACATTAACTGACCTCCTGTTCATACACCTGCTCCTTTCTCCTCCTTCACCTGAGGACACACCTCACAGACTGGAAACATATGTGATCTTTGCCCTCCACAGGGAAGGCTGCTTAATTTGGGCAATAACTTATTTTGACTTCTGAATTGATTTAAACATTTCCAGAACTGAAGGCTCTATCATCGTTAGACTATTGGACCTGGATCAGTAAATATCAACAGATGTTTGATTACCTAACAAACAAGATATTTTATGACCACAGCTCGACTTTCTGCTGCTTTTCATTTCTGACCAGTTCAAATAATATTCACCAAAAATAAAGAAGCAGCCTTCAGTGACCAAAGATTGTTTGTGTTTTAAAAAAGTTCTGTGTTCAGATCAGTTTGGATCCACAAACAGCTGATAGCGCTGCAGTACACTGTCGGGCCAGCAGTTGGCGAATGGCAGAAAGTAGAAGCTTTGTCTAACTCTAACACACACCTGAGAAAACAACAACAGTTCACTATTTGTGTTCCGTCTGTCTGTGTGACAGCAACAGGAGAGGAGTCTGGAGGCTAACGCTAAGCTAGCTGCAGGCTAAGGCTAAGCTAACCAGTCCTCCCCCTTCAGATGTGTACAGTCGACAGAGTGGAGGGAAATAAATACTGAGAAACATTGGCAGACTTCCATTAATGGATTTTCAGTTTAGAATCTGAATCTTAATTATCTTGAACAGCAATTAAAGAGAGTTTCCACAGGATGACAGAGAGGAAGAGAGAGGAAAAGGGAACACCTGTAGTTCACCTGAGCTCAGAGGTCTGACTGTGTTCAGAGAGACGATCATCCTCTGAGTCAGCAGCCAGGACAGACAAGCTGAGACCAGAGAGAGGAGAGGAGAGGAGGGAGGAGGAAAAAGAGGAAACAAAGGAGAGAGACGTGAGAGTCCGTCTTCACTTTCATGCTGGAGGTCTGAATCAGGACACTCATGCACAAAATGTCTGATGGAGTTACTAAACTCGAGACGTTAGTGGAGCTAATGACATCATACAATGAAACAGTGGATTGTGACTGTGACTCCTCCTCCTGGTTTCTTCCTGTCCAGCCACAGTGATGCATGCTGGGAAGTCAACACAAACACTCCCACATGTTTCCCTGTGGTCGTCAGGCGGCGCTCACATTTGCAGAGTGGACGGTTAAATAAAGAAGAGAGCTGTGAGAGCAGTGTGACCCGGTTCTGCCTTCAGGCTCCTTCTGGTCCGTTGAATACATCTCTAAATGTTTGATCAGCTGATCAACTTATGATCAGTTATTGTTCACTGAGTCACTTCATTGATCTGCAACAAACTGAAGGAGGTTCAATTTCAGACACATTTCAGATGTCGAACTTCGACTTTCTTCTGCTTCCAGTTCTTTAAATACTTTAAGTTTACCTCCCTGATTATTGTTGTCATTTGTCAGTGAGGACTTTTCCTCTTGGTGAAAAGTTTTCAGTGTTTCAGCCTCTAGTTCTAATTTACAGAATAGTGGATGTCATGTGAACAGATCATCAGCAGAGCTTATTTAACAACTTGTAGTCAATGAGAGCAGATCATCTAACATACAAGTTTCTTTCTTTTGTCGATTGTTCCCACCGAGGAGCGACTGAAGGCGTCGGCATGCAGCCGCCCGGAGAAAAAGAGCGCAGCATGTTGGTTCTGAACAGATGTTCAGATGTCATTCAGTTCTGCAGGCCCGCTCCAAAAATTCACAACTAAAAAGTATTTGGAGCACAGCTGAAGGATTTCTAACAGAAGAGTTTTTGTGAGGTGAGATTATTTACGACCCAGTTTGAGAGATTCTAGAGTCAACGGGTCCGTCAGTCATGTGAACGCCGCCTCAGAACTCGTTCACAGAGAGACACGACGTCGTAACAAGAGGGAAAGAACCTGACTGCAGCCGGCGGCGGCGCCACATCTTAATGTGTCTCTGTGTGAACGAGGCCTCCATCCAGAACCGACCAATCACATCTCAGTGTTTCAGCTTCGACTCGGCTGCTGAAGTCAAACAGGCGGTGAACGGAGCGGCGAGCGGGGAGCGACTCACTCGTTGAGGCTTTTGCCTCGTCTCATGGGGGACGAGACCGGGCCGGAGAGACGCTCCTCCCCATCAGGGACAGCACTGCAGGGTGAGGAGGGAGGACAGGTAGAGAGGACAGGTAGAGAGGACAGGTAGAGAGGACAGGTAATAGAGAGGACAGGTAGAGAGGACAGGTAGAGAGGACGGGTAATAGAGAGGACAGGTAATAGAGAGGACAGGTAATAGAGAGGACAGGTGGAGAGGACAAGGTAGTAGAGAGGACAGGTAGAGAGGACAGGTAGAGAGGACCGGTAGAGAGGACAGGTAATAGAGAGGACAGGTAATAGAGAGGACAGGTAGAGAGGACAGGTAGAGAGGACAGGTAATAGAGAGGACAGGTAAAGAGGACAGGTAATAGAGAGGACAGGTAATAGAGAGGACAGGTAGAGAGGACAGGTAGAGAGGACAGGTAATAGAGAGGACAGGTAATAGAGAGGACAGGTAGAGAGGACAGGTAAAGAAATGGGCAGGACATAAAGAGACAACAACAGGAAGTACAACAGAGACACAAAAGCATGACAGGACAGCGTGAGACACCTGCACAGGTAAGACAAGCTGAAAGGGACAAACAGGACGAGATTAGAGCCGACTGATTTGATCTGTGATACCGACATGAAATAATCCGTTACTCTGTTCTGCTGTCAGCTACTGGGACGCTGTGTAATCCCATTACTTCCTTATTGTGAAACCAGAGGGGATGACATCTGTGGTCCGTTATGTTAAGTTACGTTACCATACGTTACGATTTTTGTCACGTAGGGTCGGAAAGACTGAACATGAAACATCCTCATGAAGATGTTCCAGTGAACACATCTGTGAGAGTATTTAAGTCTTCAAGTATTCATCTCGTCATCATGTTTTTGTCTCCTCTGTTACTTCCTGTCAGTATCGCTGCCATGTGGGCGTGGACGTAACGACCCGACTGTCCCGGTGTTGGTTTGAGATTCACACCTCTTGTAATGACTCTTTAATGATACTCACTGTCTCTCACTGCTGGTTCTGTCTGATGAGTCCTTTTCTCCAAACACAGAACTTCAGAGGCAGCAGAGAGATGAAGAACAGACAGAACATCTGGACTCAATGACACCAAACACAAGTCACCTGAACCGTAAAGTTCTGTATTCATGACGCTGGTTCTGGTTGATATGAACACCTGCTGCTCTCTCATGTTGTTATCTTCTTTATTGTGTCATATTCGTTACGCTGTGGTATATTTTCATGTTGAGATAAAGATATACTGATATATGTTTACACATATGTTGACATACATGTCAGCTGTTGTGGTGCTGGCAGTGATCATCTGACTCCGCCTTCACTCAGTGATCATTCATATTTGAAAACACGGGAAGATGAAGCTTAACATTTGTTCAGGTTGAACCTTCTCATGAAGTTAGCTTAGCTTAGCATGAAGAGTGGAAACAGGTGTGAGATGATGTCAGATATTTAACGTAACTGCTTGTGAATATAAACACTAATGTTTGTTTATCAGCTTGTTAAGCATTCGTTCATCAAGCCATGTTTCCTCAGGTGTGACGTGTCAGAGGTCAAAGGTCAGGTGATCTCACCAGCCGTAGGTCTTCTGAGGTTTGGGCAGCGGGTCATCGAAGAATGAGTCTCCTTCATCAGGATCCTCCTCCAGGTCCAGGTCCAGGTCCAGACGCGCCCTCCTATTGTCGGACGACTCGCTGCATCTGGAGACCTGCTGCTGGAGGTCTCCTGGACCCAGAGACGCCACGCCCTCCGAGTCCTGAACATGACAGACAGCAGCTTCAGCTCAGACACCGGACCAGCGCCGGGATGAGAAGAAGGTCTCACCCAGACTGTTGTTAAGAAAGTGAGGACTACAGATTACAGAGGAAAACATGGAGTCAGCTGTTGATGAGTCGCTGCCTTCAGCTGCACGACGTTCAGACGAGTCAACGTGGATCAACAGTGAGCTTCTTCAGTGGGTCGGTGTCAGTCTCACTGAGTTCCTATAGTATTAGACTACATTGTGCTGCCGACGAGAAACAATCTGTTTATTCTAATCAATATTGCATTTCTCTAACCTTTGTTTTTGTTTTCTGATCCCACAAGCTGTGTCAATCTCTACACTCTCTATAGCTTTCTCCTCCTCCTCTTCCCTCTCCTCCTTCTCCTCCTCCTCCTCCTCCTCTTCCCTCTCCTTCTTCTCCTTCTCCTTTCTCTTCCTCCCCTCTATCTTTCAGGCTCCCTTCTGATGGACCACGGCCTCCTGGGACCATCTACTGTTTCTGGGCTCCTGCTGCCTTGAAATACTGACTGATCTGGATCGTCACACCCCGGGCTCTGCTGGATCATTGCTCTCCTCTGTTTTCTCCTCATATCTATATTTCTGTAAATCTTGATGCCTCTCTCTGTCTATTACTAATGATCTTGTGTGTCCTGCCCTCTCTCAGGTCTCCATGGTGGACAGGAGGTCATCTGGCTTGGGCTCCACTTGGCGATACCTCGTCCTGCTCGATCGTCTCCTGATCGACTCAATTTACATATAACTTGTATCAGACTTTCTGTTGATCTAACTTGTAAACTGTGATTTGTTGCTCTTTTCTGTACACGCAACATCTATTGCATGTCTGTCCGTCCTGGAAGAGGATCCTCCTCTGTGGCTCTTCCTGAGGTTTCTTCCATCGTTTTTTTTACCCTGTTAAAAGGTTTTTTTCCATCAACGTGAAGTTTTTTCCTCACTCGAATCGAGGGTCTAAGGACAGAGGATGTTGTTCACTGTACAGATTGTAAAGCCCACTGAGGCAATGTGATTGTGATTTTGGGCTATATAAATAAAACTGATTTGATTTGATTTTGATTAACACGACTGCAGACCCCAAAATTGCTCCTGATGTGTAGTTGGCACCTTCGTGGCAGCCACCACATCAGTAAGGGCCCTGCGATGAGCTGGCGACTCATCCAGGGAGTACCCTGGCCTACGCCCATAGTGTCACTGGATTCTGGACACTGGATCATTTAATAAAAAACAGGCTGCAGCTCAAAAAATAGTTTCCACACAGTGATCAGTTCATTTACAGCTACTAACTACAGCTGTAAATGTTCTGGAGCTAACTGACAAAGCTAACATTAGCATGCTACAAGCTGACCCGTGTAGGTTCTGACCTGGGTCTGACCTGAAACTTGATAAATGATATTTAATAATGATTCAATCTGGAAGATTTGAAATCACATTTCACAATAACAGCTGACTGAACGAGTGAATAACCTCCATTAGCTTAGCATTAGCAGATACTTAATTCTCATTATAAACTAGATCAATACTGCTGACACACAATTCTTCATGTGTGAAGACAGAAATCGTCTTTAAGCCTCCAAAGCTGTAAATACTGGAAGTGACAGCAGCTCGTGATGCCACACTGACTTCCTGTCTGCTGAGTGGACGGAGCTGCAGATGTTTCCCAGCAACAGATTTACACATTCAAGTCTGAACGAGCCGGGACGAGACAGTTCTGGTGGGTCGACTGATTTACCAGCAGCAGCAGTTATCAGTACTGAGAGCTGATGAGGGATTCATGCTGAGGCTCAGTTCATGTTCTTCAGATCAGAACGTTTCAGTTTCACACAGTCAACCTGAGCAACCTGGATATCAGTCTCACTCCCACTTTAACTGGCAGAGAGGGCCGAGAATCATGACATCACTTCCTGTCTGAGCTCAGTCCCACCTGCTTCCATACAGTCTGTCAGTGAGTCAACAGCCAATCATCATCAATCAGGATCAAGCAAACTACAGCAGTGTGTGTGTGTGTGTGTGTGTGTGTGTGTGTGTGTGTGTGTCTGCTGCTGCACAATGCTCACCACATCGGCCTCATTGAGGTCACAATGGCGTCTCTCACTAACTTCCTCTGTTATTTCACCCTCCTGATGTCTTCGGGTCGAACATAACACCGAACTGTTCAACAGACTACCACCCACACACAGACACACAGACACACACACACAGACACACACACACAGACACACACAGACACCCACACACAGACACACACAGACACCCACACACAGACACACACCTCTTATCTACCTTTCCTCTTCAAAATCCTTGAAAAAACTGTTGCTTCACAAATTCACTGCCATCTAACCCTTAAAGGGACAGTTTGTGTTTTTTGAAGTGGGGTCATATAAAGTCCATATCTACAGTCGGTCTGTTTCCTGCCGTAATCACCGATCAGCGCAGCCTCAGTTTGGAGCAGCAGAGAGCCTCCAGCCAGACGCTCAGCTTTGTACTGCAGTGAACGGGTCCAGAGAAAAAGAGAAATAAACCTCCTAAAACAAAGCTCACCTAAAAAAATCTATAACAGTTCAAGTGTACGTTGTCTAGGTAAAATTCACACCGCCTTACATCGCCGTCAGACAGGCCTTTCTTTTGGCACTACATTTTCTCAACCGTAGAACCTCCGTATCCCTACGCACTAGGGCAACTGGGCAACAGGCCAGGAGGAGTATTTTGAAGTCAATGCGTTGTTTGATAGGGAGCCAGTGGAGGGTGTAGAGAACGGGGGTGATGTGTTCACGGGACCGGGTGTGAGTGAGCAGGCGAGCAGCAGAGTTTTGGACCGTTTGAAGTATGTGGAGGGAATGAGAGGTGATGCCAGTGAGGAGGGAGTTGCAGTAGTCAAGACGTGAGGAGATGAAGGCGTGGATGAGGGATTCAGCAGCAGGGGGGGAGAGGCAGTGTCTGATTTTGGCGATGCAGCAGAGGTGGAAGTAGGAGGTCTTGATAGTGGAGCTGACATGGGGATCAAAGGAGAGCGTGGGGTCCAGGATAACGCAGAGGTTGCGTGCCGGGGGGAGGGAGAGATGATCGAGCTGTCGATGGTGAGTGAGATG
This sequence comes from Diplodus sargus, assembly GCA_903131615.1. Classification (NCBI taxonomy): domain Eukaryota; kingdom Metazoa; phylum Chordata; class Actinopteri; order Spariformes; family Sparidae; genus Diplodus; species Diplodus sargus. Next base: position 126,762 of record CAEMYA010000539.1, on the reverse strand, counting down.
GGTCCAGTTTTGTTAAGAGCGGATTTGGTGCCAATGAGCAGGAGCTCTGTTTTGTCACTGTTGAGTTTGAGGAAGTTCTGGGACAGCCATGTTTTTATTGCAGAGATGCAGGTTTCGATGTGGTTGAGTGGAGGATTTTGGGTGGGTTTGGTGCGAATGTCGATCTGGGTGTAGTCAGCATAACAGTGGAAGTCGAGGTTGAGTTTGCGGATGATGTGTCCAAGGGGGGACAGGTAGTAGATGAAAAGATGGGGGCCGAGGACTGAGCCCTGAGGGACCCCCTGCGTAACAGGAGAGAGGGTGGATGTGTGGCCGGAGAGGGAGATAAACTGTTGCCTGTCGGTGAGGTAGGAGGTGAGCCAGTCGACTGCAGTGCCCTCAACTCCCTGCTGGCGCAGCCTTTAGAGGAGGATGGAATGACTGACAGTATCAAAGGCTGCGCTGAGGTCTAATAGAAGCAGGATGTTGAGGGCACCGGAGTCTGCGGAGGTGAGGAGGTCATTGACGACTTTAACAAGGACAGTTTCTGTGCTGTGAAGTGGGCGGAAACCAGATTGGAGGGGTTCGTTGAGGTTGTTTGACTGGAGGTGGGTGTGAAGTTGGGCAGCGACAATGCGTTCCAGAGTTTTGGAGAGGAACAGCAGCTTGGAGATGGGACGGTAGTTGGAGAGGTTGGCTGGATCAAGGGTGGGCTTTTTGAGGATGGGGGTGATGGAGGCAAGTTTGAAGATAGAGGGAACAAGACCAAGGGATAGAGACTGGTTGAAGAGGGTGGTGAGGTGGGGGATGAGGACGGGGAGGCAGGCCTTGGTTAGAGCCGTTGGGAGGGCGTCTGCAGGTGTCATGCAGCAACTCCACTGGCTCCCGGTCAAACTCCGCATAGACTTCAAAATCCTCCTGTTTACGTTCAAGGCCCTCCATAACTTTCCCCTCCTTATCTGTCCGAACTCCTCCACATCACCACTCCTTCCGGTTCCCTCAGATCTGCCTCCTCTGTCCACCTCTCTGTCCCTCCGCCCGCCTCGTCACCATGGGGAGCTTTGAGCCGCTCTGCCCCCCAGACTCTGGAACTCACTGCCACCGGACATCAGGAACCTCGACTCTCTTCAAATCAAGACTTAAAACTCACTTTTTCAGAATTGTATACCCCACTTAATTGTCCACATTGTCCTACTCTGTCTTCTTCTTTTACTGTTTCTTTTTAAATATGTATTGTACTGTGTTCCTCGAGTGCCCAGAGAGGCACCTTTAAATAAAATGTATTATCATTATTATTATTATCATTACACACACACACACACACACACACACACACACTATAAGTACCATTTCTTGATAAAAAAATTAAAAATATTGTGTACCACCTTTATAGTACCTTAAGAAATATTAATAATACAAATCTACATAGTAAAGAAAACTTATCTGACAGCTGTGTTGAAATAAAAGCTTCTGATGACTGACAGGTTGTTTCTAAATGCTAAATAGATTTAAAATCACTGTAGATGTTCAGTGAGGAGTGCATACAGACTGTGAAGACAACAGGAGGGTTAAACTTTTGTTCTATCGTCTTTATTTTGTCTCTTTTTCATCAGTTTAGTATTTGAGTTCTGGTTCTGGTTAAATGAACACGGACCAGCTCTCGGTGTCGGTATCAGTGGGTCTGATCTAGGGCTGCCTGATAAATCGAATTTTCATCGTCATTGCGGTATGAATATGTGTGATAAACACATCGTAAAAGACTGCCCGACACGCGATGAATTAGAAAAATCACTTTGTTTACATGCGCCATACATGCACCGTGAGCATGCCGACATGTAGCCTATCAGACGGAGCCCTGGATACAAGGGCCAATCAGAAGAAGCCCCAGCTAGACGTTAGCTACCCTGGCAAAATTAATCAGCATCAGTTTGGTGGTGATTGCCAGTTTATGATGGCTGAGGGAGGAGAGGAAAGCCATTAAAATGTAGTTAATGAAGACCTTGTGGTGAAAAGAAACATCACTTCTGCTACACGGACTTATTTTGGATTCAGGAGAGACGACGTGTTACAAACACAGGAACTGTGTAGAAAATGCCGAGCAGTTGTTGCAACTTCTAGAGGAAAAACAACCAACATCCACCACCAGCTGCAATACAACCATAAAGACCTACATGAACAATTCAAAACTAACGTTAGCCATCATCAAGTGTATAGTTAATAATATGCAAACTTCAATATTTTTTTATTTATCGCAAGTTATATTGTCATTGCAATATCAAACATCATCAATAATACAACATGTGAGAGAACCCTCTGATGTCATGGGGTCAAAGGTCACACCTGGGAATAAATAAGAGGCAGCAACTCAGGACAGGTAGACGACAGGTGAAGCGGCAGGCTGACGTCAGGTTAGTTAGCAGAGAGCTGATGAGTGTTAGCATGATGTCTGTGTTTCTGCTCTGCATGTCGTTACCTGTGCTGCTGTCTGACTCTGTCCTCTGTCACTCTGCCCTTTATACCTGGGGATCTGTGCACGACAGGACACCGCATGTCAGCCCGCTGCAGGAGCTGAGGCCACACACACCTGATCACACACCTCCACACACATCTCAACACACCTGAGACCTGCACTCTGTTCAACTCTACTGTGTGACTGAACGTTCGAGTGGAGTTATTACTTAAACTAACAAAACTAACTGACTGACACGACCACAACATTATAATAAACTCTGATCATAACGTCTTAAAGGGACAGTTCACCTCAAAGTCCACTCGTCCTGTTCTCCTCCCGATGATATAAAGTCAAGAGGAGAGGAGGACTTTATATCACCGGGAGGAGGAGAAGACGAGTGCTGTCACAGACCTTCTACAGTATCTGAGAACATGACACATTACATTCG
>CAEMYA010000539.1:94443-119854 GCA_903131615.1 Diplodus sargus | reverse complement strand
CTCCACCTCCGTGACTCCACCGCCGTGACTCCACCGCCGTGACTCCACCTCCGTGACTCCACCGCCGTGACTCCACCACATGTTGGATGTGTTGTTCAAACAGGAATAATAAAGCACGACATGATCAATAAAAGTGAACTGAGGGACCTTCAGCAGTGATTTACTTCCTGACATCAGTCTTGCTGAATGCTTCAGTACTCAGCGACCATCAGGGAAAGATTCAGCCTGTAACGTGACCCGTGTCCAAGGCTGAAGCCCAGGGGCCTCACGCGTTCAGGGGCCTCACACGCTCAGGGGCCTCACACGTTCAGGGGCCTCACACGTTCAGGTTCACAATGAGCTGAAAAGATCATATTGTTTTGTAACTTGTCAGGTTTTCTGTCAATCACTCTAATCGCAAGTTATGTGGCTGCTGATTGATCCACATTAGGAGTGACCCACGTGGCCCCACAGCCTATGGCCCGTGGGCTGACCTATCAGAATGTCTATAGTTAGTTTTAGGGTGTGTCCCTCAATGATTGAGTGACATCAAGTGGAAAATGTCGGGGAGGACGTTTGAGAGTGGTGCCCAGAAAAGAAAAAAACGCATCAAGAAAAAGTTGCGTGAAAAAGAATTACTGAAGAGCATCCCAAAGCTTTTTTAAACCAGCTGCTGCTGAAGATGGACCAGCACCAGGGGAGGCTCACTATCTCACACACCGGAGGCAGCGGAGGAGGCGCAGGCCGCGCAGGTGGATGTAGCTGGAGAGGAGCCGGGCTCCGCCCACAGCAGCAGAGGGGAGGAGGAGGGGGAGCACACGGGCCCCAGAGAGAGGACCAGGCTGCACAGCAGTCAGGGGGAGACAAGTCAAATGACCCATTAACAGTGTACCGGGCCGCCGGGGAGACAATACTGACGCAAAAGTGCGCGCTTATTGGGCGACAATGGGACCAGAGTCCTGTCAAAGTAAAGATGCTAACATGATGGATCACACCCCATGCAAACATGTTCTATCTTTTTTAATTAATAGAGAGGCGTTAGTGGAGCCTGTTTCACATGTCCACGCTTGCTCTCCGTGGCTTCTCCACACCGGAATGCATCCTTGTTGTGCGCTCCGGTGTGGAGAAGCCATGGAGAGCAAGCTCGGACTGCCCTTCCACCTGGACACCGCATACCTGGACCCAGTGCACGGCAAGAGTTTACCCTACACACGGTTCTCGTATTTCTCCTTTCACGGACTCCTCGGCGTGCGCAATAACTCCTTCGAGCCTGCGTTCATCCACAAAAGAAGCGGCTCGAGTGCGGTGCGTAAATGAAGGCCATGCGCGGCTCAGAAAGCATCTGCCGCAGCAGCTGGAAGACAAACGACTCAGCAAGGTGGAGACACTGCAGGCAGCTATTTACTACATCAATGTGGAGCCTGCTGGACTTGTATCGGGATGGAGGTGTCACTCGGAGACGCGAGTAACTGCGCTGCTGCAGCAGAGGACAGAGTGCAGCAATGATGGCGAATACTCGCTCAAGTTGGCACAGCCATATAAATGTGCCACAAAGTCACCCAGTGGGAGACTTAGAGATCAGACGCCACATTCAGATTAGCTGTTGTTAACGCAGTGCTAACTTGAGCCAGTGTGCAGGCGAAGCTGAGTGCACAGAAGGAGAGACTGAGAGCCAGAGTGACGGTCTGCAGCGCAGCAAGCAAGAGTCTGTGAGAGCACAGAGGTTATTATTGCACCTTAAAATGCATACAAGCAAACATGCAAATACATTTATTGAGCTCAGAATATATTTCTGTTTCCGCAAATTAAATGATGTTTTAAGATTATACTGCAAACCTTCTATAAATGTTGCTCAGTTGAATCTTTTTGGCGCCTGGCATTAGGCCATGTTGCTCTCCATGGGGCTGAATGGTGTGTGTCTGTGCAGGTGCATGTGATTGGTTCACAGGCCCGCTGAGGCCAGAGAAGAGGCTTCTACTTTGATCTGTTGCTGTTCTTCACTTATGCTGTTATTAGTTATTATCAATGTTTGTGCAGGCAGGTGATGGTTGCCGATGTTTTTCATAATATCATTTGAAATCATATTTGCACACATGTTGGTTTTATTATCACCATAAGTTGCTGTGTGTGCTTGTTAAATAAAAGCGATTGTGTTTATGCTCAGTGGGCTCAGTGATATGTTAATAACAATATTATGGTGTTTTCTGGCTCAAAGAGGGAAAATTAACTGTTGTATGTCTCGAAAGAAACTAATGCATTTTGTGATGTAGATTACCTCGATATTACGCTTTTTTAAAATGAGACTCTATAAATGGAGGGCCTACGTAACCTCTCAGCCCCGGGGCCTAACATTAGGTTAAGGCGGCCCTGCCCGTGTCTGTGCTTGTGCTCAGTGTCGGTCGATCCCTCCAGAAGGGACTTTATTTGTGGCCATGAAGCGTCAGTGTTGTTCCACCTGTGGGTCCTAACCTTAACCATCTACTATATTATTACTGTAGAAGTTTCACTGTGCAGCTGCTGTTCACTGAAACACTCCTGACCCTTCACACAAACAAGACTCGAGGGTCTAAGGACAGAGGATGTTGTTCACTGTACAGATTGTAAAGCCCATTGAGGCAATGTGATTGTGATTTTGGGCTATATAAATAAAATTGATTTGATTTGATTTGATTTGATTTGATTTGACCACAACATGTGACCTGCAGTGAACAGACATCAGTTTACTCTCTGCAGCTGCTCGCTTTCTATTCTTATCATTCAGTTTCTGAAACAGAAGTGAAGATTTCTTTTGTGCAGCTGTTTGTTCTACAGGAGAAGCTTCTTTAACAAACAGGACAGAAGAAGCCGGCCCAGTTCTTCAGCTTCCCTTTGATCCTGCTTCTGTGAAGAACCACAGCTCCACCAGGTGGAGACAGATGTGAGTGTTCAACATGGAAGTTCAGAGATCAGTGAGGTGAAGAAAGGAAATAACCCGAGCAGAAACCACATCATCATCATCATCATCATCATTATCATCATCATCATCGTTTTGGAATTAATCAGATCAATAATTCACTCAAATCATGACTCGTGTCCAGATATCTGTCAAAGAAAGTAATCATTATATGATGTTTTTATTATCCTTCAGTCTGAAACATGAAGCAGACTAACGAACTCACCGTCTTTAGTGTTGAGACACTTCTTCAGATTTTCATTGATCAGAGGAGTTTTGTTCTGAGGACAAGAACCAGGTTAACGTGAGTGTCAGTGAAACAACAGCTGATGAGGATGTGAAGTGAGTTCATGTTGACAGTCACCTCCAGTTTGTCCTGCTCCTCCATCGCAAGGAACACTGCAGCCCTCATTTCTGCCTGCAGGAGGAACCAGACAGAGCAGCTGACTAATCACGTCACATCATCACGCATCTGCTGCACAAACCAGCAGCCAACGTTCTTCTCATGTCAGCAACACACAACACAACACAACGCTTCATTTCACAGATCAACTTATCATATATAGGAGAGACACAGCTACATTACTATCACACATATCCACCCTCTCTTGATCATTATTCATTGATAAACACACTGTTCACATCTGTGTGTGAAGTTATCTGATCTGTAAATTCAGACACAGTTTGGAAACATGTTCAATTCATGTCATTCAACTCACACAGAGAAATATGAGGTTTTATTCAGATAGGTGTTTTGAGAGTCTGTTGATATTTTCAAATCAGCAGCACGATCAGACTTGCCTTTTTCTTATTTCAAATATTAAAACCAGTGGAAGAATCAGCACAATGGTCCATTTCAACAGAATGTATCATATATGATGGGAATATAATTAGTGATGTATTCATGTGTTCATCAGTTTGATGTTACAGCTGGTGAATGTGAAGCTGTAATAAAACACCATCATTTATATTATATGTGTGGATTGATTGGATGGATATTTGGATTAAATCTCTGAGTGTATCAAACAGCTTCAAGTCAAACTATTTGCTGAGTTTTTTGAGAATTTGTGTTTATTTGTTCGTTATTCTTCATAATTATTATTATTATGATTATCATTTAGAAATAAAAATCTATTCAACTCAAATTAAAGTACAAGCAACTGCAAATCATACTTCAGTAAGAGTATTAACTTACTTTCCATCTACAATGTTCGCCGGGATAGCTCAGCTAGCTAACACTGACACATTAGCCTTCTAGCTAACGGTTAGCGCCTCCAGACATCCGTTTAAAAAAACAGTAGCGGCTGAAAAGTAACAACGAACCAGTAACGAACACCAGTAACGTGGATGTCGGTGTTACATTGTAAGTTCACCTCCTGATGTTTATTTCCAGCTGTTTAGCATAGCCTAGCCTAGCCGAGCTTCCCAGCCGGCGGCGGCTCGGTTAAAGTGATTATAATCAATAGTAAAGTCAAAGTTCGGACCTTGAGCTTGTTGAGGACTCCGTTGTTCTCCAGGTTCTGGATCAGGAGGTCCCTCAGCTCCGTGTCGTCGTCTGTAGCCGACATGTCTCGCTGAAGCTAACACAAGCTAACACAAGCTAACTATGCTGTCAGGACAACAAACCAAAACAAACCACACGGAAGTGTCGCTGTTTCTTCTTCTACGGCTTAATGTGCGCACACACAGCTGCGCGGCGGGCTGACGGCCGCCCCCTGTGGACAGAGTCTGAACTGTAGCCTCCGTGTTGCCGTTAGATTGTTACTCATGTTTAAATCTACAGTCATTTATTTTTGTATACATCACTTCCTGACTAAATCTATGTAATCTGTAATCTGTAAACTTCAAACTGTAATCTGTCATGAGAAACAGGAAGTTTGACTTTTGAATCCAAATATACATTAATGTCATGTTTTGTGCTGCGCGTGGAGAAATAAAAGAATAAATCTAATCTCATGTAAATGTTTGGAATTCACAGGTGAAAATATAAATTTCACATGTTGGAATTTTTATCAATATGAAGAAGAAGCTTCACATGTGAATATGTGACGTTAGTTTATTTAGTTACATGTAAATTAACATTTCACACCTTAAACATCTTTTATCATTCATTCAATTGCTAAATGTCGTTTCACATGTGACGTCAGGATGACATGTGACGTCAGGTTCACAAGTGACGTCAGGTTCACATGTGAAGATGTGAAACTGTCTGTGGTGATTATGTTGATTCCACATGTGATTTATGACTTAGAAGAAGAAGAAAAGGAGCAGAGGGGGAGGAGGAGGAGGAGGAAGGGAGGGATTAGAAAAGGGAGAGTGTGGAGGATAGAAGAAGAAGAAGAAAAAAGAAGACACAAAGATGATAGAAAGAAGAGTAGATGAGAAGAAGGAGGAGGTGGAGGGTGAAAGAGGAGGTGGAAGAGGAGGTGGAAGGGGGAAGGACTGAAAGAGATGGATGTGGAGGCGAGAAGAGAGAGGGGGCATCAGAGGGAGGAGGGGGAGACAGACTGAGGAGGAGGAGGAGCAGGAAGAAGAGGAGGAAGGAGCATCAGCAGTAGGACACACACAGACACACACACAGACAAACACACACACACACACACACGGACACACACAGACGGACGGACTGTCGGCGGATCACGGAGCCTCCGCCGCCGCCTCTGAGCTGCTGCTGCCGGACACAGAAGCAGCAGACCCGGCCGCAGACACGGAGCCATGGCCGCTGAAGAGAGCCGATCAACGGCCTGCACCGGCTCCAGCCTCCTGCAGCCGGTCAGCGAGATCACCAACCTGCCGCTGGACCAGGTAAGAAGCACCGGGACACGAGCCGGAGCTCCGGGGCGGAGACCGGCTGCTGCCCGTCACACACACCGCGCTAAATGCGACACGCTCGGCCCAAGAGGGCACCAAAACCCGGCCGTGTGATGAGAGCGGGGCAGACAGGCGGTGCAGCGGGCGGTGCAGCGGGCGGAGGTCCAACATGGATGGAGGCCTCGAATCAGACACACAACAGACCGAGACAGCAGCCACATACACCGAGAGAGGGAGGTGGAGGAGCACCATCAGTGTGTGTGTGTGTGTGTGTGTGTGTGTGTGTGTGTGTGTGTTTAATATGAAACAGTCAGCCTGTTGACAGAATCACTGTGTTAAAGATGAACAGCAGCTGCATCAATCAATATGAGATCAATACATCAATATCAGCTCACAGCACTGGAGAGTAATGAGTCTGACTGTACTGCAGTACTTGTACTCCATGAGTCTGACTGTACTGCAGTACTTGTACTCCATGAGTCTAAGTAGTACACAGTACATACAGTACATTTAGAAATACATATTGAATGGTCCACATCCTTAAAGGCTAACATGCTATCAACAGGCTAACAGGATAACAGGCCGGCAAGTGGTCCAACAAGGTCCGCATGCTAACCTGCTAACAGGCTAACCTGCAGTGTGTTCCATATAACACAGTAAACAGTGTATATGTACACTGACACTGTGACAGTATTATAACTGTCACAGTAACGTTGAGCTCCTGTAAAAACACACTTCATGTAGCTGCTGGAAAAGAATTACGGTGTACTGACGTCAATTTCCTGTAAAATTACAATAATATTTTTTACAGCATTCATCTGTGTTTGTAGTATTCACAGTTTGAATCTGAAGATGCTAAGCTAACTGATGCTACTCACTTATTAAGTCAAATGTTGCTAGCTTAACTTGTTGTGTTATTGATCAGTCTGACGCCTGTTTGAATTTAGTGAAACTCAACTCCACTAACACTGATGATAGCATGAGGTTAGCTTAGCACAAGGCTGAGTTTACATTTACATTTGGGACACTTCTTCAGACTCTTCTGTCCAAAGTGAGTTACAGTGATTCATACATACATTCACACACTGATGGTGGAGGCTGCCATGCAACACCAGCACATCAGGAGCAGTCTGTGGTTCAGTGCCTTGCCCAAGGACACTTCAACATGCAGATCAGGGGAATCGAACACGAGGCTAAGAAGAGGGCTGTTAACAGAACATGGAGGATCGTTGTGTTTACTGTGTGAACTGAATGAAAAATGTTCCCAAAGTTCAGTTTGTTTTTTGCCATTATTGATCCTCCATAGTTGTTCCTGTAGGTCTTTCAAAATAAAAGCAGCTCAGTGTGTTTGTAAGAAGATGGTTTGTTTCAAATCAAATCCAATCAAATCAATCTTTATTTATATGGCGCTTTTCATACAGAAAAGTATCTCAAAGTGCCTCACAGAAATGTACAAACAACAGCAGAAAAAGAGAAACAGCAAAATAAGATCAAGAGAAGAAAGTTAAAAGAACCCAACCCTCCCATCCCACAGACATGCACGGAGACATACACAGATACATACACACACTCACACATACATACGCAGACACACACACTCACACCCACACATACACTAGCTGTCACTTAAGAGACATGGCTGGGCAGCGAGACCTGAGGCGTGGAGGAAGCTACCTTTGGGGGGGCCAACCACACTGGGAGAGATCCCGGTCCAAGGCCGCAGGGAGCGCCGCCACAGAGACCACTCCAACCCGGGCAGACAGGAGGCCCCGCACCAAGGTGCAGAGCACTCTAGCCACCCGGGCCAGAACCGTCCAAGGGACAGCACCCCCCGCAGTCAGACCAGAGACCACTCCCAGTCTGGCAGGCCCCCATGAGGAAACACTGGAGATTAAAAACTGACAGACTAAAACAGTAGAATAAGGCAAAAGGCGTAGAAGCTAAAAACACGAGAGACTAAAACATAAAAGCATAAAGGCTAAAACGGGAGAGATTAAAACAGTAAAAAAATAAAATAAATACGAATAAAAAAATAAATACAACTGTTCAGATTAGCACAGCATAAAAGAATTTTTTTTAAAAATCAATTAAAAGCCTGGTTAAAAAGGTGGTCTTGAGCCTCTTTTTAAAAACCTCAGCAGTCTCGCGACCCTGAGGTTCTCCGGCAGGCTGTTCCACAGTCGGGGCCCATAAAAACTGAAAACCGTCTCCCCGTGCTTTTTTGAACTAACCTGTGGTATGGTTAAAAGGCCGGTGCCGGAGGACCTCAGGGACCGCTGGAGCTGATAGAGTAAAAGCAGATCAGATAAATAAGAAGGCCCAAGACCGTTAAGACACTTAAAAGCTAGTAAGAGAACCTTAAAATCAATCCTGAAACGCACGGGGAGCCAATGCAGCGACTTTAAAACCGGTGTAACGTGCTCCCGCCCTCTGGTCCTTGTCAGCACTCGTGCGGCTGAGTTTTGTAATAATTGTAGATTCGGTTTGATGTTTCCTCCTCCATCATTACTCACGGCTCACTTTCTCATGACCTCGTCTGTTATCGTCTGTCGATGCTCCAGCAGAGTCACGGTCCTCCTCTGTGAAGCCGAGCGTCCGACTGTAATCGCTCAGTTTACACAGCGTTCATTATTGATGAGCGACACATCAACAAGCGTCGCCCATCTCTCTCTACAGCTGGATCAGATGTTACTCTGCTAACACTGAAACACTACACACTGTCTGCAGAGTCCCAGACAACATCCAGCCGTTCACTGGAAACCAGTTCACCCATCTGAAACTGAACCAGGTCCAACCGAATCCTTCTGCCTGACAGGACAGATTCAGATGAGAGTCTGAGAGAAGCAGATCAGAAGCTACAAACAGGAATTGTTTGATATTTTTAAATTAAAATGACTTAAATGTTAAATTATATGTCTAAATAGCAGTGGTGGAATGTACCTGAATACATTTACTCAAGTTCTGTACTGATGAGGTACTTGTACTTAACTTGAGTATTTCCATTTTCTGCATATGTTATTCTTCTGCTCCACTTCATCATCTCCTCGTCACGTTCAAACAGCCAAGACGAGTCATTGGAGTCATCAGGTCTGAAGACAGAACTCAGAACCTCATTGTAGGTGGATGATAAGTTCTGTTGTAGACTCGTCACCTGCCTACAGTACTGAGTTTTCTCATACACCTGAACAACTGTTCATATCTGGGCTCACCTGGGCTCATCTGGGCTCATAGCAACCCACATGAAGGCCGGTTTAACCTACGACCCACAAGTGGCCCTGAAGACGCTGAAACTCAGAGCTCACACGTGTCTTTAACAACACTCACACTATGTATCTAAATATTGTAGATAGTAGTGACAGATGAACTCCTCATCCACGTGCTCTGACACAGCGTGGGACTCAGATGGGGTCGACTCAAAGTCCATCTACAGTCTTTAGAGTGTCGTACGTGTCCACGACATGTTTCAGGATGAACACTGCGTCCACACGGGGGTGAGGCGACTCACGGTCCTCCTGAGGAGACGTGAATAACTGTGTGATAAGAAGACGACGTTTGTCCTCCGTGCTCGTCGTCCGTCTCTGTCCTGTAGTTCACTGAGTCAGCACACAGTGGAGGTCGTCTCCTCTTCTCCATCTGCTCCTCTAACTGCTCCTCCAACTGCTGCTCCACCGCTGCTGATGCTGTGTATTAATTCTGCTGCCGTCGCTCTGCGGAGGAGCGGCGGTCGCTCTGCGGAGGAGCGGCGGTCGCTCTGCCGGAGGAGCGGCGGTCGCTCTGCCGGAGGAGCGGCGGTCGCTCTGCCGGAGGAGCGTACCCTAACCCTTTTTTTTTTAAACATCATAACAAAACACAAATTGGCCCAAGCATTAAGTCCAGTCTACAGGTTCAGTCTGTTGGCACCTTCACCAGCCTGCCGCTGGCCGTCCTGTGCCCTGGTGTAGGTGGGGAATTCCCCATGGGATGGTGGAGTACACTCCGCCCTGGCGGCCTGACATCTTGCGCACCTGTGCCACAGTCTACGACCTTATCCACTGCATTTCGGGGTGGACTACTGGGTTGCTCGACAGGCGGGCTGCTTTGCTGCTCGCCGTGCTGCTCGGTGTGGCACCCTGTCCCTCCGACCTCTGCTGGTCGCAGGTCCACCCGGTTTTGCCAGTAGTATGTTCCTTCCACATCCACCAAGTACGATCTGGGAGCCACCTGCTGCATGCTAAACTTCTCTTCTCCACCTGCCCGTCCTGTCCCCGGGCAATGGCTTCATTCTAATTGCCAATGCTCAGCTCAGGCAGGTCCCTGGCTGACCTGTCGTACCAGAGCTTAGCTGTTTGATGTTTGACCCGCAGTTTGTCTGGAACCCCAGTGACCACGCTCGGCTCCAGGAGTGTGTCAGCCACTGTGAGCGGGGTCCTCAGTCTACGAGACATCAGTCTCTGCACTGGGCTGCTGAACATGCCCTCCGTGGGTGTGTTCCTCCACTGGAGAATAGCCAGCCACGGGTCATTGCCTGCACAGGCCGCCTTTTTACACAGATTCTTCACTATTTTCACAGCGGACTCTGCTTTTCCATTAGATTTTGGATGTCTGGGTGAGGACTTAACGTGTTCAAAGTCCCATCCCTTTGCAAACCTTTTGAATGTTTCACAGTCGAACCGGGGCCCACAGTCTGTGATCAACCGGTCAGGCTGCCCGTGCCTTGCAAACTGGGCCTTGCATCTCCGTACTGTGGTCTCTGCTGAAAGATCTGGGAGCAATTCTATTTCCCAAAACTCTGAATAATGATCTACAATAAGCAGAAAGTCTTTGCCTGCCTGCCTGAACAAGTCCATACTCACGATCTGCCATGGCCGCGTTGGGAGTGCATGTGACAACATTGTTTCGCGCTGCTGCTCATGTGAGTATTCGTTGCACGCTGAGCACTGGCTCACATAATCCTTGACTTCCCCATGCATGTTCGGCCAGTACAGCGTGTCTCTCGCCTGCCTGTAACAAGCATCTCCTCCTACATGGCTGGCATGAATGTGCTTCAACATTTCTGCACGCAGCAATTTCGGGACTATGACTCTCTGGCTTTTGAAGAGCACTCCATCTTATGCATTGATCTCGTCCCTGATTGACCAATATTCTCTGATGGCCAGAGGGGTGTCCTCCCGGCGATCTGGCCATCCCTGGAGCACTGCTGCCTTCAACAACTGGAGAGCTTCATCTCCCTCACTGTGTTGTCTGATCTGACTGGCGCTTGCTGGTGACATTCAGGTAATCGGCCTGGTTTATCTGTTCTGTGCCCTCCTGCGCCCTCTGCAGGTTACAGATGTTGTGTTTTGTGTATCTTGTGTCAGTCCTCTGTGGTAAAACTGTGGCTCTGCTCAACGTGTCACTGATGTGCATGTCAGGGCCTGGCTTGTATATTACCTTGAGGTTGTAATTCTGGAGCGTGAGCAGCATGCTCTGGAGATGCTTGGGGGCAAAGAGGAGGGGCTTGTTGAAGATTGAGGTTAGTGGCTTATGATCTGTTTCTGCTGTGATTTCCCCCCAGGGAGTAGTGAAAACCGCTGGCATGCAAACACAATACTCAGGCACTCCTTTTCAATTTGTGCGTAATTCTGTTCTGTCTGGGTTAGTGCCCATGATGCGTACCCTACTGGCTGTCCCTCTTGTAATAGGCAGCAGCCCCTTTCTGACTTGCATCACTCTGGATGGTGACTGGCTTGGTCACGTCATAGTATCTCAGGATTGGGGCCGCTGTGACCAGACGCTTGATCTTTCCAACTGCAGCGTCGTGCTTTGGTAGCCAGTGCCAAGGGACATCCCTGTCCAGCAGCCTACGTAGTGGCTCACAAGCCTCCGAGAGGTGTGGGGTGAACTTCGCCAGGTAGGTCACGAAGCGAATCAGTCTCTGTACTGCTTTGGCGTCTGTGGGGAGAGGCATATCCTGAACAGCCCTGACTTTCTTAGGGTCCACCCTGAGGCCCTCTGCTGACAAAATGTGTCCATGAAATTTGACCTCCCTGACCCTAAACTGCAGTTTCTTTAGACTCAGCCTAAGCTTGACCTCCCTGCACCTGTCCATGAGCTCTAGCAGTTTCCTATCATGGTCTTTCATGGCTTCCTCATCTGTGTCCCCACACCCCACCACCAGTATATCGTCCGCAATGGGTTCTACGCCCTTGAGCCCTGCCAGTAGCTCATGCTGTTTCCGCTGATATTTCTCTGGGGCCACCGATACCCCGAGAGGCTACTTAACCAGCATTTCCTGCCCCAGGGCGTCCAAAATGTGGTTGTGTAACTGCTTTCTTCGTCTAACTTGCACTGTAAGAAGGCATCACGCGCGTCTACAAGAGTGAAAACACGGGCCTTGGGCAGTTTGTATAAAACATCCTTAAGTTGTGGGACCTCTTCAAAGCTAGATTTAGTGACTTGGGGTCTATGCAAATCCTCAGTTTCTCTGGCTGCCTGACTATCACCATGTTGCTAATCCACTTGGTTGGTTCGGACACTGAGGCTAAATGTCCATCTCTCTCATGTTTGTCTAATTGAGCCTTGACTGCATCCCTGAGAGCCACTGGAACATTACGAGGAGAAGCCTGCACTGGAGCTACATTTTTATCTAACTCAAAATGAACCTCCCCTGGGAGCGATTCGACTGGTGCATTGAAAACGTCGTCATAGGTTTTGATAAGATGCTGCCTAGTTAGAAACTCTGAGCTGCTGTGTCCTACCATAAGTAGCTCAATAGGTATGGTAAAGTGCATCAAACCTAGACGCTCGCAGGTGTCACCTGACAACAGGGTTCTCTGGCTGCTCCTCACTATTTCAAAGCTCAACTCGTGCGTTTTTCCTCTCACTACACACTCTGTTTTGAATATGCCGATGGATCTTATTGACTGGCCTGAATATAGAACCAATCTGGTTTGGCTTGGTAATAGCTTTGCCGGGGGTGCCAGTCTCCTCATATCTTTTAAGCTCATTACATCACAGGTCGCCCCTGAATCTAACTGGCATCTCTGGGATCCCCCGTTCATCTTAATGTTAACAAACCACTTCTTTCCACATCCCTGCACTGCCCCAATGCTCTGTGCAGTATATATGTGTGCCTCGGTGTCAGACGGGCTCATATCCTCCGGTTGTTCGGTATCTGCTGCGTTTAACTTTCTAGTGGTTTGGCCCCTCTTCATGCATATTTTTGCAAAATGGTTTGCTTTTCCACAATAGCGACAGTTCTTGCCATATGCAGGGCAAAGTTCATGTCCGCGCCTGTGTATGTTGCCACAAAATCTGCGTGTTGCGCCTTCACTCGCGCCAGGCGCCTGATTCTGAGGCCTGTCATGGCGGGTCTGCCTGGGTGCAGTCCGCAGCCGACGGCTGTCTGCTGCATGCACTGTCTCCGGAGGTCTGTCATGTGTCATTGCTTTCAAACTCATACCAGTCAGTTCTGCCGCCCAGCATATCCCTATGGCTGATGCGAGTGTGAGCTTTTTCTCTCTGAGCAGGCGACGGCGCACAGCCTCGTCACACGCGCCCAGCACCAGTCTGTCTCTTATCAGGTCCTCTTTAGGGTCTCCGTACTCACGGGACGCAGCCTTCTCTCTTAGCGTGTTACAAATGCATCGATGGGTTCCCCTTCGTCTTGCTTGCAGTTGCCGAAGATGTATCTCTCAAATATCACATTCCTGGCTGGCTTGAAATGCGCCTCCAAAGCGTCAAGGATAGCTGTCTTTCGCCTGCTCCGCTGAAAGTCCCAAGTTGTGCTTATTTATGTGTCGACATTCACTGCCCATCACCCGTCGCAGGGTTGCTGCCTGTACATCTTTTCCTTTTTCTTTTAGACACGTCGCCAGCATGTAATCTTCAAACTCCGACCTGAATTCGTCCCAGTTGTTTGCGAGGTCGCCGGTCAATTTCATCTCTCCCGGCGGTGGCATTGCAGACGCCATTGTGATGCTGATGTCTTCTTCTGTGTTACTTAGCTACTTGACTTTGTCATTTACTTCTGACACCATGTTTGTGTGTAATAAATGGAGAGGAGACATGGAGCGTGTCTATCACATGAACTGTATTGAGAACTCGCGCCAGAGACATGAACAAACGGCACTTCCTGCTTTCAGTCGGGCCATACCATTCTCATGCAGACACTGGGGGGAGCTACCACTATAGAACAATCCCTTAACAGCAGCTCTACAAATATCATAAGTTCTACTTTTAGCAGCAGTGACATCAGAGATGTTGCAGGGTTCAGTCACTTGCAGCAGGTAACCTCCTCCCTGTCTCCGCAGGTGAACTTCGTGGTGTGTCAGCTCTGCGCTCTGCTGTCGGCCTTCTGGTTTCGTCTCTTCCTCCATCCCAGTAAAACCAGTCCTGTCATCAGACACGTGGTGGCCACGCTGCTGGGACTCTACTTCGCTCTCTTCTGCTTCGGCTGGTGAGAAAACTGAAATCTGATTACTTAGACAGACAGTACAAGTACTCAACAGCAGTACTCGAGTAAAAGTGAATGTCTTTTATTTTGTAGGTACGCCCTTCACTTCCTGGTTCAGAGTGGACTCACCTACGGCATCATGATCCTGACCGGAGTCGAACACATGCACAAGTAAGAGGAGGAGGAAGAAGCTCCTCTGACTCTCTGATCAGTGACTGTGTGATGATGATGATGATGATGATGATGAGCAGCAGCTCTTCCTCTCACTGCCTCCTCAGTAACACCACCTGTGTTCTCAGGTACTGCCTCCTGGTGGCGCTCAGCTATCTGAGTCTGTGTCAGATCACTCGAGTCTACGTCTTCGACTACGGCATGTACTCTGCTGACTTCACAGGGTGAGTGTGTTCTGGCTGAGCTCAGGTCAGTCAGTCTGATCCGGACTTCACAGGGTGAGTGTGTTCTGGCTGAGCTCAGGTCAGTCAGTCTGATCCGGACTTTAATCCCTGCTCTGATTGTTCTGCAGCCCCATGATGGTGATCACACAGAAGATCACCAGCCTGGCATTTGAGATCCACGACGGTAAACTTTCAGCTTGTTCATCAGTTCAACTCGCCGGATGTTCGCAGTTTGTTTTCAGTTTTGTTTCTGTCGGCAGGAATGGCTCGCAAAGAGGAACATCTGACTCCAGGACAGAAGATCCTCGCCATCAGGTCTGTTTGTGTCGAGACTTTCAAATGTTCTGTGAAAGGTCTCTGAACAGGACTGCACACTAAACTGTGCGTGTGTGTGTCTGTGTGTGTGTTCAGGAGGATGCCCAGCCTGCTGGAGTACTTCAGCTACAACTGTAACTTCATGGGGATCCTGGCCGGACCCACCAGCTCCTACAACGACTACATCGCCTTCATCGAGGGAGACCCCCGTCGCCATAGAGACCAGGAGGCCAACAGGAAGTCCAACAGCAAGCTGAGGCAGAGCGAGCCCTCGCCAAATGTACGACACATGACCACAGTCACTGATCAGATGGTGACCTGGTTCTGGTGACCCAGACCTGTTGTCAGAGCATTTTAAAGGTGCAGTATGTAAGATTTCAGCTGAGAAGAACTGAACGCACCACCAGAGTGTGAAGTCAGCATGCTATCCAGCTCGTCCCGGCCCACTGCCGGTCCAAACATCAACACTCCCACAGTGCTCCAAGCTCGGTTCTGGAGAACTAGCTGCATGGCTAACTGAGCTAACTAGCTAACAGCAGCCACATATAGCAGCAGTTAGCGGGTACACTACCAATATAAATGAGACAGGCAGCCAGTTCTTACATAATTTACCTTTACAGCTCTGAGCAGGTCTGTTGATGCAGTGACGTAGACGTCCGCTCAGAGACCCGGCGCTGTCAGGATCCAGGACGGAGTGACGTGTGCTGTCGGTGTGGAGGAAACTCTAATAATATCTCTATGTCCGCAGACCGAGGTGGTCCGGAAAGTGGCCACCTCCTTCTTCTGCCTCCTGGTGTTTCTGTCGGTGTGTAAAGTTTTCCCCGTGGAACGAAACATCGATGATGATTTCATCGCCAACATGCCCGTCTACGCTCAGGTGGTCTACCTGTACCTGTCCATGTTGACCACCAGACCCAAGTACTACTTCGTGTGGACGCTCGGTGAGAGTTTAAAACACATCCTGCTTTCTCCTTTACACGTTTCTCGCTCGTGCCTCTGTCTCTCCTCTGTTTCATGTTTCCATGCAGATGAGATAAAAGTGTGCTGAAACAATGAAACACTGAACTCTGACATCTGGTCTGTGTGGACCTGTGGTGGTTTAACTCCTGCAGTGTCCATAAAGCTCAACACAAACAGTGTCTGTCTCACACGTCTCCTTCTCACCTCTTCAACCTCAGCTGATGCCATCAACAACGCTGCCGGCTTCGGCTTCAACGGCTACGACGAGGACGGCTCTCCTCGCTGGGACCTCATCTCTAACCTGAGGATCCTCAACATCGAGGTCAGCACTGTCAGTCAGGCTCCGGACTATTCCACACCACAGGAAGTGATCTGGAGTCTGTGTTCACCTACTGCACTGTTAGCTGTTAGCTGTTAGTTCATACTTGAGTAAAGCCTATTTGTCCATCACTGTAAATGTTTTCTTATGAATATCGTCCTGGTAAGCACACTCCTGTCCATGTGTTCTGTTGGTTCCAGTTGGCAACCAGCTTCAAGGTTTTCCTCGACAACTGGAACATTCAGACGGCTCATTGGCTCAAAAGGTCAGAACACATTAACTCTGTTTACTGTGTTTCTAATCTCCAGATGTTCCAGATAAGAATCAGTATTATCATCAGCAGGCGACTCAAATAAATGCTAAACTTCACAGAGGTCTTTAAAAACACACGCTTTGGATTTGTGAATTTTTAACATGCATTTTTATTTGGTTGGCTGCCAGTGAAGATGGTCACAGGCGGACTGCTGCCACCTGCTGGTGGATCTCTGACAGGACAGACACCACACAGACACACACACACACACACACTTCATTTTTTCTGTTGGTCAGCAGATTAAATAACAACAAAGCTTTGAAACATAAAATGTCAACATGTTTGGTTTTCCTGTGCACCTGTTTGTGTGTTGACCTCTGACCTCTCTGACCTCTGACCTCTCTGACCTCTCTGACCTCTGACCTCTCTGACCTCTCTGACCTCTGACCTCTCTGACCTCTCTGACCTCTGGTCGACAGAGTGTGTTACGAGCGATGTCCTTACCACCCGACAGCAGCCACCTTCATCCTGTCGGCCATGTGGCACGGAGCTTATCCCGGATACTACCTCACCTTCCTCACCGGCATCGTTATCACACTGGCTGCTAGAGCGGTGAGCTTCACAGCCCATTGACTAAATGTTAGCTGTTAGCTTAGGAGTCATTTAGCCCTGTTAGCTAATGACCCTGCTCCCTGACTGTTAGCAGTTAGCTAATGCCTACTAACTGCCAGATGATGGATGAGCTATGAACTGATGCATTAGTATTTGAGTGACGCTCTATACGAACACGTAAGCATCCACCATGACGAGGTTCCACAGGCCTCATGCTAACAGGTTAGCATACACTGTGTTTAGGAATTATGGGAAAAGTCTTTCAGATCCTAGGTTAGTGAAATCCAAGTCCATGCTAAGATTTTAGCAAGCATTTTATTAGCATTACAAACATTTAAAATGATAATTGTGTCTATGCTAACAGTTTAGCATGCACTATTCGGAGTGTAGCCTACATTATGTTACTGATACTATACTTTGAATAACCGCTCTGTCCTCAGGTCAGACACAACGTTCGGCCACGTTTCCTGCAGTCACCCACCCACAAATTGGTCTATGATGTCATCACATGGGCGGCCACTCAGATCGCCATCTGCTACACGGTGGTGCCTTTTGTCCTGCTGTCAGTGGGTCCATCCCTCAAGTTTTACAGGTTAGTATGTCAGGTTTAAGTTAGGTTTACTTTGTCACAGTGGTAGTTCTGATATATCTGATATCTGTTTCTTAAAGCTTCAGTAAAGCTGACTTGGAGACGAAACAGTTGGGTGTCAGGATGATGTGTGCTGGTCGGGTTGACTACTGTTACAAACCAAATTGCTCCTCAGGGACAATAAAACTCTTTAATGTAGTCAGACAAACCTGGCCGCCTTAAATCAGCTGACGTCCGTCTTTAGATGTTGTGTGAAGTTTGTGGACTTGTGGTATTAGAGTCGTCCTCACCTGTTCTCTGCAGGTCCTGGTATTTCGGCCTCCACATTGGCTGCATTCTGCTGGCCGTGGCGTTGCCGGTCAAACCGAGACATCTCCGCCTCAAAGACCAGCAGAAGAACCTGCTCCAGAGGAAAGTCCAGCACCACCTGGAGGATACAGCTCACAACTGCAGCCAGAAGGAGAAGGACACATGAGGACGGGGAACAATCATGCACCACATTTAATTTCCATTAACTTGTATAGAAGCGAGGACAAGGAGGTGAAGCGTGTCAGACAGACCTTCTTACTGTCTGGGGACAGAAACAAGACGCTCATGCCACCAAATTAAAATACTGTTTTATTTGGACTCACAAGATGACAGCAGGCCCGACTGTCAGAGGCCCGGTGAAGGGTTTCACACAGAACTTTGTGTCTACATGAAGAACGATTGCCGGGACTCAAACTTCAGTAATTAACAGGAGGAACATGTTCTGTGTGGATGAATCTGCAGTGACGGAGGATATAAAAACATTTATACTCTGTAGCTGATGTGGAGCAGCTGCCTGAGCTGTCATGGCCGCCTGAAGGACCGAACTGACAGTCAGGCACCTGCTGACGGACGAAGGGAGGATTAAACGACAGGATGAACAGGGAGAGACTGAGCGGATGATTAAAGGAGTACATGGTCGAATGAAAGCATGTCAAAGAAAAGTCCAATATATGAGGAGACAGACGGAGAGACTACATGAGCTGTGCATCAGTCAGCCAACGCAGACAAAGCTTCAGATGGTCTTTTCTCCTCCAGACCGCCTGTCGTCATGTTATAATCTATCAACCACTGCATCACTGTATTCATACAGACGAGTTTGGAGAAAGTGCCAATGATTTTTACACTCAGTCGCCTTAGTTGTTGTGTTCTTTTACAGGAAACGTGTTGAACAGTGAGGAGCAGTATTTCCTGTGGTGTGAGAGCGGCGAGGAGGCCGCGGTGTTTACATCTGTAGATGTCACTTTTTGTCAGATTGCTATTTATGTCATTATGTGATTCCAGACTTGTGTTTGTTGTGAGGCGTGTGGAGATTCAGCCTGAAGAGGACAAACGTCACTAAACTTTAAGAAATGAACACAAACTCTGAATATAGAGATCCATGATGTGAACTGATTGTGGACCCACTATTCAGACCAACTGAACCCAAAAGTCTCTCTTGCTCATTTATGTTTCATTTAGAAGCTAACAAGTTTAACCTTGTTAAAGCTATGTGCTAAGATTGTTTTAAGTTGTTTGTCCAGCTAATGCTATACTTTGGAAGCTAAAGAATTTTGGTTCAGGCTAGCTAACAACATGATGTAGAAGCTAAATCTGTTAGCTTTGAGTTAGCCACCAATTAAGCAGTTAAGTCAAGTAAGCAAGTAAGTTTATTAAAAGTAATTAAATACATGAGTTTAACTGTAAACAGTATAGAGCAGCTTAGCGAACAGCGCAGTCAGAAGTAAAACAGACGCACCCACAGCTTGGTTTAGTTTAGCTAATGTGAATTACATTTAGCATGTTGTAGCTAACATTTTGTTAAAGAAGCTAACCCAATTGGTTCTGTTAGCATAATATTTAGTTTATATGTAAAACAGTCTGCTTTGGGTGAGCTAACACTTTGATTTGGAAACTAAAGCAGTTCAGTCAAGTCAGCATACTCTTTAATGTAAAAACTAAATCAGGTTAGTTAAAGTTCTTTAGTGGTCCAGTTTCCTGACAGAGAGAACAACGTAGCAGGTGAGATAACCGCTAGACGCAGCAGCTGATGGTTCAGTTCTTCAGCTCAACACTCTCAAAGTTATTTCCAGATTAGAGTTGAGCTTTTTGTGTCATCAGTGAAAACAATTAAATGATTCTGCAGCAGCTCCTCGACTTTGTTCGTCTCCTGAACCTGACGGTGTTCGATCCAAACTCTTCAGGAGGTTTGTTTCTGTCCCTGCTGACGTCTGAGTCCAGAGGCCGTTTGGGTCCAGAGATTGTTTGGGTCCAGAGATTGTTTGGGTCCAGAGACTGTTTGGGTCCAGAGACTGTTTGGGTTCAGGTCTCGTGTCTGCAGTTGTCCTCCTTCAGAAATCAGTCAGCACACATTTCTTAGTCTTCTGTGTGTTTTCCTGTTTCCACATCTGTAATTTTAGCGTTGTGTTTATCTCTTGAACTGTTCTGTGACCCGGCTGAGGATGTGATGGTGCTGATGAGGTTCTGGCAGTTATTGATATGATACACAACAGTTAATGTTCTCACAGTGAACCAGCCACAGGGCCTGTCTGTAGGTTTGATATGGACGATAATTTGTTTTTTGTAAATGATGTGATTAAAACTTAAATTCTTTTGACACTAACATGGCGGCTGTGTTCCTCTGTGGTCGCTGGTCTTTAAGAAAATCCTGTGACGGCTCTCAGGAGTCCTGAGCTCTGTGAGGAGAAGGAGAGCGACTGAACCTGGTTCCTCAGCTGGACCTTATGGACGAGGCAAATATCTGAGAATGTGGAGAGAATGTACAAGATGTTGTTTATCATGCAGGATTAGTTATTATGAATAATAACCCACAGAGCAGCCGGACAGGGTTCAGACAGAACTGTGAAGGTGGAGCCGGACGATAAGAAGAGTCCTGCTACACTCTGCACTTTAAACCCTAATAAAGTGATCCTGGACCAGGTGGTTCCTCCTCCAGGACCCTGCTGCACTGTTCACATGTCGTCATTATTATTGTTCAGATAATGAGCCGACTGTCATGTTCAAACAGCGACACAGAACCAACCTCACTAATCAATCACGATTAAACCAATCAGGAGGGAACAAATAATCAACAAATGTAAAAACTAAATCTAAATTTAGATTTAATAACCTGTTTAAATTCAGTAACTGTGTTGTAACTGTATGTGTATATATGTGTACATATATATAATATACAGTATATTATATATGTGTATATGTGTACATATATATAATATACAGTATATTGTACATGTGTATATGTGTACATATATATAATATACAGTATATTATATATGTGTATATGTGTACATATATATAATATACAGTATATTATATATATGTATATGTGTACATATATATAATATACAGTGTATTATATATGTGTATATGTGTACATATATATAATATACAGTATATTATATATGTGTATATGTACATACATACATATGTATGTAAATGTTTATTTCTTTACGACTTTCATCAATCTTTGTAATAACCACCATTAATGGAAATCATCGGGCGCCGCTACAATGAGCATCTATTGGAGATGAAACGATCTTTGTGTGTCGTCATTAATTAAAACAATCTTTTCTTTGAGCGGATGTTTGAAGTCTCACATAGAAAACACCGGAAACAACGCCTACAAAATAAGTTATCTCCCGATCAGTTTAGTAAAAAGAAAAGAAAATGAAGTGAATTAGATTCATTGAGATCATCAGGAGCGCGCTAAAGGACAAGATGAACAGAATAATCCCGATGAACACTGGTTCTGCCGTGTAAAGTGGGCTGGATCGGTCATGTGCGTCAGCTAACATGCCCTTCAAATAAACGTACGCTGCGAATGCTTTTATTCTGATAGCAGTGAACGGAAGTGCCCGTGTGGTTTTGGCGGGCTTGACGCAGCGGCGGGCTGTGGTTGGCTGCTTCGTGTCCGACGGTTGTTGTTCTGATCAAGATGGCTGCTGTTGTCTCGGATGGAGAATGAGCTCCGACTGTCATCCGAACACGGGCCGAGGAAACCAGGACTAACCAGCCGAACAGACGGCACCGAAACCCGACTGCATCCGAACCCGGAGCGCTTGAACCCGGGCTTTTCTCTTGTGAAGGTAAAAACGGTGATTTTCTTCTGGTTCTCTCCGCCAGCATCCTTCACTGACAGCCATTAATCACTGATCGACACATCGTCACGTCGCTGAATCGATCGGAATAAATGAGAGTAACGTCATCGATTATCTTAATGTTGGATTTCTGTGGATTCATTCAATGACTCGTTTGAAATGAGACAGTTTAGTTTCATCGTTCACTCGGCCGAGTGTGAATCAGTGCGACTGTGTGAAGGTGACCGACACAATAACACACAACAACACACAACAACACAACAGCAGGATGAATGGAGGTCAGGCTGCTGTGATGGCGATGTGAGACAATATCTCCATGTTAATATGTTCATTACATGTTAATAATAAACAGGGCGTCGCCTCATCGATCATGAAGGACAATGATGAGTTATTAACTGATGCTCAGGATACACACACGCGCACACACACACACACACGCACACACACACGCACACACTATCAGATTGAGCAGGAATGAAAACAAGCTGTGGTTGCAGCCCTGAACCCTGTTATTGATTTATTGGTGGTATTGATTGGCCTTGTTGAGACTTCAAAAGCCAAATGAATCTTATTTAGAGCTGTGAATAAATCATCAATGTGTTTTTCTGATTGATTGTTTCATATATAAAATGTCCAGAGACAGCGAAAAGTCTCAGTTTCTGGAAGCCCGATGTTTTTAAAGAGACAGACACGTTTCGCCTCAGAGACGACTCAAACAGGTATTGATCATCATAACTAATGCCAGTTGATCGGAATAGATGAATGAAAAACTCAGCACGTCTGTTTTGAGTCCTCGCAGTGTTACGACTTATCTGAACAAGTCTAATCAATAAGCTATAATGGAGATATTGATGATCAGAGTCAGCAGCACAGTCAGCAGTAGACTTCAGACTTCAGTCTCAACAGAAGCTTCACAATGTAAAAACTGTTCAAATCAACAACGTGAAGAACAAAACCAGAGAAATGTTCCGTCACAGTGTGTGGTTCTGCTGTGGTTCTGCTGTGGTTCTGCTGTAACATCTGTATGTGATGTATCTGAATGAGTCAGAGAGAGGAGAAGACGGCTGATGATCTCCAGATGAAACTGATCACTGATCCATCAGCTGTGCATCAGTCAGCAGCCAGAAAAGCTGATTGTTCTTTTTAAAATGTAAAATAAAAGTCTCATCTTAACGTCCCAACGTTACGACTCAGACATCTTTTGTCCAGCGGACCTGAAGACTCTTTGTTTTCTGTGAGAAATGAGAAAGAAAAGCAGCAAATCCTTCAGCTGAACCAGCTGCTTGTCTGTAGATCAACTGTTGGATCAATGAAGTTATTGAATACTTTTAATGCTAATTCAAACTCACGTCTCACTTTGATGAGCTGTAACATCAAGTCTGACCATTAAAACGGTCAGCTATTGTGAAGCTTAATGAAACTGTTACCATGGTGACTGCTGCTCCTCTGATTGGTGGAGTTCTCTGTTGGACCCCAGGGGGCTTGTGGGTAATGTCAAGTAAGATAACAAATGGGACTTTATTGATCTCTGGAGGGCAGTCGATAAAGATGAAGCTGATTGGCAGGTGGTGTTTCCATAGCAACAGTAAAGTGATATCAGCGGTGTGGCAGAGCAGACCTGAGCCCACTTCAGACGCGTGATATTAAAAACTTGAGTCAGACTTTGAGCCGTCTGAGGGATTTAGATATCACGTCGGCTCCATCAGACTGTCAGCAGACTTCAACGTGGAGGTTAAAGGTCATTAAATGTCAGCTGTCTGTTGAATTTTACTGCAGTAAAGAAGCCAGAAAGTATTTGTATACTGAGACCACACAGGGCCGCTGCTGCTCTTTACGTCTGGAGAAAACATCTGAGCCAATCAGACGATGGCAGATGAGATTAACAACGCTGTCAGCACGTCGTAGTTACTCACCTGACAGGTAACAACCACAGCTGCTGTGAGTCTCGAACGGACGAGACGTGGACACATCAGAGTGTTTACAGCCCAATGAGCAGTGTGTACACTGTGTGTACTGATGTGTGTCCTGCTGTCTCCTGCCAGTAGGGGGTGTAGTGACAGACGGCAGACATGGACACCACCACGTCCATCAAGATGACCACTCTGGCCATCCAGAACCTGTTCAGCTACGTGGAGGAGGAGAACCTGGCTGCTCTCAAAGCTCACCTGGACCGCTTCAAGGAGGTGGACGGACGCAGCGACGTACGTACACGCCTGTAATCTAATTAATTACAGGATTTGTAATTAATTAATCTAATTAAGCGCATTTTAATCTCGTATCTGCTAAAGGTACAGAATTCGAATTCTAGGACATTACAAAATTGTATTGCATGACTAATCAATTGAAAACACTAAGAAGAGAAGAACTTGCCGTTCAAAGGCCCGAGCAGCGATGTGCTCGCCTCGCTCCCCTGAGTCGCCTCCATGTCTGTTGTCACCTGCTTTGACTAGCGATACGGTTTGTATCACGACTTCTGAACCACGGTTCGATACAAACCTTGATTTCTTTTTTTTTCTAAATTAAACATTTTATTTATGTAACATTTCAATAACTTATGTATATGATACTTGTCTGATAGTATCAGAGGTGCAGTATTGTGGAGGGCGTGTCTATCTGATGGTCTGTTAGCTGCACAGGTCCTTCACTCAACTTAATACAGAGAAATGTCCCACAAAACAACGATACAGAACCAAACTCAGGTAACGTAGTAACTGTAACTGCACGCTGCGGTGTTAATATGGTTACAGCTCATAGGGCTGATCTGGACTGGAAGTTGTGTCGCGATTCTGCCTTCTCACAGCGCGAGACAGGTTCGTGGATCCGAGTGTCGCGATTTCAGCTTCGAAGCGACGAACACGTCCGGACAAGTTCTACAGTGACGTGCCACTGCCGAGTAACCTACGGGTCGTTCAGTGGGCCAAATTTAAAATGCTTGCGCATTGAATTGCCACTCAGAATCTCAGAATTAATTGCGTTAATTTTTATAACGCGTTAATTTGCAGTGTAATTCATTAATCTAATTAACGTGTTAAACTGACAGCCCTAATTTATGTTTATATTTTTGTTTCTACCTTACATTTAATAGAATTCATATTTTTTATTTCTAAAACTGTGAATATTTGATTAAACAACAAGACGTCCTGACAGGATTCTTCCATTCTTTTCTTTATGCTACACTCTGCACCAGTTTGGGATTTGTAATATTTTTGGGATGTTTTGTTCCGTTAACTGTTCTCAGTATTGGTATTTATTCTTTATTCTGTAGTGTTGATTGTTCATGTGTGTTTGCTGACAGAACGGTCAGACTCCTCTCATGCTGGCGGCGGAGCAGGGCAGCCTGGAGATCGTCCAGGAGCTCGTCAGGAGAGGAGCCGACGTCAATCTGGACGACGTGGTGAGCCACGTTTAATCAGCATTGTTATTGACTTTATATCGACATGTTTATAATAATACCTCAGTCTCAGTATATGTACAGTTTTATATATATGTATACATATATATACACATAAATGTACATATATATATATATATATATATATATATATGTATATATATACATATGTGTGTGTGTGTGTATATATATATATATATATATAATAATTGTAGTATGTAGTAGTATATATATGTATGTATATATCTAGATAGATATATATATCTAGATACATACATCTATATATCTATATATATAGATAGCTGAGAGGTACTTTAA
>CAEMYA010000539.1:41433-54497 GCA_903131615.1 Diplodus sargus | reverse complement strand
TCAGACTCAGCTTCTTCCCGCCTCCTCTCTGTACGTTCATGATGTAAAGTTAAAATCAGAAGGACGTTGGACTTTAACGTTTACTTGAGTATTTCCATTAGTTACTTTATACTTGTACTCCACTACATTTATCTGATGATAATCATTACTACAGTACTTCAAGATTCAAGATTCAAGAAGTTTTATTTATCCCGAGGGAAATTGCTGTGCAACAGTATCAATACAAAGTGGGAAGAAGAAAACGGAGAAAGTAGAGATAACATAAATAAAATAAAATAGAGGCTAACTTAACATAAATCAAACAGTAACTCAATATAACATGTAACAAAATTGTAGTCAAAACGTAGGTATATACAATATACAACAATACGCAGTGCAATTTTAAAAAAATAAGTACAACCTAAATGAATTATGAGGAGCGATTGGGTAACGAGGTAACAGTGTTTAAAGTAATGAAGTGATGAAATTCTAGCAGCATAAATTAATTAAGGTACAGTACAACTAAATGAAGTGATAAAGTGAATTGGTTGAAAACTGATTAAGTGACATAGTTCAGGGCAAAGTGTCTCCACTGTAGATGAGTTGTAGAGTCTGATGGCCACAGGAAGAAAAGACTTTCTCAAGCGTTCTGTGTTACACCGGAGGGGACGAGTCTGTTGCTAAAGGTGCTTCTGCTCGCGGTTAGCACCTGGTGGAGAGGGTGAGTGATGTTGTCCAGGATACTGTGCAGTTTACACAGCATCCTCCTCTCAGACACCTCCACCAAGGAGTCCAGCTGGACCCCCAGGACAGAGCCAGCCTTCCTGATGATCCTGCTAATCTTGTTGGTGTCTGCTGCCCTCAGCCTGCTGCCCCAGAACACAACAGCAAAGAAAATGGTACTAGCTACCACAGACTGGTAGAACATCTTCAGCAGAGTCGACTCTGGCCCTTCTTGTAAACAGCCTCAGTGTTCTTGGCCCAGTCCAGTTTGTTATCCAGGTATACTCTAAGGTATTTGTAATCCTGGACAACATCCACAGTCACACCGTTGATGGAGATGGGTGTGGGGGCAGATTTCCTCCTGCAGAAATCCACCACCAGCTCCTTAGTCTTGGTGGAGTTGATGTGCAGATGGTTAGTTGCACAACACTCAACGCCCCTGTACTCCTCCTTCCCCTCACTGACACAGCCAACAATTGCAGAGTCATCCGCAAACTTCTGCAGGTGGCATGAGTCAGAGCGGAACTGAAAGTCTGAGGTGTACAGAGTAAACAGACGGGGGAAAAGAACAGCTCCCTGTGGAGCCCCAGTACTGCTGACCACAGTGTCAGACACACCGTCCTGCAGTCTGACATACTGTGGTTGACCAGTCAAATAGTCTGTGATCCAGGAAACCAGGGGAGGGTCCACCTGCATTGCCGTCAGCTTACTCCCCAGCAGAGCGGGTCCGGATGGTGTAAAACACAATGGAGAAGTCCATGAACATGATTCTCACAGTGCTTCCCAGTCTGTCCAGGTGGGCGCATGCACGGTGGAGCAGGAAGGTGATGGCATCCTCCACTCCTAGTCTCGGCTGGTAGGCAAACTGAAGAGGGTCCAGTGATGAGCTTACTTACTTACACGTACTTTTGATATTTAGATATTAAACACCAGTTACTTTAAGACTATTACTTGAGTATGACTTTACAAAGTCTGTCAGACAAATGCAGTAAAAAATAGAATATATACCTCTGAGATGTAGTAGAAGTGTGAAGTTACATACATACATACACACACATATACATAACAGTACATACATACTCAAGCAAATCACATTGAATTTGAACTGATACAATACTTGAGTACGCAGTTACTTTCCAGGTTACAAACCCTGATAAATGATGATGTATGATCAGATACAGGAGAAGTTCTGTAATCATCTCAGTTACACAAAGAACTTGTTTGTTGAGTTTTCTGATGGAATGTAACTGAGTACATTTACTCCTGATGGACAGTTTGATACTCAGATACACAAAGTAAGAAAATATTCAGATACACAAACACAAAGACATCAACAGCTGATTCTTCTCTTTGTCTTCAGTCTTAAGGGAAACTTTGACTCCACCCACTGAGGTTTGGCTCAGCCAATCAGAACACTCTGTGTTTGTGCCTCTAGGCAGGAAGAAAACAAAATGTGTATGTGTGTGTGTGTCTGCTGTGCTCCATCTGCTGTGTGAAGGGCCACTCCTCGGGGTCAAAGGTCACTGTTTCCAATAATAGCCATTAGCAATGCTGTCAGCCAGGCGGCTCAGTCTCCAAGATGCCCACAGCGTGACCAGCTTCATCATCATCATCGTTATCATCATCATCTTCGTAGTCAGCCATGACAGTTTGTCGTCTGACTTTAAATGATCTCATTATTGATCCACTTTTAACTTTTTGAGTTCTCTCAATTTTCTGCTTCTCTGTGAGTGAAACAAACTTTTTGTTCTAAAATTGTCAAATAAACTTAAAAGTGTAGATTCTGTCGTCTATCTTAATGTCTGAGATGTCCTACTGTCCTTGAACGCACCACAGTTTTATGAAGCAGTGTTTGAGTGTCGGACTCAGACTCAGACTGTGGACATTTTGTCAGTTTATTCATTACAATAACACTGATAGCTTGTGAAAAGGTAGAAAACGTAGCATCACCTCTGGAGCTACAGGCTGGTACTAGGAGACGAGCTGTTAGCATGCTAACTTCAGGAGAGACGTGTTTGACATCAACATGTTGTTTCTTCCCTCTGATCATGATGTCAGCTCAGTTTTCTGATCAAATGGACTTTAATTTTAGGTCATGACTGTAAATGTTTCTTATTTAACACTGAGAGAAAGATATATATTTTCTCAGACACACGAACAGAAAGACAAATAAAATCTGGTCCACTGTTCTGATGATTGGACCAGAGAAATGCTAACCAAAGAACAATATCTGTGACCAGATGGTTTTAAAGAGGGACCTTTTCCAGACATGTTTGTGGTGAAGGAACCAGTTTCTGGACAGAACCAGGTGTTTCTTGTGGCTGAACCTGACCAGAATACAGCACTGTGTTGTTTCAACACACATCACCAACATTTCTCTTGCAGCTGTGTTGTTTGGTGGGTCCAGTCCAGTCTGGCAGCGATGGTTCCTGACACCACCCCCTTCCTCTCTGGGTGACATCACTGTGTCCGGTCTCCATCTGAGCTGCTGAATAAACACCATTGATTCAGTAAGTGAGGTGAATATTCAGCATCTTTATCTCAGACTCACACATGTGGACCAGAGCGAACGTGTTAATGATTCTCATTGAGTTAATTAAGAGCCTATTGACGAGAAGCATTGTGTTCATTACCTCCCCCCATAAAACTGAATAAACTAATTGTAAAATAATAACATGTGACACGCTGCTGTCTGCTGGTCTGCTAGTTATTAGCTCGAGCGCCTCAGCCCGGTTTGGTGTAATCACACATTCACAGTCATTTTTAATGAGAGGAGCTTTATGGCAGAGTGCAGCCGAGCGTTTCATGGAGTCGTGGCTCGTCATTCATCAGAGACGCCGTATGAGCTTTGTACAAGAAACAAAAGGTGAATAATAAAATTTGAGAGCTCAGTTTGAGGATCAGCTCGTTAAGTTCTGAAGAGAAAGGCTTTAAATTGGATCTGTGTCGGCAGACGAGGGCTTTAAAATGAGCCTGCAGTTAAACTCACTTCATCTGCTACTTCTCACATAGTGGGTTGGTAAACTACTAGGGCTGCAGAGTTAAATGCTAGCATGCTAGTGCCAGTCAGAAACAACATATGGTTAGCTCTGATCAAACAAACACAAAAAAAATAATATGGCGTTTTATGTACTCTGACAGATGGGTTAGTTACTTTTTGATTAGCGATGCAGCTAAAAAGCTATGCTAGTTTCCTCAATTTCCATTCTCCGACTCTCTGTTCACTCAGCTTTGCTAACAATACAATATCTAAGAATTACCTGTCAAATCAGACTCAAACAAACAGGGGGCAGCATACAGAGAAACTGCTAACTGCTGCTGAGTGTAGCTGCCCTTAGCCATTAAGCTTGGTAAGCCATGTAGCTAGCAGTTTGAACTGGGTGCTCGGGGACCAGCGGGGCATTGTTTGATCTCTGGGTCATGCGTTTTTAATCACATCTGCTCGTCTGCTCGTCTGCTCGCTCAAGTAACAAAATGCTGCATCAAATCTGACAGCCAGACGATAAGTGAACAAGCTTGGGCCCTGATGGAGTTCAGATCAATAAGAGCTATGCTGTGCAGAGACGTATTTACATGACTTACCAGGTAGTCAGACTTCCTCGCTCATTTCCCTCCACAGCAACTCCTTATTAACCCTGTCTCGGTACAATAGATGTGTTATCGTACCGCTCTGCAAATGTCCACAATTACTGAACATCATCCTCCTTTGTTGTTCGTGAATGTTCGGATGCAGGTCGTAGCTAATCATGTCCTATCAATGATCTTGGATATGTCCAGTCATGTGAATAATTTGTGTCACTGAACACAGCAAGTGATCGAGTCAGACAGCTTCCAGTTTACTGATGGTGATTATGTAATTTAGAGTGAAAATTGTCACTTTCCAGGATGTTTGGTGGGTCAGCATCTCCATCACAACACATTATAACAGCATCCATATGATTATATGTGAGCAGGTTTCAGTGACCGGAGGACACCTGGGAAACACCTTGAAAACACACAGACGTCATCATCATGACGTCACCATCACGCCTCTTTAGGAGCCGCAGCCCTAACACAAAGAGCAGATCTGCTGATCTGAAATTGAATTTGATCTGATTTTCTTTTTAAATAATTCTTTATTTTGAAGATAATACAAATAATATTCTGACATGTATAAAATCAATACAACCAAAGATAAACTAGAAGAAAAAGAAACAATGGCAGATGTTCACATGAATATATAAAGTGGACTTAACTGGAAACAAAACGACTTAACTTAACTGATCAGATTTAGAAAATGGATCACCAGAGCAAATGTTTGTCACTAAGAAGGGAAGCCTTCTTAGTTAAGAACCTCAGCAGTCCTGACGGAGGAGCTCCGAGAAGGAGGAGAAGAGAAGCTCAGTGACGCCTCGAGTGTGAAATCGTGGTGTGGGTGTCGATCCTCCTCCTGTCAGCAGCAGCGGGGTCGACTCAGGGCCCCCGGAGGTCTCGGGCTCTTTAACCTGATTATGGGGCCGTCGGCTGCTGACAAACACAAGAGATCATCAGAGAGGAGGTGTGGAGGAGCCGGCAGCTGCCACACTGCTCCGCTTCAATACAGAGATTAGCATGAGAAAGCTGAGCAGCAGCATCGCTCTGCAAACACACAGCAGCATGACGACCGGTTCACACAGAGTCTGACTCAGAGCCAGACGGGTTCACGGGTCAGCACCGAGGCCCACGTCACAACGGACAGCTGAGACCGCTGAGCGTTCCATTGTCACCATCAGACTTTCTGTTGGAGTAACACAGAAATGATCCAAAAGAGACGTTTTAAAACTGAAGCCCTCATCAGGAGCAGCTTTATTGTCCTGACTGATTGTAAACATGTTTCAGTGAGTTTAAACATTAAAACATATGAATCATATAATAAAATACAATCTGTGACATCATTGTGACATCACTGTTTGTGAAGAGGTTAAAAACATGACAAGATCTCCGTCAATCATTAATGTTCAATCATTCATGTTATTATTGGATCAACACAGAACTTACACACATTTCAAATACAACATGATCTGATCAGGGAAGTCGACAACACAAAAACTTTTGTGGTTGTTGTTTTTATTGTTGAGTTGTTGTTTGGGGCTGGTCTTCTCTGGACTGACTGCAGTGCTTTAAGGTCTGAGTCCTGATTGAGGAGTGGGAGCAGCTCAGGATATTTTCCTCTCAGCCAATCAGCGTGTGACCACACCCCTTTAATGACGGCTTAAAGAGGTGTTGAATGGCACCAGAGGGGTGTTTTGCGAAGCCAGTTTAGTGGGTTAGCGAGCTATGTTGAGTCTAAAGCCATGCAGGCTTTCCTGTTCTATGAAGGTGGCTCTCTTTTAACCCGGCTAGATCACCATGGTAACTTATGCTTAGCTCATAACCTGACCCGACCAGGTTATGTTCTTTCTTCCATTGTTTTTTTACCCTGTTAAAAGGTTTTTTTTCCATCAACATGTGAAGTTTTTCCTCACTCGAATCGAGGGTCTAAGGACAGAGGATGTTGTTCACTGTACAGACTGTAAAGCCCATTGAGACAATGTGATTGTGATTTTGGGCTATATAAATAAAATTGATTTGATTTGATTTGAGCAGAGTTTCAGCTTAAAAGCGCCGCTGGTTCACTGTGTAACGCATTCGGAGATGGCTCACCGTTCATAGTAATGAGTAAAGTTAATTATTTCTTTGATGTGGCCATGAATAAACTGATGAACTGATCAATGTTTCACCCGCTGTAGATCAGTGTAGCACAAACACAAATCTGACAGGCTTCAGCTGTTTTCACTGTCAGAAAGCTCTTTATTGTCATTGAACAGGGACAGAAGCTACATGTGCTCGTTCATCCCGACACACTCAGCCTCGCTTTCAATAAAACACACACACACACATTCTATAACTGAGATCAGTAAATGTGAAAACAATATAGACATCATTCAAAAATGAACAAAGACAGTTGTTGCTTCAGTTTATTTATTTCTTTAATGGATGAGGGTTAATATGTAAAAGTTGCACAATGTTGAGCTTTCAGAAATTAAAACACTAAGTTCTTAATATAATATTGATCATAATATTAATCATCGTTAACTTACGCATTTACACAGTCAGCAGTTTTCTCTCTCGCTCTGTTGGCGGCGACAGTGTTACTTTTTGCGGTGATGGTTTCTTTGAATTCTTCACAGCTTTGCATAATAAGAATCTGCTCATCTTCAGTAAAATATGTGGCCTGGGATCTAAACATTTTCACACGGAAGTAGAATAATATGACGTCAAACGCCCCTTTTATGTGAACGCGCAGAGCACAAAGCAGAGAGTCGGACTTAACAAACTAAGTTGATAACCACCGTCGCAGAACCGTTTAACTCTGTTTGGGGACTTGGGGCTTTGTTGAGCTGCATCATGAGCACAAAGCCTGGATATGTTGAGCTCCCTTCGCAGAACAGGCCTCTGGTGGCTCTCACACTCATTCTGAATCTGCGCCGGACTCACTCAGAACCTCAGCCAGAAACTCAGGTGTGTTCAGGCCTTGTTGTGTTTTCTTAGCTGCCTTACGTCAGTCGAGTGAGGAGGCTGTTCAGGTCCGAGAGCTCACACACTCCTTCAGTTATTTCACAGTTCACTATGATCACTGGTTTATTGTCCAAGTAGCTGACGTTGGTTCTGCCCTCTAGATCTACGTGTTTCATGTAGCTGGGTCAGGCCTTGAGGCATTTTACTGCCAGTACTGCCACATAGACACAACTATGAAGGACCCGTCCCAACACATGTCGAGTTGTAACGAGCTGATCAGGGTCTGTTGATCTCAGACATTAACAGTCCATAGTGAAGGATGACATCAGATACGATCTTCATACTGACGTCTTCATCACAATGATTCTGTTGTCCTCCAGGAGGTGACATCACTACTTTCTGGAGGATGATGTCATCATCTGATACAGTCGAGTGAACTTCTTCTTCTTCAGGACAAAAGTGTCTGTTTGATCATTTGAGTCTAATCCACATGTGACACATCTGCACCAGACGCTTATTAAAGAGAGAGAGTTACAGAAATCCTCTAACAGA
Organism: Diplodus sargus; assembly: GCA_903131615.1. NCBI lineage: Eukaryota > Metazoa > Chordata > Actinopteri > Spariformes > Sparidae > Diplodus > Diplodus sargus. The sequence continues at coordinate 46,727 of CAEMYA010000539.1, read as the reverse complement.
TGCCAAGGCTGTGAGGAACGTCTGTGGAGAAAGAAAAATAAGATGTGTGAACTCAGACCATCACTGGACCACGGGAAACTGCAGGTGGACCCAAATGCAGACTCGAGGAGGCTCTATAGGGGAGAAAAAAAAGATATACAAAACCAAAGTGAACAAACAAAAATGAGTCCACAAAACAGAGTAGCAAATAAAACAGCTCAACAAAGTGCAAACGAAAAGCAAATTTCAAATCAAAAATGCAAAATAAGAAAATCAAAATCCAAAATCACATACTGAAGGAGACACTGGTGGAACACCAGGAACTACTAGGGATGGAAATCTCCATCCCTAGGACGATACGATATGCATCTCGATATGTAGGCTATAGTACGATTCTATCTACACTAACCATTCACATGAAGAATCTAATGTAATGATTCAGTACGATGTGATTTATCTTCATACAACGATTCAATCACGATGCAATCACGATTTAAAAACAATGCAAATCTGTGCAAATTCAACTCAACTTTATTGTTCCTTCAAGAACATAAGCAGTACCATACTTCTCATCATTAAGAGGCTTATAACAAATGAAGACAGATCTCTTAAATTAGGCTACTTAAGCATTGAGGAGGTGTTTGTCAACATAAATAAGTTGGCCTATTCACAAAAAGGCACCCTAACCCTAAGGCACAACAGTAGTGGAGCTCAGCCTACAAAGCTGTCAGGAGTCAGGACATGTCATTAACAATTCAGACTGAACAGATAAACAGTCAGGAGCAGCAGCACTGCCCCAGCAATGGAGCCAGTTAAACATAAAACAGCCTTTCCTGTCACAAAACAGATCTGTCATAACTACAAAAATAAAGATTAGGCCTACATAAATAAGACCAGCCTCACCATTATCATAACAGCACACTTAAGACAAATGTATATATATATATATATATATTTATATATATATATATATATATATATATATTAGGGCTGTCAATTTAACGCATTAATTAGATTAATTAATTACACTGCAAATTAACATGTTATAAAAATTAACGCAATTAATTCTGAGATTCTGAGTGGCAATTCAATGCGCGAGCATTTTAAATTTGGCCCACTCAATAACTTCTGTCCTATCGACCATCTGGCAGTGTTTTGAAAGTGAATTTGCCGTTTATAAGTCCTTTCTCCATTTCCTTTCGCTTTCGCTTTTCAGTCCACCGTGTTTTTCCCGAACCACCAACCCTGCTTCTTCTTCTGATTCCCTTTCTTATTCTTCTGCCACAGTCTGGATCGAGACTACAGGTGCCACCGACGGCCGTAAATCATACAATGCACGTTTCTTTTTTAAAAAATACCGAGTGTTAATCGCGCGTTAAAAAAATAAGCGTTAAGAGGATGTTGCGTCCGGTCACACTGGAGGAGGAGAGGAGACAGATTCAGGTGCTGCTTCAGAACACATTAGAGGAACCAGGTACCACTGGAGCTGGAGCCAGTCATCTGGCAGCGTGCAGCGGGAAGGTCTGGATATGAGAGGTGGTGCTGATTAAGTCCAATACACTGCAGAGTTGTAGACCGGCACCGCCCCGGCCAGCAGAAAACCACGCCCAGCCTCGCCAAGCAGCGCTGAAACACAAAGCACAGAAACACACCAACAGGCCGGCACAAAGTCCACTCATGACACAAGGAGCGCCGGATAGTTCCCACGATGTTATCACGCGTCAGTTGTTAACACCAGATCAACACTTTAAAGGTCCAGTCTGTGAGAAAGATGATGTTTGTCTGTGATTGGAGGCCGGATCGGGCCGCCTTCCAAACATGTCAGGATTTGACAAGCTGGAACTCAAAAATGTACTTTATTACAAACTGGACCTTTTAAGACAAAGTTCAGTTCCTCTAATCTGTCCAGAGTGAACTCTCTTTACAAACAAATCAGTAAAGGATCTTGGAAAAAGAAGAGAGTTTCCTCTGGTACCAGACTCTCCTCTAGACCGGACTGAGCTCGGTCTCCAGGATGTAATGTGAGCAGTTTCAACAGTTTCAACATTTCTACAAACCAAACGTGACAAATCATGTTGACGCTGTGATGATCAGCTGACTGTCAGACTGACAGATGGAGTCACACCAATGGACATTAACGGCACATGGAGACATTTACAGACATCTTTGTGGTGACAACAGTGTTTTTCACAGGAAGCAGGACCGTCTCCATCCATCGTGACGACCAGAACAGGATTTCAATCCAAACCATGATGTTTTCTGACTCTGAGTTGTGACGAGACAGGAATGCAAAATTCAGTCTGAACAAACACATCACAGATTTGCGCCGACATTTCTCGACTGACTGTGACAGTCACAGTGAGGCTGCTGGACCTCAGCGCTCTGACATCAAATAACGGTTCTGCTGTTTATTGGGAGACGAGGTCATATCATCTTATCGCAATGGACATTTTTACAGTGTAGCACCAATAAACAAACAATGGAAATAAAGTCAACTGAGAACAAAGTGAAGTTTGATCCTGACACAGAACAAGTCACAGAAATGCTTCTTCTGAGTGTCGCGTCTCAATCATTAACGTTTCTGTGCTGATGTCTGTTTTCAGGTTCGGACCGTCCAGACTCCCACAGAACAGAACAGAAACGTCAGTTTGATTGTGGCTGTAATGATCATTAATGAAGTGTGTGGCGGCAGATGTAGGACGGATGTAGACGGCGGTGCTATCAGATGATGATGATGATGATGATGATGATGATGATGATGTAACCCTGAAGATAAAAACCACTTTTTGATCCCAGGAGTCAGACGTCTCTGAATTGTCCTCCTGTCAGTAAGAGGACGGGTTGGTCCTCAGGTGAGGATGAACGTACAGCAGGTATGAACAGGTGGCTTCAGTGGTAATGGATGAAGTGGATGTATGGCAGCATCACCAACATCTGTCCTCAGATCCACTGATGAGGATTTTAACGACACGTTCACGACCTGCAGGCTTTTACAGTCAGACCCATCTGCTCCGTCATCAAACTGCCATCAGCTGAACGACACCGGCGTGTTCCGAGTGGAGCTGAGGACCTGCAGCTTTAACTTCTGCTACAGATCGTATCTCTGACATTTTAACTTCATCTGGAGTCAAAAACACCATCAAGGTTTCACACGGCCATGAGCCAGCTGTTTAAAACTACACCTGCTCACATAGTTAATAAGGTTCAGTACAGCGGCTGTTCACCTGTGTGCACTTCATACACTCACATGTGTTACCGCCTGAAGACGATGACACCTGATGATGTCTGTACGGGACAGGAGTTGGACTGTTCCTTTGTTTACATGCAGCGTTCACTCTGATTAACATGATGATGTCACCACCCTCACATTAAACAATGAACAAAACTATTGTCTTATTGCGTCAAAAAGTGATTTTGTTCAGAGTTGTACTCTGTCCTTCATACATTCAGCCACCATCTTGATGAGGTCTCTCTCTCTCTGTCAGGCCTAGACTAGAAAGAGGACTCAGATGCAGTGGAGAATCAAAATTCAGCAGGCTTTTATTCTGAAACTCAGGCAGCAAGACAGAGTGACAACCAAATAGGCTATAAACCTGAATCTGACTGTCTACAAGAAAACGAAAACAAAATGAAACAAGAAAACAAAACCACACCAACCGTGGGAGCTTAACGGAAACCCGGAGAACAAACTAAATCTGACTAATCTCAATCTTAAAAGGTAAATAACAGAAAACGCTCACAAGGAGGATTCAAGGCAATAAAACACTAAATAATCTAACTAACTGCAGAAACAAAAATCGCTCCAGAAGGGAGGAAAACAAAAGACTAACTGAAAACTGTGAGCTATGCTACTCTATCCAAAAACGGTTACAAACAAAAGATCACTCTACCCAAGGCACAAAATTATAGAAACAAAAACCAATGAATTTCAAGACTTAATAATACAAGGCTGGGATACTTAGCAAGACGAGGCTGTGACGAAGGGCTTAGGTGCACGACAGACGAAACACTTTGGCACAACACAAGGGGAGACGCAGACTTAAATACACAAGAGGGTAATGGGGAACAGCTGGAAACAATCAGGAATCAGGGATGACGTCAGACTGGAGACACATGAGGAAGGGCAAGTGACCTGAAACGAAAGGAGAGTCAGTATATCAAAATAAAACAGGAAGTAGACGAGACAAAACACCTGAGACAAGACGGACCTCACCGCTGTGTGACAGTCTCTCTAATGTCTCCTCATTCGTCCCTGATATAAATTATTTTTGCATTGACCTTTTTAAATTAATGACATCATATAAAATATCACTTAATCTGACATTTTCTACTTTTATTACAGTGATCATATATCTGTCATCATAGCAGCTGTGTGTGTGTGTGTGTGTGTGTGTGTGTGTGCGTGCGTAACGACCTGCAGACATATGGCCGACAGAGAATATCTCCCATCAGGCCTTTGGAGGGGATCATTAAGAGCTCGATACAGCATCATCAAGGTCTCTGGAGCTTTGCACATTTGCACCATGAAAAAATGACTCACTGCTTCTTTACAACAGGCCAGCTATGTGTTCTGATCCAAACACAAGATGAACCTGACAGAAGAGATTACAACTCCCATGGTGCACCTCACCGGCAAACTGCTGAAGCCAAACATTAATCTGCAGACGAAACTCATATTATCTGGAGTTTGTTATCATGCCGCGCTCATAAGGTGTCAGAAAATCTGAAAAAAACCTACTTTTTCACAGTATTGTCAGGACGGACGGACCAACACGAGGATGAGGGGACATGTTTCAGAGGTTCATCCAGATGGGCAGATCTGTTCTGGGCTCACAGTTTATTTTGCTTCTTCACTCGTTTAAAAACTCCAGAAGAAGAAAGAAGGAGGTGGACGGTGCTCGTCTTCATCCTGCGGTTATATAATGAAGATAAACGAGGCGGCTCAGCACGCTTCACACTTCGCTCACTGAGCAGATTAATTACAGTTAATCATGTTGGATGAAGAGCGGAGCGGCTGCTGATTGGCCTGTCGCTTTGATGCATTACCTCAGAATACAGTCAGAGAGCTGCCCGCCGAGTATTCTGGGAAATCTGCATCACTGAAGAATCAGCAATCTGATGACAGACAGCTCTAAGATCTGCTCCACAGTTTAAATAAAGTTCTGAGAGGTTGTGTTTTCACTACATTTGGATCAATACATCATATTAACATGACATATACATTAATAAAGTAGTTACGATTTATAGTCTCATTATTAAAACCAACAGCTTGAGTTATCTAACTTGATTTATGTCTTTAAATAATTCCTGTTACA
>CAEMYA010000539.1:21336-41064 GCA_903131615.1 Diplodus sargus | reverse complement strand
GGTACAGACATGCTGCCACAAACTGACACTTTTTACAAGGAGACAAACAACTGCAGCTGAAAGATTTAATGCTGAATTTACAACAAGGACACAATGAGTTACAGTCTGTCAGAGACACAGTTTCACAATGTTATAAAGTTTGTTTTAACTCAACAACTCTTAAAATCACCACATTTGTTAATGGAGTCTGGTGGTTACTGGTTCAGTGAAACAGACAGTGTTCACAAACATCAGCATGTTAACAAACAAGTAATTTCTTCTTCTTCTTGTTGTTTGACAGATGACATCAATTTGTCAGTTTTAATATTCCGTGATAGAAAACAACACGTAAAATACAAGTCGACATGTTTCTATAAACATATCGACAAACGTTTGAGAAGCTGAACCGGAAAGAGTTCATCCATCATGTAAAACAGACGTCTCACGATGTCTCAAGACGTCTTGTCTGAACAGATCAGCTGCTCTGTGATGATATCATGCTCTGACTCAGTGATGATGTCACCATCAGATATGAGAAGCTGTGTTGGGATCAGAATGTTTGCAGGCTATGAGTCACAGCTGACGTCTGTTCCCTCCGCCTCCTGGCCGACGTGCTCCTCCGCCTCCTCACACATGCGTCCCTGCTAACAGTGAAGTAGATCCTGTTGAGTCCAGTTTGACTGTTGATTTAATGATGAACACGATGTTTCCTCTGAGTTTATCTGTACGAGCAGGAGAGAAGAGAAATATTCAGATAATGTAGAACCTGTGGAACGCCTGCTGTCAGTACATCCCGTGTGGTGAATTTGCTGGTGCACCTGGATCCAGACTGACTTCACACCGGATCAAATGAACCGAGCTGAACAGGCTGAGTGAACACAGGATGTTAAGACTGTTGTGTTTGGACCGGGCTGTGAACAGGTCCGAGCCCGTCCACAGATAAACAGGTGGGGTAACACAGGTGTGTGATGAGCCAGCGTGTTTGCTCTCTGACTCACCTGCCTGCAGGTAAAACCCTGCTGCACCTTCTGCTGAGTGTCCTCACACTCTGCTGATGTCATCTGTGACTCACTGATGATGTCACTCAGGTTTAACTCTTCATACTCAGCAGCTCAATGTTATTGTTGTCATCATTAAATGATATGTAATATTTCACAGTTAAAATATAAGAATCGTCATCGGTTATTATAAATCCAATTTCCAAATAATAATGTGGACCATGTTAAACACACGCTATTAAATAATTTGTTTTTTTTATAAAGACTTTTTTTGAGGCATAGACACCTTTATTTGACAGTGGATAGGTCAGAAAGGGGAGAGAGATGGGGGGGTGTCATGCAGTACAGGTCCTCTGGCTGGATTCAAACTGGGGTCCACTGCGTCTGTGGCCTGCGCTCTAACCACTTGACTACCTGCACACCCTATTAAATAGATTTAAGCAGGATTAAGATACTAATCCTCCAGTTATTTATTGATTATTGATCTTTTAAATGTTAAGTTATGTAACACGGATCACTTCTTTATGTGTCACATGTTCCAGACTTACACGTCGACTACGAACAGTTGTCGTCAGGCGGCGACCTCTAGTGGCTGTGGTCATTATTACAGCTGTACACGAGGAAGTCAGGAGAAACAGTTTTCTCTGATCGGATCTTAATCTCACTCCACACACTTGAGTGATAGATTAAAGTGGGTCAGTACTGACTCAAAGATCAGCTGATTAATCCTCTGGGAACTATGAATATCACAGTGAGAAACAAAGAGGAGCTCAGTTTGGGTGAACTAACCCTTTAAATCTCAGCCTGCTCATCAAACGCTTCTGACCTCAGCTGGTCCGACCACAGGCAACCGTGACCTCAGCGTTGATGAGGTCAGAGGCCTTAACGATGCTTCTTATTGGTCATTAAACAACAGCTGATGACAGAGTGGTCTTGACCTCCAGGCTCTTTGTGTGTACTCACATGACTGAGGAAAGAACCAATCACAGAGCAGCAGACTCTGCTCCTGTCAGCTTTGTGGTAGAAAGATGAAAAGAAAAATGTTTAATTATTAGTTTGTATTGAGATTGATGAGGTGAGTTTCAGCTCCTTGTGTATCTGTTCTGGTTCAGTCTCAGAGAAAAGCTGTAAAGTCACCTGCTGAGGAGCAGGCAGCAGACGGACTCGGTCAGCAGCCGGTGGACAGATATGTGCTGAGGAGCGGTTAGAGACCAGAACCAGAGCCAACAGAAAAGACTGAGCTGTGAGTGGATGAAAATATCAGCTTGTTGTTAATATGAATAAATCCTCACATTGATGTGACTGAGAGAAAAACACCACAGATGAAAGATCAGAAGTCTGATGTGAGTCTGAAATAAATCCTCATCATCAACACAATCTTTATTTTCATCAGTGTTTCCTTTCAACTCGTCTGCAACCCAGTAAACCCCCGAGCAGAGTCCGCTGGTTTGTGTCAGATCAATGCTCGCTGCTGAACTTGATCGATGACGTCGCCACAGTAAAGCTTCAGCCGCTTCGTCGATCTCTGGTTGAAATCTTGAACCAACTGAACCAAAACTGAGCTGATGGATGGCTGCTCCCGATCTAATGACCAGCTCATTGATCGCGGATGCCTCTGTGGCAGCTGAAGCTCCGTTCATTAACCAGATATCAGCCGAACAGAGTGGAGGGGGTGGGGCCGCCATCAGCCAACCGTCAGCTGCTGATTCCATGACTCCAGACTCCATTTTGACAGAAAAATGTTTGTTCGTCATTTTACTAACGTGGATGTTTGGACTGAGCTCATTTGAACTATATCCTGTTGGCTGGTTTAATATACAGCAATGCATCATGGTCTATGAGACCATCATTGTAGCATGGTGAACCAGTATGAACCACATCAACAATCAACAGTCAGAAGAACAGCCTGTCCTGTTGAGACTTTACAATGCTAACGTTTCTTTTCTTATCTAAATCTAACTTTTCTTAATGCTAACCACAAATGTTTCCTCCGAAAGCTAACATTTTTAATGCTAACATTACTTTACAAAATGCTGACAGAAACATCTTCACACTTTACAAACCACAGTTACATAAAGAAGACTCTGATTCTGTTATTTTAAGGTGAAAACGTTCTATAATGTTGCTTTAAAGGTAAAATATGTAAGAACTGTCAGATTCAAAACAAACAGGGGTCACCACTAAATGCTGCTAACTGTAGCTGCCATTAGCTAGTTAGCTCAGCTAGCTTTCCAGCTCACGGTCCAGTGTTAGTACAGGAACTTGACTTACCATAGCAAGCTGTTTAGTATGCTAACTTCAGTCACGCCATAACGTCAGAACTTTTGTTCTGATTCTACTGAGAGTTCATTTTCATTTTCAACTACAACTTCTTACATATTTAAAGGAGAATTTAAAGGGACATTGCATCCATTCATTCCAAACAGGAAACACTGAATATGAACAAGACGTCAGACTGAAGTTAATTTCCTCCATTTTCTTTATTTTCCTCCTCTAAACAAGTGAAAACACTCTCACTGATTGAATCCATCTGTAAATGATTCATGCGAGTCTGGACCGATCAAACCGAGTCTCCAGCAGGTGAAGAGCAGCCTGAGGTCCAGCAGAAAGGTCAGCTGAGATAAAGTGATGACTTCATTTCCAGCTGGGTCCCCTCAGCCAGCAAGACTGTTTGTGATGGATGGGAGGGTGTCAGTACCTGCTGTGAAGCGCCCAGGTGAGATGGACCTCCTGGAGATGAGCAGCCCGTCCACACCATTACCTCTAACACGGAGGGAAAGGTCGTCCTGTCGGCCTCCTGCAGCTCTCAGTTTGTCACTGAGAAGTTAGCAGAGACTGAAACCAGCTGATCCAGTGCTCAGTGACCGTCCTTTGCTAGGGTGGATCTGGTGCCAACGAGGAGGACCTCGGTTTTGCCACTGTTCAGTTTAAGGAAGTTGAGTGAGAACCATGATTTAATCTCCAGTAGGCGGTTGGATAGAGCTGTGGGTGGTAGAGTGGAAGTAGGCCTAGTGGAGATAGAAAGCTGGGTATCGTCAGTATAGACAGCAAAATCGTCAGTGTTAAATTAACTCCAAGAGTGTTTAATTTAACACTAGAAAAGTGTCTATATGTGTCCACACTTTTAAGTGAATTTTTGACATGACTCGTCAAAAAGTGCTCTCAGTGCCTCACTGCCCTCTAAACTACTGACCGGGACTTCAGTAATGGGACCAAATTGTAATCTTTTAAAATAATAATTCCAAAATGAAACACCAACTGATTTTGATGTTTCTTTACCAGCGTTGTTATGTTTTTTTACATTTTGACAGACTTTTTAAAGAAGTTATGTTTTCCTTCAGACCTCATGCACCACATGTGTATGAGTGGACCAATTTTTCTGATACACCTTGGGTAATGTATCATGAGGTGGTGTTTCGGGATCAAATTTCGCTCTGAAAAGAGAGATTTAAAAAGCCGGTGATGATCGGAAATCAGATGTTTTTTTCAAATAGCAGGTCATACCATGGGTTAGAATAGGCGAAAACACAATATTTACAGTTTGAATTAAGAGCAGCAACAAGTTCCAATGGCCATCATCCCTGCCAACTAAATCTCCAAATATTAACGGGGTATTGCGTATGAGGCACCATGCCTGAATAGCTTTGAGGCCGAGACTATTAATGTTGTTATCAAGTTTTAGTCCACTTGGCCTGTTCCTTCTTTGTGTATAGCCATAATTAAAGCTCTCAAATCCCTCTGATAATGACATCAAGGATATGTAGTTTTTAGTCAAGTACTGAAACACCAGCTTCAACTCATACTGCACAACTCCTTCCAGTAGATCATGCACAATATCTACTGCATAGTTGGCTGACGTATGGAACCGCTGCAGGGAGTTGAGCAGACAGGTTCTTTTGACACCAAATAAAGAGGGCAAAGCAGGATGTTGCTGAATGGCACCACAGTGCTCTGAATGAAGTTCTTTAGATCGGAGAGTTAAACCTGGATGATCTTCACTAAAAACTGATTGCAACTCTGTCTTATCAGTTAAACGAAATCAACAACAACAAATTGAGCTATATGATTGAACAAAACCAAAAAGGCCATGTAAAGCCGAGTTGTCACCAGTAACTTGAAAAACTGTACCTTTCAAAGGCACGGCTGAAAAAGGCACCTGCATTCCTTCAGTCTCCAAAATCTTAATATCAACAAGTGGCTTTAAAATAGGATCAAATCCATACTTCTTTAAGTCCTCTGAGTGAAAAAGGACTACGAGATGAATGTTCATTAACACAGAATTAAGCTTTGGTGGCAAATTTTGCAAAATAAAATAAAAACAGCCAAGTTTGTGCACTCCAACGGATTAGCAGTTTTGAAATCATCGTAGTATAGCTGGATCTGAAGAGCATGTTCTTGTTGCGAGAATAAATGGTGATTCTTAAAGTAGTAGTGATCATTTATCTCTCTGTAAAAAACATCCTGGTGTGGTTTTGCTTTTTGGAAACTGTTACAAATTCACTGTTCCTAAACATAGAAGAAAGAGACCCGATGATTGGTACATACATGAACTTATCATTGACAGGCACTTGCGTATAAGTGACTGTTGTTTTATGATGCGCATGTCAAATTATACACCAAGAATATGTTCCGCAGGTTCAACTATTTTCCATTTTTCTTCAAAATGTTTTGTCCTTTTAGATTCTGTGTTAAGACATGAAAATGGATTTTCAAGCTGGTCAAAACAATCCTCAACTTTCTCTATGGTTTCCTTTGAAGCATCAGATGACAAACATTCTACAACAGCTTATTTTGCATTTCAATTGGACTGTGTGTATCAACAGTCATGGGAGGATCCACAGTTACTGCCTGTGAAACAGAAGGTCCAACATTAGCTACAGACTCAAACTCAAAATTGCTCACAGGATGAGAATCAACGCAGTCTCCATGTGTTTGTGAGAGTGCCGTTTGTAACCAGAGTATGTGTCAAAAACAAAATAACATCCAAGCTCTTCACAGTTCAAATGCAAATATTTTCCTGGGTACAAACCATGCTGAAACTTCATATGTCTAAATAAAATTGAACAACTTGTGTGGGGTACCTTACAAATGTAACACGTGCACATTGGTGAACACGGTCAAAGATGTGTTCCTCCTCAAACAGCACTATGAAAAATTCTTGCCCTGATTTCTTTGACGTGCAAACTCTCCTTCACACTGCCAACATCAATGCCATACATGGTGGTCTGGGTGAAAGTGTAGAAGTTGCACAAGGCAACATCGTAGGACACAGCAAAAGCAAAATGTGCCTTGAAGAGCTCATTGAAGGCAGCAACACCGGTCTGTGTCGCACAGGGAATCATCTTTTGGTCCAGGACGATGTAGAAATCCTGGATGCTGTTCTTTCGCTCTCCGACACACAGGAGAAAGGGTTTAGCAGGGACAATTTCCTTATGAAGGCATCCATGCTTCTTCACACCTGAGAGAGAGACAAAGAGAAATGAATCAATAAAATATAATTCAATTAAATGACCTTAACCCTGTGTTGAAACACTAAAGTACAATCTTAACCATCAAGCACCCCCTTGCCATCTCAAAATATGTACTGGCCCTTGCAAACCAAATAAATTGACATCTAAAGTAAAATATACTTTAATAAAGATCTTTGAACATACCCTCATGAATTTCATGAGGCAGTCAGCAGCTTCTGATGTGCTTTTCTTCAAACACTTCTTCTTACCCTTGGATGTTGTAGGTAGCAAGTGTAGGAGCAAAAGGATGGCAGCAATCTCACAGTCCCATCCTTGAAGATGAGAATGAACACCATAGCAATTACTAACTTAAAAAGATGATACATTAATAATGAAGACCAATTATTACAAATTGTAGAAGTGATTTGTAATGTCAGCTCTTTTCCAAAGCACATTGTGGGTTTTTAGATGGATGATAGATTGACAACCTTACCTGCCTTCAGGGCAGTCATGGGTTTCCATTCAATTCAGTGCAGTATGAAAATCAACTAGTGACAAGAAACTCGCTAAGGTTAACCCCATCACAGTTGACATTTTGTCAAAATGTTTTACCCATTTTTTTGGTCAAACTTAAATTTATCCATGTTTCAAGTTGTTGGATATTCATTTTGATACTGTACCGAAATGTAGGAATCAATGGCTGTGTAACGTGGTCAAAACACACAAAAACACTGGTATGGACCAATTAAACACTGTGCAGATCTCACAGAAAATATAAAAAATTACCCAGAGGCTTGTGAAATCTAGTCTCCAATTTTCCACTTACCATCGTCATAAGCCTCCTGCTATGCAGACAAAAGGAGCTCATCCATATGTGCACTTTGAGGTAGATTTTTGCAATCTGCAATGACCCTTGGTTTGAAGAATGTTGGCCATTATGCAAGGAATTTACTGGACACTCAACAAAGAGTATTGTGAAGTCTTGGTCAATCTTTAAGAGAAAACACGACATTGCGAAAAACATTGAGAGCAAACTCTCATAAAGCAACTACAAAGCAGTCAAAACTTAATTTGATGACTTACCAAGCCCGATTTATTTAGGAATCTTGGAAAAAGATCCAGGATAGTGGAGGCTGTGGCTGGGTCTTTAACCACCTTCTTCTGTCTGTACTGAAATGTTGCCTTCATTTTATTTTTGACAAGGGTCATGTCAGATGAGTAGCTCATCACCGACACAGCTTCCTTACATTCATCACCAGACAGCTGTCTCACAGTAGAATGCATATTGCGTTGAGTCTTAGGGCCACCTTGAAAAGTGATCAAAAGTCTGTATAGCGAGCACTCAATAAAAATGTTCGGCCACCTTGAAAAGTGGACTTGGATTTCTTGATCTTTTGAGCAGAGTTGCGCTGGACAGTTTTCATCCTCCATGCCAGGTAACTGGAACCACTCTGGTGATCATAGAAATGCTCCTGTTGATGAACACAAAAAAGGTTAATCTTTTACATATTTAAGAATAAGCACTGATACTGTGCAGACCCATGACATGTGTTCAATTCAGACAGATAATTGCTTGAATGACTGAGTCACCTGAATTAGCCTCATAAGATTTGACTGCACTATGGTAAAAGACAGCAGCATCAACCATTTTCATAAAGTAATGACATCATGGATGAATGTTAATTTCAATACTTACATAACTTGCTTTGAATCTCGGTCCTTCAAGTTTGGGAACAAGATTGTATTGCCAAGTGCATACGTAATGCGAACATTAACTGGAGGGATCATCGAAAGGAAAAAGGAAGCGTTTAGGAATAAAGATCCTGTAGGATTGAGGGAAGCCCAGAGAGAACTAAAAGGGAAGTTAAAAGTAGCACGGGAACAGCACAGTACATGGGTTAGGGAGGCCTACTCATCAAAGAGCCCCAAGGAAATTTGGGACTTGATAAAGGAAATGATTAACATGAAAACTGAAAGGAAAGGATTGTATATGATAAATGAAAATGAGAAGGCAAATTAACTAAGCAACTTTTATAAAAGATTTGACTCGGATGCTGAGACTAACATTGAGAAGTGTAAGGATCTACTGGGCACACTAGTATATGATCCAGATGACAGAATAACAATAGACACTGAAGATGTAACTAAAGTCTTCAAGAAATTAAATATAAAAAAAGCCTGTGGACCGGATGGCATCTCAGCCTTTATGCTCAAAACATTTGCAGAGGAACTGACCCCAGCCTGGAGCCCCCTGTATCAGCTTTCAGTTGACACAGGAGAAATACCCAGATTGTGGACATCAGCAATAATTATTCCAATCCCCAAGAAACCCTGTCCACAGGAAAATAGCGACTTTAGACCGGTAGCACTTACTTCGGCAGTTATGAAATCATTTGAACGTATAATGGTCAGGAAAGTAAGGGATGAGGTGCAGGGTCTATTGGATCCCTACCAGTTTGCATATAGATATGGTAGAGGAACAGATGATGCACTTAACACAACAAATCATCTTGTTTTAAAACATTTGGAAAATAACACAGCATATGCAAGGCTTCTTTTTATGGATCTTACCTCTGCGTTTAACACGATTCTCCCTCAGATCATGTTAAGAAAGCTCAAAGAATGTAATGTAAACACTTACTCGATCAGATGGTACTATGCATTCCTCACCAAGAGACAGCAAAGGGTGAGGGTCAATTCAATACTGTCTGATACACTGGAGATAAGTACAGGGGCCCCACAAGGCTGCGTAAGCTCAGCTTTTTTTATTTACATTATATACAAATAACTGTCGTAGCAAGCATCCATGCAACTACATCATAAAATACTCGGATGATGCAGCCTTGATAAGTTTATTGACCAGGGATTCACATAAAGCAATCTATAGATCAGAACTGGCTGATATTTTAAAGTGGTTTGAGGAACATAACCTATTATTAAATGTTAAGAAAACAAAATAATTAATTTCCGATCCAAGGTCAGTAGGTGACCACAGCTCTGTGCTGATACACCAGGAGGAAATTGAACAAGTGTGTATTTTTAAATACTTAGGACTGTACTGGGATTCTCAGCTCAGATGGACGGATCAGGTAGAGCATGTATGCTCAAAAATAAGTCAGCGTCTTCACTTTTTTACTTAGACTAAGGCTACATGGTGTTAATAAGGAAATTATGCTGTTGTTCTATAGGGCTTCAATTAAATCACTTATAAGATACAGAATCACAACTTGGTTTGGTAACCTGCCTGTAAAACAAAAAGCACAACTGCAGAATCTGATTGGACAGGCAGGAAAAATAATCGGTATGCCACTCCCATTCTCTCTCCAGGAAATCTTTGAGGAGACGGTGAGAAAGCAAGGCCACAAAATCTCTGGTGATCCAAATCATGTTCTTTTCAGCAAATATGAGTTGTTGCCATCAGGAAAAAGGTATAGGGTACCAAATTGCAAGTTAAATAGATATAAATTGTCCTTCATACCTACTTCTATTAAATTATTAAATAGTGCAAGATATTGTGTGTGTGTGTGTGTGTGTGTGTGTGTGTGTGAATGTGTGAATGTGTGTATGTGAATGACTCATAAAGGGACTATGCAATAAGAATTGTGGTATAGGGAAGTGCAATAAAACAATAGGAGTGTAATAAAAGGATCAGTGCAGTAGAGTTAATGATGCTGTAAAGGTATATGAAGAGTGTGTGCGTTCTGTGTTGATATGAATTTATGCTTTATGAAAACAGACTTCTTGTTTTTTTGTTTTTTTTTGTGTGTGTGTTCTGTGTTTTTTTTTTCTTTTTATCATTAGCTATATGCAGGCATGGACTGGCCATCTGGCATCCCGGGCAATGCCCGGTGGGCCGACGCGCATTTTTGGGCCGGGCTGTCATAATTTAATCAAAAAAGTTTATTATAAATCATTTTTATCGACCGCGACGGCCCATTGGTTGATTTTCGAGAAGGACATTGGGCTAATCCAATGAAATCTCTCAGCCCTCCTCTTTTCTTTTTTTTTTCTCTAAGTGCAAAGTTTAGAGGGGGCGGCCCATTGGTCCATCTTCAATATAGACAGTGGACTGAACCAATCAGGATATAGTACGACAGCGGCCCCACCCCTCCCTGCGCTGTCACCTGTAACTTCTGCTAGTTTCAAAGTGTTAAGCACAAGAGGGACAACATCGAGCAATTAAAGGGAAAGAAAAGTTGCTGCTAAGAGAAGAATATCACTGTAAATGCTGCAAAATGTGCTAAAATCACAGACTTGCTCGCTGGAGGGGCTGCTGTCACCTCCACGTCCTCTGAGGTAGCAATGAGCCAGCAACAGCAGGTTGAAGGTGAAGACAGCAGCAGCTCGCAGGAGAGGAGCAGCCAGAGATGCTGCTGACTGACAGGGACAGTGTAGTACAACCTGTAAGCAGGTAGTAACGGTAATACAGGGACTGTGAAGTGATGGAGGCAACGTTAGCAAACCCGACCGAACCCGCGGGCTCAGGTCCGGTCAGGTTAACGTGGGGCGCTGCAGACAATTCTTGCCGGTGTGTCGTTCTGCGTCGGGTTCCGGCTTAAAAACTCGCGGGCCGGGTTGGGTTGTAATTCAGGCCCGTTTAGAACTCTAATTACATGAGAATGATGAGCAATGGCGATTGATTAGTATCAATATTAATTGGTGATGTATACTTCCCAAAATCTGGCAGCCACGGCACCTTATTCTGACAAAATAGCAAACGGTCAAGGCTGAGAAGTGTTGGATGAGCAGCAAGTGTCCATTTTAGGCTCCATCATGGCATTTTAGATATTTAGGTTGAAGGTGTGTTGAAAGGCTGCAGAGTAGTTTGAATTTGTAGCAACCCTCTATGCTGTGGTTAAACATGTTTTAAAAAACTGATTTTAAAACTGCTAAATGAGAAGAAAAAGCTTTGCAATTTAAGCATTACTAAAGTAAGTGTAAAAAGAGTGTAAATGTATTATTAGCAAAAGGTTTGCCCACAATGAATAAGAGTAGTGCCTTGAACTGGCACATAGTTGTGCATTGAACTAGACATAGTTGCTTTGTATGAGTTCATAAAGCAGCCAGCTGTCTTTAGCCTGATATAATAATGTTGCAGCTTTTTAAAGAACGGAGCACCTTTCAACTTGAAGAATTAGAATTGAGCTGCTATATCAGGGAAATTCAGAAAATACATGTTAGAGATGATTTCAATAAAAAGGATAAAAGAATCAGTTGAACTACACAGAGCAGACAAAAGTGGTGGAGGTAACAATAGATGCTAAACTTCTGACATTTAGGATGTTGATGATACATTATGCTTGAAATAGAGAAGGAGGAGGTAGAACTATGTGTTGAGTAAATGTACTTATTTGCTTTTCACAATGATTATTTGATAGACTTCTAAAGTAATGATAAACTGTACATTTCTAATAAGCCTAAAGACAAAAAGTTATCTTTCTTTTTTTTTCACTTGTGCTCCGCTAATTATGAGGGGCCGGTCTAAGCCAAAAATGCCAGGGCCGATTTTTTGTCCCAGGCCACCCCTGGCTATATGTGAACATGTGAGTTCTCTTGTGTCCAAAACAAATGTCTCCTAAGGGAGACAATAAAGGCAACTAACTAACTAACTATCCTGAAACAAGACAGATGCATAATTGTCACTTCATCCAAAAAAGAAAAAAATATTTATTAATTTTCAATTTATGTTAAAAACTGGGAAAACAACAACTGAAATTATGACCATTAGTAAAAACTCATGTGCATAATAACTTACCCATGAGACTCTACCAGATCCACAAGTATGTTCACCATCTTTCTTCTTGCACCATCAGAAAGGCAGTCTGTTTTTTATTCTTTTAATATTTGGTCACCACCTGGCTTTGCATGCAGAGCCACTTTGACAATCTGAAAACAACAATTGTGTGAGTTTCATAAATTGGAACTTCCGCATATAACAGAATTTTTACTCAAATCCCAAGATCTCTTGCAATGTTGGCGTCAGGGGGTCCTTCAAAGAACTGTCTTTTCCGAGCTTTTGTAGATTCAAGTATTACTGTTGCGTCTGAACCCGATGATGATGACGACCCCTGATAAAGATGAACCCTCGGAAGAAGACTCTTCAAAGCTGTTGTCTATGAGGACACGATATTGTGTTGCTTAAGTCAGTTTACAAAATTAATAGCAGAGCTACATTAGCTATAAATTATATTAAACTATTACTTATACTAACTATTCAATTTTTTTATACCATTGCCTTCTTCCATGAAGGCCTTGAAAGATGCCTCTGATGACTTCAAAAGTTAATCAAATATGTCTGAATCCACTTCAACCCCTGCAGAATCCCTCAGGATCAAGGGAGTAAAAGCTGGCAAGCTGAAATTCACCAGCACTGAGATAGAAATGATAACTTCACTGAGGGTCATGATATGGCATGATTTTAAACTGAACATACAACAGTGAAAATCACAAAAGCATGAATTAACATGAAACTTGAATTACCTCCTTGTAGAAATTGTACACATCCTCTGTCTGTGGTACCCTGACCCATTTGCTCACTCCCTTAAATTCGACAGGAACCAGCATCACTTTAAAAAAAAATGGCAACACATATCAAAACGTATGCAAGAGGGGCTGGTTGTTTCAGAGTTTAAAAGATTTTACATTTTGGAAAACTAAAGACAAATGGGAACACAACATACATAAATTTTCACCTTTGACTTGTTTTGTAAACATCAGCTGCTTAGCTAGTGTGCACACATTGTCTCTGTTTTTTTGGAAATATTCAGCAAAGTATTAACACTGTCACCTGTATCTCTGGTGAGCCAGCAGAGTTTTGAGGGTTACCGTAAAATTCACAGAAATATAAAATAATATATTTAATATAAATAATATAATATAATATAAAATAGTCTGGGGCTGAGCCACAGTCTCAAAACAGGGAAAACTGCATAGTTTTTTCCCTTGACAATTGACGGTGCGATCTCACAGCACATCAAAACACACGGGAACCTTATTCACGTTTCCAATTTACCTAATTTTCAAGCATTCTGCTGGCGCATTTTAACTTGACTCGTTGGTGCTATCAGAGGAGATAGCTGTCACTCGCTTATAACAGAGATCCTCGAAATAGGAGAGGTATCACTTCGGGGGGCAAACGAAAGATAGTAAGTTTACAATAGCGTAGGGAAAATATTGATTTTGTGGCTGCCGGTCACGCATTAGTCTGCGAATGAACAACACTTTAATATTACTAATAGGGTTGAGCCAAAATGATTGTGCATTTTCATAAAGTGCCTCCACAGGTCCTGCACCTGTGACTACAGCTATGTGTGCTGTGGCGCGCGCGCGCACACACACACACACACACACACACGTGGTATATTCGGTGTGGAGGGGAGAAAATGAACGCTTCGTCGCCATGCTTCCTCAGTCTAAATGCGTCAAGTGTAGCGAAATAAGTGATCTGGAAGCTACCGCATGTACCACTGTCTATAATTGGGCCACACTAATTATCCAATTCGCCTGACTCACAATTGACATGACTCTGTAAGCTGTTAAAATTGAACTTACCCGTCTCCTTGTTTCCCCGCCATGACTGCGTTCGACTCGGTTCGGCTGTGCTCTCCGGTTAAACTGGCTTACAAGGTCTGCCCACAGAGATTATAAACGTTAGAGGTTACATGCAAAATGAAAGAAAAACATTTGTAGGATGATTGGGGATATATATTAGCTATGCTATATTAGCTAACTTCAGGTGAGCAATCGGGCAGTTCGACAAAAATGTTTTGAAAATTGGACGTTACTCTTTTTTTCATTCATATACAATTCA
Organism: Diplodus sargus; assembly: GCA_903131615.1. NCBI lineage: Eukaryota > Metazoa > Chordata > Actinopteri > Spariformes > Sparidae > Diplodus > Diplodus sargus. The sequence goes on along the minus strand of CAEMYA010000539.1, from coordinate 26,827 downwards.
TTTGACACTCACTGATGTTACATATACCAATATCAATCTTAAATGTTTAAACTTGACCAACTAAAACTTACCACGTAGGAGTAGAGAAAATGGCGGACGGACTCCTGCTGGTCTGTAAAGTTATTTTCTTACGACCGGAAGTAAGGTGTGGTTAAGGTAACACTCAAGAGTGTGGGAATTTTCCAACACCCTAAATTTTCACTGACACTTTCAGGAAATGACACTTCTAGGTGTTGGTATTGATCAATTAAGTGTTAAAATGACACCAAACTCACTTTGTTAACGACCCAGGCTAGGGGACCAGGAGCACAACATAAATGAGGCAGAGAATGACGTTGTAATCAGAAAAGTTGTGATTTATTTTTCACGAAAATATGTGCAACGAAGAGCACTGTACAATAAATAGGACACAGTCAAAACAAAATAACCAGAAAACAAAATGAAGCGTTTCTTCAGGGTGAAACCAAAGGCCAAAATAATAAACAAAAAAACACTATCTTCTCGACCAGACTAACTTGCCCTGTGAGGGAAAAACAAAAGAACAAATAAAAATACAAGGGCTAAGCCTAACTCCCTAACTAACAAAAAAAACAGGAGAAAAAGGATCAAAATAAATGGCAGTTGCACCCTTACTGCTTCCTAACAGGAATAACTATTATATACAAAACAGTGCTATATACAAAGTGAATTATCAAGACTAGTGTCAAAACACAGCGGAAAGGTTAGCACAGTTCAGAACTAACACACACACAGAATAACACCGAAACTACGACTAGAAGTTGTATTAGACAATTCAGAACAACGCTCAGACCAACAGCTGACACGAGGAGGAAAGTCACACCACGCAGTGACAGCCCTCGAATGCTGTCTGAAGAGCACTGCTATTTCAAACAGACCGCTCCTTGGCAGCTCGTCAGGCTCATCAGCTGCAGCTGCGGAGGACCAATGGCTGGCGGCAGGAGGTGGGACCTGTAGATCAAGCAAAGATTGTATAGTGGAAAACAGGAGCGCTCACTCGAGCCTAAATAACAAAGACTATCGGCTGGGGGCCGTAACACACTTATTTTTAACTAACACTGAAAAATTAACACCTGAGAATGTGTCCAAGGGGCAGAAGGTAAATAGTGAACAGGAGGGGGCCAAGGACAGAGCCCTGGAGAACACCGCTGGAGACTGGAGAGGATCTGGATCTTAGGTTCTTGAGTTGGACAAATTGTGTGCAACCAGTGAGATAGGATTTCAGCCAGGCCAGAGGGATGTCAGTGATTTCAATGGAGGCCAGTCTGCCCAGGAGGATGTCATGGGAGACAGTGTCGAAGGCTGCGCTGAGGTCGAGGAGAACCAGGATGGAGAGTAAACCAGAGTCAGATGGCATCAAGAGGTCATTTGTGATTTTCATGAGGGCTGTGTCAGTGCTGTGAAGGGGAAAAAAGCCAGACTGAAATTGTTCAAAGAGGTTGTAGGGATACAGATGGGTGTTTAGTTGAGATTTTGGAGAGGAATGGCAAGTTTGAGATGCGACGAAAGTTGTTCAAATCATTTGGGTCTGCACCAGGTTTTTTGATAGTTGGAATAATTGCAGCAGTCTTTAGTGATGATGGAACATCACCAGAAGTCAGTGAGGAATGAATGATGTCAGTTATGAGAGAGGACAAGGCAGGTGGGCAGCTTTTTAGAGGGTGTAGAGTTATTCAAAGCAGTCAATGTCTGGTGGATGTTTTCATTTTGGCATTGAAGAAAGTCATGAAGTTATCACACTGCGCAACTGTGAGGAAGTGATTATCAGGTGGTTTCAGGATATTGTTGATGGCTGAGAATAGGGCTGTAGTGTTCCCATCCGCTGTCCTGATTAAGGTTGAGTAGTATGTGGTTTTGGCTAGAGAAATAGCATCCTTGTATTGCACTGCTAGACCGGTTTTGCCATGAAGGCGTTCCAGGCGACGGCCTTTGGTTTTGAGCTGGCGTAGCGCTGGTGTAAACCAAGGAGCAGAGTGGACAAAGGAGACAGACCTTGTTTTCAGAGGTGCAAGAGTATTTAGCAGTCGCTGAAGTCCGAGATTGTAGTGGGATACCAGTTCATCTGTGGTGGATAAATTGTCTCTGCTGGGAAAGTCATCAGTTCTATTAGAGAGGGCCGACAAGTCAATATCTTTGTTGTTTCTAAAAGTGATAGAGCGAGGCATGCTAGTCCTGGATAATCTTAGCATGACATTAAAAGGATATTAGCTTGTGGTCTGAGATGGGCAAATCTGAGGCACAACAGTTTAGGGAGGTTACACCAGAGCAGCAGGTTATAAATGGTAATTTTCATTATACACCAGACTTTTTACTTCCACTGAGGAACCTTACAGAGAATTCAGAGAACAGAAAGATGAGATATTGTTGCTGGTCATCTGAATCAGCAGCAGTTTCTGCATCTTCATCCTTCCAGAAACACGTCGATCTGTCCTGGCTGAATGCAGATCAGATTTCTGTTTGTTTTTACTGTTTGGTGAAAGGTGAAAGGTCAGTGGGAGTCGGGGGGGGGTCAAGGCCACCGGAGGAGTCTGGGAAGGCAAAACAAGTTGGAGGAAGAAGGAGCGACAGAAACTGGAAACCTGACAGCAGCTCAGTCTGTCTGTCTGGAGGATTTCAAAATAAAGCAAGTTGACTGACAGTCGCTGTGTGGCCCACACACACACACACACGCACACACACACACACACACACACACACACCCCGACCCAAAACACAAGTCTCAAGTTTCACCATCCTGTTCAGTTTTTACCAAATGTCGTGAAGATCACCTCAGAATCATCGAGTTACAGTCAGTTCTGTGGAGAATCTGCGTCTCTCACTACATGTTGTGTTGTGTTTCAGATACACATGAACTTATGAACGTGGTACCTTCCTCTGCGTCTCTGATTCAGACTGTGTCCAAGTCCAGTCAGTCTGGATTGACACAGAGAGCCAAAGAGAGACAGATGTTTCCAGACCCTGCTGCTTGTTTGTCCACAAATCAGCTTCATCGTCCCTCCGATTGACATCCATGCTGACCGCACAGCCTCGATTCAGATAAACTTATCAGACTTATCAGACTTGATAAACTTATCAAGAAGGCCAGCTCCACCCTGGGATGCCGTCTGGACTCAGTGCAGGTGGTGGGAGAGAGCAGGATGGGTTAGGGGTAGCCCTAACCCTGGCAGCTCCTTCAGCAACAGACTGATACACCCTAAGTGTGTGAAGGAGAGGTATCGCAGGTCCTTCCTTCCTGCTGCTGTTAGATTGTACAACCAGCACTGCTCCCAATAGACCTAACCCTGCACTGTGCAATAAGCCTGTACAAATTGAACACCCGTATTTATTATCTATATTTAAAATCTGTATATAAAAATGTGTTGCTCTCTTTTTTGCACTATTTATGTAAATATGTGCATACGCTGATTCTATTTTTCTTTCCTTTTTAATTATCTCGTCTATTTTGCTATTGCTCTGTCTTGTAATATTCTGCTGTTGCAACAAACAAATTTCCCCGTCTGTGGGACATTAAAGGATTTCTGATTTCTGATTCTGAGATCTGAGTCATCTGTGCTGCGAGGATGAGGAGATGGAGTCAGTCTGAGTCAGGTGGAGTTGGGTTCGCTTTGTCTTATTCCTGTATCACAGGATGTGTGTTGGTGTGTTGTTTTGTATCAATGCAGTGAGCTCAGTAGAAGTGGAAGTTGGTGGCATCTTGTTAAATATCTCAGGTTCAGGTTAGTTCCTCGTTTCTTTGCTGTGTTTGTTCAGATATTCCTGAGGATGTCAGACGTCACCCTGCAGGACAGAAAAGTATTTTTTTTTTGTCTATTTGCTGTGTTTCGATTGGCTGAACTAAAAAGCTGCTTCATGATCCCTCATGTCACCTTGACAATTTTTTTTATATTGACTCCAGTAAACTGAGCTCACTGGTTGTGGATCCATCGTCTGTTTCTGAGGTGCACAGTAAAGACCAATGTTGGTACTTTTCTCAGCAGATCACTCAGTAACGTGTCCAGGGGCGTCAAACTTTTTTTATTTCTAGGTAATAAGAGTTATGACTGACTTAAAATTGGCAGAATAAATTGAATGAGAGACTTTACTCTGTATATATAAAAAAAATAGTGGAGGCTGTCTGAGGCCCCTCTCAGAAAAAAAAAATCAGGGAGCCTTAAACAAAAGGAAAAGGCAGAAAGGGAAAGAAAGCAAAGAGAGGGAAGACAACTCCTCACACATTTCTTTCAAAAGAAAGGTGAGCACAGTTCACAGCTAGCACAGTTTAAGAACAGTTACAGCTAAGGAAGTGATTCTCGTTCACGTACTGTGCTGAAAGTGGCCCTGTGTCACTCACTCACTCACTCAGGGCAGAGGAGTTGATTTACGTTCAGAAACCGTACTGCTAAAATTAGCGCTGTGTTGCTAACATCCGTTTAGCATCATGTTAAGTGATTTTACTGTGCACAGAGGACACTTTCACCGTGTAATAATTTTAGTACATGTATACCACTCAAAGCAGCTCTGCGTCTCCTGTGAATGATTGTGTACTATAGTCCGTGAACGCACCGTCCCTCAGTAAGTGAACGTGAACCTCAGGGCTGAATCATGAACTGAATGACGGATCGTTTGGCTGTTTATCAGTTCAGGGAGTTGGAGAGCACTGAACGATTCGGTGAACGAATCTTTTGAAGGAACCATTTTAATGAACAGATTCTAGAGTCAGTACAGTAAAAAGAACTGCGGTTCCCATCACTAGTTCCCAGCCGCATACATCGTTATTAAGCTGAATCCAGGTCGATGTGAGAACTGTACACTGTCAAACAGCCCTCACAGTATGTTGAAATCCAGCCCGAACTCAGCGTGAGGTCAGTCAGCTGTGGCAAAGTGTGAGACGTCCAGATCAACCTGTGATACAAACACCTGTCGACCAGCTGCAGCTGTATTAATGTACTACATGTATGCTGCTACAGGAACACTTTTCTTTTCCTTTTGGTTCTTTGCAAAGCTGGATGTTTGCTAGCGAATGTAACCTTCCAGATGACTTGCCACATTTCTTTCATTTGTTTTATTAATTAAATATATTAGAAGTAAATTAAGTATGGATCATTACAAATACTTTGCTTTGAAAGTACCAAGTAGTCACACAGTGAGAAAAAAGTAGAAAGTGATTAGCGAACTCAGATTTAATTTATATATATTTTTTAAATCGTGCATGGAAACGTGCATAAAAAACTTGCTGCATTGAGATGCATCGAGAATCGATTTAGAATCGAATCGTTGACCTCGGAATCGGAATCGAATCGAATCGTGAGGTGCCAAGAGATTCCCACCCCTACTAATCAACCTCACGACCCTGCTGTGCTGATGAAGACCAAAAAGGCACAGGGGACTGGGTTCAATATCAGTGGTTCAAAGATTTTAACTGGCTGACACTGTGGACATGGAAAAGCTGCTTGTTACAGCGGCCTCTGGCAAACAGGTGATGCTCCCGTCTTCT
>CAEMYA010000539.1:3527-13983 GCA_903131615.1 Diplodus sargus | reverse complement strand
TGTATTGATGGAATGATGCAACTTTTCCGATCGACATTTCGCACGGGACTAGTTTAACCTGGGGACCTCCAGTAATTTGTAATAATTGCGGAGGTCGTCTGTGATCTTAATTCCGTGTGAATCTGCCATGTCTGTAATTTGTAAAGCAAAAATTCCACCGCAAATTATTTCCATATTTCACCAACCACGGAGGTCATGTGATAATATTAGTCCCATGCGAATCGGCATCTCTGTGATTTGGGTTCGTTTTTTGTTTTTCTTAAGGTTTTTTGTGTTTTCCACCTTTTTTCTGCCTTTTTCCCGGTCGAGAGTTACAGAGGCTGCGTTGGGAATTATAAATGAAAGTTTTGACAGCACTTTGGGTGCAAATTCAGGACAGGAGGCTCACCAGAAGAGCAAAATCTCGAAAGATGATTAGATGGATTATTACATGCAGGGCAGCATGCGTTAAGGAACACTTTTCCATCTTTCAACAGGATCACCAGTTATTATATTAAAAATATCCATATCTAACCGTTGTGCTGCTCCAGTAAGGGCTCCGGTGCGATCGACCCGGAGGATAATGTCAGTAAATTAAAGTTTAAACACAGACTTCGCTTATCCTGTGCGAATGCGCTGCACGAAACACAGACGTGGTGGGATCATTTCTAAATCACTTGAAGTCCCCAGGTAATACTAGTCCTGTGAGTAGAGCTGCGTTTCCCCCACAGCCAAATACCAGAGTGTTGCCAAACATTTTAACTCTTGCGTTATTGGATTGTTTCGGTTGATTGTGGACGTTATTGCGTCCCTAACCAACTCAACCACAACTTCAGTCCCTTCGCGGTCCATCCGACATCATTTTAATAATTCCCTGTCATTTAGCGTCTCCAAAACATTCAGCTGTGACCAGGTCTTAGCAAGTTAGGAGTCCTCTGGACTACTTTTAAGGTCTCCCAGACTTAGGTGCTACTTTTATGCTTAAAATGTTTGTGAATAACTCTTATTTTCAAAAATTAGGAGTCCTAAAGTTACGACTGACACACCCATTATTTTTAGGAGTTGCTCCTTAATTCGCCTGTTAGGAGCTACTTTAAGCCTTAAGATTCTTTGTGAATATGGGCTCTGATGTTTAAATCAAGTCTCCAGCTGCTTCAGTTGTTGAGCAGAATGCTGCAACTCTGTTTTACTGTGAAGCTCCAGAAACTGTTCTGTGGACTACAACACTTCACCCGACTTTATATCATCAGGAGGAGGAGAGGATGAGGGAGTTTACTTTTTTTGGGTGAACTGTTCCTTTAAAACATACGAAGTAACACCTAGAAACACGCTATGAAATTTAAATGTAATGAAGTTAAGAGTTTGAGGCTACACACACACACACACACACACACACACACACACACGTCCGTCTGTCTGCTGAGGCTCACAGGAGAGGTCAAAGGTCAGGTTCAAGCTCAGCGCTGGGAGTGTCTGGAGGAGGAGAAGGAGGCTGTGAGGAGGGTGACAACATAGCTGATCGTTTTTATCACTCATTAATGGAGCCAAGACATCATCGATTGTCGGCTTTGAATGGGTTATTTCTGGTTATTAATGGAGAAGAAACGTTTGGCGGAGTGACAAAGGAGATCCAGACTTGGCTCAGAACTGAATACATGAGTGTGATGAGGAAGGACAGAGGGGATTGTGGGTAAATGAGCAGGGAATAGGTTCACTGTGAGTCAAAGGACATGAAGTGGACTCATTAAGGTTTTAAGGAGTGAAAACAAAAATATATGAAGTGGATATGCATCGTTATCTACAGTTTGGGTTAGGGTCAAATGCGGATCAAAATAATCGAGAAACAAACTGAGTTTAGTCCAGTCAGAAGGTTTTTATTCAGCATGTGTCACTGAGTTCAACCTGTTGACACGTCAACATGCTGAGGTCAGTTATTAGCAGACAAACAATTTGGTAATTGATAATTTAAGTCCAAATACCCTCCACTTTGATGATTTCTGTTCGGTTTGGGTTTTGAAGATGTCTCTCTGGACTCTGAGTGGATTGCGTGAATGAACCTGAACATTGCAGTGATGCTGTCAGCTCAGAGGATTATGGGATGTGTTGTGTTGATGTAAGTGTCGGACGGACTTATGAAACATCGTCACACACGCATCAGAAACTTTAAATCATCCTCGTGTCTGATGCTCAGCGATGGAAGACGAGTGTCGGGAGGGTCAAAGTTTGGATGCTGGTCTCTGCTGATCGGCTGGAGCTGCAGTGACAGGCGTGGGTCGACCCCACAGTCGCAGCCTACTGACTCCTCCATCCGGGCTGATGACGAGACGAACGTGACTGACAGGTCGGCTCAGGGTCAGCTCGGTCTCGCTGTACAGATGTCTGTGATGAGGATGGAGCTGCAGCACAGATGGGAAACAGCAGACAGGAAGTAGATCCATTAAAATGATCACTGAAAGGCTGAACAGAGATTAAAGGACTTATCAAGACCTTGATGATGTAATCTAAACTGTGACGGCTGATTGGCTGTTACAGTGTTTGTGCTCGTTTAGTTGCTCCTGTTGGAACAGACTCCTTCAAAAGGGAAGTGAAGAGAAATGATGTCACAGGTTCAGACAACATACTTTCTGAGGGGGAAGAAGGACCTGCCATTTCCCAGAACTCCACCTGGTCTCGATGCACTGAGCCTCCTCCTCGGGGGTCAGAAAACAAGCCTCCATCCTGCAGGAATCCGGGAAGTTTCCTGCATGTTGAAACACGGTGAGACGTTTTCTTCTACTCATGAGTAAAGAATGAATTTTCTGCTCAGTTGAGGTGAGTGTCGACCTTTGAAGTGGTTTGTGTCAACCTCGATGCTGCGGATCACTCCAGGGTGACCCAGACGAAACACGGCCCACTCCCAACCAGGGACCTGCAGGATCCCCTGCTGGTCCACCTGCAGGACAACCGGCAGAGACACATTAGAGGCTGTACATGTCCACACTGACAGGAAAATACAGACAAGGACAGAGAACGAGAGAGGACAACTTTAAACAGACAGCTTGCTTATATGTGACAGCAGAAATTAAGAAACTTAACTAGTGAGGACATTTTGTGAAAGTGAGGACAGTTATCGGTCATTTCAAGTCGACTCAGCCACATTTTCAGAGCTTGATGGGACCTTGTAAAACTCCAGATAGTTTATCAGTTGTGAAGTAATGATCTGCAGTTGATCACGTTAGTTCTCAGCCTCACCAACATCTTATTTATAAATGTATCCTGAACATCTCAGAAACCCTCAGGAGAATCTGAGAACTGTCAAAAAAAAAGAGAAAGAAACTGTATTATAAAGTTTCTATTTACCAAAGGAACCCAGATGATTTGTCCAGACACAAAACAAGATAGCAAACCGAACCCGTAAACCTCCTGAACCAATGAAAAACAGGCTTAATAGGTATCACACATCATTATAATGACCCTGATGGTTTCGGCGATGTTCAGGTTGAATTTCAACCCGATCCAGAAGACACAGAGAATCACTGACATGATGACATGTAGCTCAGCTCACTTGTATATGAGCATCGATGTAAAACAATAGAAGAAGAAAAGTGAAGGACCATTCTGAGAACACAAGGACACTTTGTTCCTCTCAAACGTCCAGAAAGGAAGGACTCACCAAATGTGTGTGTGTGTGTGTGTGTGTGTGTGTGTGTGTGTGTGTGTGTGTGTGTGTGCGAGAGAGAGAGAGAGAAAGAGAGAGAGAGACCTTCAGGTATTTTGGTCTGTCCAGTCTGCGGGCTGTTTCCCAGCCATCAGCCATGTTGACAGCTCGCCCGAGACCTGCAGACAGAAGGTCATCGATGTCAGCGGTATGTCTCAGGCTGACTCTTAAACGGACAGTGTGTAACTATTTAAGTAATTTATTAACTCAAATCAACGTCTTCGTTCATAAGTATGTCCGCATTGTTGTACAATTACCTCTGCCAACAATCTGACATATCCTCCTGAGCGAAGAATTACCTATCTGAATATACATAGCGCGGGTAAGCTCTACAGAGGCCGCCATGTCTTTCCGGGTGTAAAAAAACTATGGACTGCCGAGAGGGACACAAAGCACTACGTAGTAAGGCTGAACGCGATTTAGCTAAGAGCTAGCTTGACTGCGGAACTGAGAGGGAGCTCAGCGAAAGCGTTTGTCACTAACTAACATCTAACTCACTACATCTTTACCTCATTACTTGAATCAGTAGAAATACTCAACGCTGTTGGGAAAGAGTCCATACTTTGAAAATTAGTTTTTTATCCGTCAGGGCCACCGTAGCTTCTGGAACGTCTTCAGGATGGGAGGGGTGAGCAAGAGAGTGTTGCAATGTAGAGCCTCACAGCTAGATGGTGCTCAATACTCGATATATTACACACTGTCCCTTTAAATATCACCTATAAAGATAATCAATTTTGAACCAATCAAACCATTTTAAAGAAAACAATAAAGTCAAACCAATCATGTTGCGTGGATGCCCAAAGTGGGCATCACTGTAGCTGAGGCAGACTCCTCCATTGGTCAGAGCCACCAGATCGATGTCTTGGTCAGCGGAGATCGACGACCAGTCTCTCTGCCCGATTCCGTACACTCGCAGTCTGGCGATCCCTCCATCTGGAGACACACACACTCAATGATGTCACAGGCGTGTGTGTGTGTGTGTGTGTGTGTGTGTGTGTGTGTGTGTGTACCTGGGTGCATGTTAAGGCGCAGGTGTGTGACTCTGTGGTTACAGTTCACCTTGAAGTAGTTGTGACAGCTTTCTGAGTACCCGGGCTTCAGCTGTGACATGCACACCAGTTCCGGCCACACCTCAGAATCCATCTGTCAATCAAAACATCAGCTGCAATCAAAACATCAGCCGTCAATCAAAACATCTGCTGCCAATCGAATATCAGCTGTCAATCAAACATCAGCTGTCAGTGTTACCTTGGCGACAGAAGCCAGCTGACTCTCAGAGGCAGCCATGCCAGTTCGATCTCCTTCCAGGCTGCAGGTTGGAGGTTTGTCTGGTGAACAACATGAGAAGAGTTAAATCTGGTCTGAGATCAGGTTGTGATGTGTTCTCTCCTGCAGACTGTGATCACAGCAGACAAACTGTATGGAGACATCTGATGTTTCTGTGGTTGTTTCTCTGTTTTAAATCAAGTCTCCAGCTGCTTAAGTTGTTTAGCAAAATGCTGCAACTCTGTTTCACTGTGAAGCTCCAGAACTGTTCTGTGGACCACGTGATCGATAGCCCAACACGCTACATCAAAATGTTTCTTGCACACTTTGTGGAGTAAAGTCTGAGTCTCAAATTTCAGACAGAGCAGTTTGTACCCAGACAGCCGGCCTGGATGGAGATGTAAGGTGAGTGATTTCCAGTGAAGAAGGACGTGTCAACATCGAAGCCGTAGATCAGCCCCGGCACTCCCAGCTGGACGATGCACCAGTCATGACCTGCCAGGAAGAATCGGACAGAAAAACACAGACATGCAGTTGATGTTGACTTCAGAACAGTTCAACAGATTTAACAATGTTCAGCGTCAGTGTCTTTCTCTTCAGTATAAATAAGAGTGAGAAGAAGACATTTAATCATTAGATGTGTCTTTGAAAAAGTATCCCAAATGTGAACGAAACAAAGACACATCTAATTACGGAAATAATCTCTACTGAGGCCTTTCTTATATAATGGAATCTGAAAAAGTATCCCAAATGTGAACGAAACAGATTCCATTATTTAAGAAAGGCCTCAGTAGAGATTATTTCCGTAATTCAAAATCAAGATGAGATATCAGAGATGAGCCAAAGTTACATCTGAGTTTATTTAAGAACAAATTATTCATGACAGAGTTTGTCACTGTTTATATCACTGTAATCAATAATCTTTATCATGAAAAATTATAATTTACTATACTATACTCATAATTGACACCACTACATACAGTATATACTGATGTAATGTTTAAATTGTACGTGGCTTGGCATTGCTCCCTGCTGTCACCTGTCTGTATTATTTTATGTCTTATTTTATTATTGATTTATTTTATTCAAATAGTTATTCACCTAGTTTTCTACATTTGAGTCTGAATCTGTGCTGGAATAAAAACAATTCATTTTCATTTTTTCATGTTCAGTTTTCAGTCATATTCAGTGAAATCAAGTGAGAATGTAAACTCCACTCTGCCGTCAGATACAAACCAGGTATCCTTTTTCTCCTCGTCTCCCATCCGTCCATCCACTTTCCAAACTCAGTGAAGGCAGAAGCGATGAACTGTGGCGGCTCTCTCTGTGTGAACACGCAGCTCAGAATATTGACAGAACAGAACAAAGCAGGAAATATTTCACATTTATCAGCTTGGAGCTGAGAGCCACAGACAGGAAGTCGCAGAGTGTCAAGCATTGGACAATAACAAGATGGTTTGAGTCTGATTAGAAAAATCTAAGAAAAGCAGTAGACTTCTCCTTTAAAATGAAATAATCGCATAAATCATGCGTACTGAGACTCATTTCCTCTTGACAGTAATGAGATATTTGATCTGCTGCTGAAGTGAAACACTGTCATGTTGTCCTGAAACCGAGGCGGTGGATCACGGTCGTACCTTGAGCAGGTTGGCGGCGGGAGCAAACCATTCGTCTGTAGCAAAAATCACCTGAAAGAAACAACATGAGACTCTTCATTCAACAGAAAACAAGCTGTTTTCACCTGAAAATATGGACCATGACTTCAGCTGCACTCATCGGTATCTTAAAGGAATCATTCACCTCTTTGGGATATTATTCACACTCATGTCTGTAAAGATGAAGCTACAACCAGGAGCTCAGCTGAGCGTAGAGACTAGAACAATGGAGGGACCAGTTGGGAACCATTGGACTGAACTAGCTAAATATAATGATGTTTAAACTGATCCACTATGAGGTCCTTTCAGCCATCTATCTGCAGATGTGAGTGAAGAGTTGTGTAGCTGTGTCTGAATGCGTGTGTATGTGTGTGTCTTATATTTCTAAATGTTGAGACGAGACATTGTTTAAACTCAGTTGGCTGATGTTGTAAGCATGATTGCAGCAGTTGTAAATGACACTCGTCTGTTTCACATTTACAATCTCAACATGCCTTCAAACCTGAATTCTTCTGAAGCCCTGAGGGACAAGTGAAGACATTTGTTTGACATCTGTTTGATCTCCAGTGTTTCCCCTGTTGTCTTTATGACTTAAAAACTTTTTTTTCCCAGAATAATCTTTCTAATTTCCTATTTTCCATCTGTGACCATGGCCCTCATTTATCAATCTTGCGTGAAAACGGGTGCAGATCTGTGCGCAGACTTGGTCTTACGACAGGACACACGTGTGATTTATGAAACATTCGTATCTGACCAATTCCAGCGTACGAATGATCGGGTCTTGATAAATGCGGCGGCTGAATTTGATCGTCATTAACATGTTACGCCCTTAAATATTCCGGCCTCGCCCACTGAGGTCAAACATTGAGAGAAGAAACTCTGGCAAGAAGAGAAACTTTTCCGAGATGGAGATCGGCATCCCGGCAGCGCCGACACATCAGAAGCTCCATTCACAAATGAAATGTTGTGCAAAACTAAACAGGTCAAAATAATATGGCACACTTTCTCTGTGGTATACAGCAGAGTTCCCCCTGCTGGTCCGAGACGGAGCCACCTGCCCTTCAGCACCCCGAAGCAGCTCCACTGTGACCCGTGTGCGTGTGTGCGCACTGTTGAATCTGCGTTTCTGCTCTGTAGCAGGTTTGCCAGCGGGGTTATTAGGTATTCCGTTAACTAGTTGTCATGTTAGACTATTTACATATTTTATTTTACAAAAAAGTGGTATCAGTAAAAACGTAAAAAGTAATCCATTTCGATCAGTTCTAAATATGTAATAATATATAATATATCTTATGCTTAATGACAGCTGAGGTTTGTTTAATAAATATTTTCAGTCTCAGCCAGATTTTGCAGCGCTGCACTGCAAATCCACAGACTCAAATTTGCGTACACGAGCTCAGACCTGACGTGAGATCTGATCATAGCTTCCGCTCATGTCCAAATTGATAAATGCCGAAGTTTGCGTGGAAATGGTCGTACGCACGGTTTTCTGCCGTACGTTCGTTTGATAAATGAGGGCCATTGTGAGGAAAAAAGACTGTAGAATTGCAAGTGAATTTTGAGCAAAGAGTTTAATGTTTGAAATTGTGTGAAACCTTTTTTCAGGAGAATTTGCACATGTGAAACCGAGTTTAAAAAAATATCCAGAGAAAGAAAAAATTCAGGGAAATTTTTTTTTGCATGTGTGATTGGTTTGTAATACTTAGTTTGAACACTGGAGGCTGAAGTACATCTTTACCACAAATCCTCCACCTGTTTCCACAATACTAGTTCTTAAAAATGTCCAGAAAATTAAAAAAGTTACTATTTCACCCCATCAGAAAAATTATTATCATTAATGTCTTAAGTTGCCCCTCAGGGCTTCCACAGTTTCTCCAGATACGGATACACATTTTCAGATTGCTCTACACATTAACAAATCTTAGAACACACTTTGAGATTCTGTTACACATTTACAAATATGAGAACGCACACACGCACACACAGAGACACAGTTACACAACTCTTGACTAACATCTTCAAAAACTTTTGATTCATTAATGGACACATACTCCTCCTTAAGTGATTCCCTGCTGTTGTGTATGTAATATCACATTAGCTCATGTCTTATTGAAAGCTAAGTGTGATATTATGTTAAGTATGTTATGTGAACTGCAGTTTACATGCGATAAATGAAAATCTCAAGATGACTCACCTTCCCCCCGACCGCCTCACAGGCCAGATCATTAAACTGCAAGAAGTCTGGCTCTGCCGCTGCATTCACGGTTGTCCTCCTCCCAGCCATGTTGGACAGAAATGTGTAGGCAGCCGCTTGTCCTGCTAAGCCTAAGAGACCCGCTGACAGCGTCTGTCCCGCAGGACAAAGTCCACTGACAGCAGACTGTTTGTTTGGAAAGAGACGGCTTCATGCACTATAGGAAGCCATACTGTCCTGTTAGTACACCACAAACACTGTGTAGGTTTTCCAATAAAAACTTTCTGACTCCGCAGGAACTTATGGCTCACGCGTGCTCTTCAAAAAGTGTGTCCTCCACAGTAGTTTGTCTTTTATATTTATTTGACAAAAATGCAAAAAAGAAAAAGCTTCAAGTTCTCATGTGCTCCTCCTCTTCCTTATCTCAATTGTTGGGCCACCTCACCTGTTCCTCGTCTTGTCATCAGTGTCTGTGTATTTAGTCTCTGTGTTCCCTTCACTCCTTCTCTGGTCTGGTCATTGTTGTTCTTGTCAGCCCTGTCTACATCCATGCTTTTGTCCATGTTCTTTAAGTCCCCATGGTATGTGTTCATTGGATTTTGATTTCTGGTTTTCTGATGTTTGATTTGTACTTTGAATTTTTCTTTGTACTTTGTCCTGCCTTTTAGTTGCTACTTTGTCCTGCTGTTTTGGTTGCTACTTTGCTTTTCACCCCGTTTTGTCTGTTTTTGGGCTTTTGTATTCGGCTTTAACAACCTTTCAGTCATAAGGAAGGAGCTGCAAACACTTTTTGGCAGGTGAAACACTGCTTTTTTGAGCTGTATTGGCCCTATTAGCTATTTCAACAGGTAAAAAGCACTGGTTTGGTTATAATCTCTCCAATATAACCATAAAGAGTGAAGTCAAGTATTTCTGATGTAGAAACAAGGCCCTATAAGGTATTTCAAGGGGGTATAGTGGCTGAGTGCCACTTTTCAAGTGCTGATTCATTGCCTTTCCTGAGTTTTTTTTGAGCTGAAACTTTGCACCTCCCGCCCCCAATTTTCAGTCCCCCTGCATCCACTCGTAGCAATGATTCATGGATCTGGGCAAGTTAAAAAATTTCTGAAATTGGTGAAAAAGTCTCACAGCCAAAATGCACCTTGCAGAAACCATTCAGGAGCACGTTTCAGGCCATTTGGAGAGTTTGGTGAGCATGGTTATGCTGGTTATGCAGGTTTTGTTCGTCTCACAGAGACCTTTCCATAGAGCCCAGAACCATGCCGCTTGGAGCAGCGGTTCCGGAGGTATGAACTTGAAAAGGTACTGATTTCTGCTGACGACTGGGAGTGTGTGCGTTGGACTCGGGGTCGCATTGCAGTGTTATATGATGTATATTTTTATGTATGTCCAAAAACATATTTTTTCCCATTTTCTCCACTAGGTGGCAGTATGGATGGTCCAGCATGCAAGTGATGATCCAGCATAAAGCAGGGAGTGGTTGAGGTTAGTAAAAACAGCATGGTCAGGTGTAAACAAGGTAAGTGAAACAGGTGAGTGAAACAATTAAGTGGTGTTGTAACTGGTAAGTGTTGGACTCTTTGGTCTGACTCCAGTTGTCCCATGGATTCTCCAGAGTGGCTGTACCCACCACAGCATACTCCTGCCTTACCAAACAGGAGTAAA
>CAEMYA010000538.1:139711-176678 GCA_903131615.1 Diplodus sargus | reverse complement strand
TTCAGCAGATTTCGCTTCAGCATTCACACTGTATTTTCGCAGGAAATGCAATTTTTCTAGTTATTTTTAGTCTCAGCCAGATTCCGCTGCGCTGCACCGCAAATACACACACTCAAATTTGCGTACACAAGCTCAGACTTGACGTGAGATCTGATCGTAGCTTCCGCTCACGTCCAAATTGATAAATGCCGAAGTTTGCGTGGAAATGGTCGTACGCACGGTTTTCTGCCGTACGTTCGCTTGATAAATGAGGGCCAATGTGATTTATTTTGACTAAATTCCACACACTCATAGGGCACCAAATGTGTTTAAATTAATCCATCACTGAAAATAGTCCCCCCCCCCCCCAAAAAAAAAAAAAAATTAAAGATTGAAACTTGGCATTGGTGTATGACAAAATACATTTAAAATTGAATGCATTTATAAGACAGTGGATGGTAGAGGAATGACAGGAAAGCAAAGTGCTGAGTGCACAAATAGGTAGGGGAGAATGGCGAAAGTCAGTCCAGTGGGTAAAATAAGCCACATCCTGTATCTAGGTAACCATAAACCCATGTAGTCATGTGACCAGAAATGAATGAAGTACATTCCACATGACTTAATTCATGTTGGACCACAGCACATGGGAGCTGAGCAAAGAAGAACAGAAGAAAGGATTCATGTCATGCCAAGTAAATTAATTATGCCTGTAAAGTTATCAATCCTGTAACGTAATTAAAATTGATATGTTCTGGATATTATTACATGTTAATTTTAGTCAGTCTAAGCTACAAATCATTGTCATGAACTTAGCATGACTGTGGATCTAAATCTGTGCCACTGTGTGAAAAAATCAAAATGGAGGTTGTGAGGTAAAATCAGTGATGTTGGGGCATGTTGAGCATGTTGTGTGTCACTGTTACAAGGCCCAAAAGGTTGATGTAACAAATACCTAATTGTTGACTAATGTTAAGTTTAAGCCACACACACACATTTGTTGTACACAAAAGCATTGAGACATCTGGACGCCCTGTAGTTAACGCACAAAAAGAACAGTCTAACCTTTCCTGAAATGGTATAATGGCTAACAAGCACAAATACACATATGGTTTTACTTAAGCTTTGCCCTTTGATTTTGTGTCATTCTTATCAGTGTTTAATGGCAGCTGCTTTTACCCCAAAGAGGGCTAAATTAACCCCACGCCATGCTGATTTTACTTCCACCTTGGGGCAAGTTGTGTAATATGACTACTTTTTTAGGTCATTGCTCTGAAACAACAACCTGAGGTGTATACAATAAGTATTAGTTGTGTGTCAATTATTGAAGTGTTTTGCCTGTGTTTTCTCCCAAAAATATGCTAACAATATAGGTGACTGATAACTGGTTTTCAGCCATGTAAGCAGACTTAGAAGACTCACTTCAAGATTAACACGTTAAGGTCCTTTTGAGATCCCATCAGTCACTTCAGGGAGTATATTCACAGCGAAGGTAACTGATTGGACCAAAATTGTTTAATAAATCACAATTCTCCTTTAAACACCCTTTTCTTTGCCACCATCAAGACTACATAAGTCATTTTAGGTTTGACCCCTGCAGCGGATAAGATATGGTTGTGTGGAATTTTTATTTTTACTATGTTGGATCACAGAGGTCTGTTCCAAAGGCATTTTTCCCATCCCCCTATAGTCTTTAAATTACTTCTCTAACCCTCCCATGCCCGCTTACTGCTCAGTCAATCCAATTACCTTGATTAGAGGCTCCCTCCTGCTGCGACTCAGCTGTTGGAGCAATAAGTAACAGGATTAGTGAGTCAGCAGAAAGAACAGGAAAACCCTCCGCACGATAAAAGTATTTCGCCAGCAAGAGCCGACTTCAATTTACTCAGGCTCGATTGCTTGAGTCATTGTCTTTCACTTCTCATGTGTCTGTTGGTCATTTTTCTTTCTTCTTGCTTTGGTTGCCTTCATTTGGCACCTTTCTTGTCTCTTTCCTCCACATTTCTGCTGACATTTTCTTTCACACTGATAAGTTTCGTCCTGTCATCTGTCACATCTGTCACTTTCCCTCAAGACAAGGAAGAACAAGATTTAGCTTAAGATAATGGTTAAATTGCATGAGGGTCCAATTTTAAACTTCAAAGAGACCTGAAAACCTGACATCACATTTTCAGCACTAGTCCATCTTAGAGTGGAATGCTGCAACTCAAATTCGATTGTAAATTTAGTTTGGATGGGACATTTTACCAATGAAGTTAATGGAACACTGCCGACTTCTGGGTCAATGTGGCTGTTCAGACCTGGTATCAACATTCGTCCTGAGTTGTCAGATCACAAGTGCACAGCTCCAAGTACTGGTGTGAACACCCCAAGACACATTATGGTCACATATAGCCCAAACCACCCCTGAATGTGGTCTGAGTGATCAGATCTCAAATGCATCCTCATTCTCTTAGTACTATGTACACGTGTCCTGGGCCACACTGACAGACCACTTACTCAACTGACTTCCAAGAAGAAGAATAGGAAGAAAACAAAGAAGACGTCTTAAAAACAGATAGAATGGACAACATGCTTTCTGAACCCGGTGTGCTTCACTCTAATTTAAATGACAAGTTTGCAAGTTTTAACTTGCCAATGTTAGCAGCAGATACTTGTAAAAACACTTTCTGTTTCAACCAATCCAAACATTAAACTAGTAACTGCAAAATCCCCAGACTTCCGTAACAGTTCACACAATTTTGAGAGTTGTTGCACGAAACTTAATAAACTTTGCAACATCTCTATGGCAAATTTGAAATCATTTGTGCGATCTTGTAAATTCAGCATTATATAAGGACATGAAATTGTTTGTCTCATTGTTAAAATTGTCAACAGAGAGATAAAAGGAGCCCCGGCTATGATGAAGGCCCTAATAAGCCACAATTGTTCTCTTGTACTAAAATATGTTGTTAGAAACACATAAAATATTGCCATTGATCAAAAAATCTATAATATTTAGTACATATTTTGACCTACGTAGGACGCCATGTTTTCCGCACTCAATGCACTCTGGGGGCGATGACGTAAAATGGTTGCACTTGGTAGAATAGCTATTGACGCTAGTGTTTGTGTACGTGCGCACAGTTAAAGGGACACTTCACCGATTTGCATTAAGCTTTGTATCTTAAGGAAAACAGTCATGTTTTTGAATGGTCGTGCATCATTCCCTCAGTTTGCCCTGAGACGGAGAAATACGGATTTCAGTGTTGGACTTCCTGCTTTCAATGATGTAAAAATCGTCATTTTACGTCATTGAAAGCAGGAAGTCCTATATCTGTGTTGAGGGGGTAAGACTACAAACGCTTCGCTCATTTTTCCAAGGGTGGGGGCTAGAGGTGGGACCCACTCACGCTACAGACCTATCACAGACCAATGGGCGGGACTTCACTTGCAGAAACGAAAATACATAGCCGCCATCTTTGTTGGATGCTAAGCGAACAGACGCTGTGGAGCCAGGTTTGACCCAGGATGGCGGAAGGTATGCAATATGATATTTCAGACAACGAAGAGAGTGATTTCGAGAGCGTGATGCTCGAGTCAGATGTTCGCGGCTACTTGTACGAGCCACAATACAGCGACGAGCAGCTGAGGGAGATGGAGGCGGCAGGTCTTCTGCCTCGGCTGCGGCGGTTGCTGCAGCCGCGGCAGAAGACCCGCCTGTCCCGGACGAGGAGCCCGGACTGGCGGTGCCGGTGCTCTCGCTGTGCGCCAATGGATAGACTCTGTCTGCTGCAGTGAATTCCAGAGATGCCAGTTTCTTCGCGACGAAATATCTACAGCGGACGGAGATATGTGTGGTGTGCCGGATTAGTGGGAGTGGCTTGCAGAGCTGTGCATTGTGGTGCATTGTGGGAGTTGTTGTCTTTCATACAAATGCGCCCTAAAGTCACTTTCTGCCTTTTCTCAGTCAAATAAGCACAAAATTAAAAAATGATGTTACATTTTGACTACAAATATGACCCTCTTTCAATAAAGATTAATGTTTCCATCGGTGAAATGCTTCTTTAAGTAAAATGCCACATTGTGCTGCTTTTGGATGCAATTTCCAGTCAAAAGGCAACACTGGGAGTGATGTGAGTTTACACTGCTTTCCTACTGACAAGAAGCGGAGAAAGGAGTGGGAAGATGCCTGTGGACGGACACAACTTCCCAAAGATCCGCAGCTGTGTTCTCGACATTTTTCTCCTGATGCATTTGATCCGCAACTGCTGAAAGAGCTCACCGGAGCGGCTGGGTATAAACGAAGACTAAACCCAAATGCTTTCCCGACGATTTTCCCACATAAGGAGCCTAAACGCCCTCGGGGAGCGAGTGAAATGTACATTTAAAAGTGCCATAGAGAAGAGATGCTGGATGCTCTCCTGAGAAGACAACCCGCTCCTGCAGTTGCCGCTTCTGTAACATTAGGCGAACCATCGGACATGCCACTGGTCACAGAGGAAGCTGATAATTCACCTCTTCAGTCAGGCAAGCAATCAGTAAGTGTAACGTTACAGTGTCGTGGAGGCTGACGAGGGCAGCCCATAAGATGTCTCAGTTGAGGCAAACTGCATCAAAGTTTTCGTGTGCTGTGATGCACGGGATATCTGCAAAAATGATCAAAGTCGTGCATTTCACTGTATATCCTAATTATCTATAAAGCACATGACAGCTCTGGATGCTAATAATCTCCAAACTTATTGATATTGGAATAAGTTTGATCACACAATAACTTACCGTGAACATCTGTTGACAAAAATTGGAGCTCTTGACAACGAACACTCTCCCTCTCGGCTACCATGGAGACGCAGTTGTTGCACATACACCACCGGCTGAACAGATGACATTGTTTATGTCGCTGAACAGTCACAACAGGGTTCCGAAGCCCACCAGTGCAACCATTTGACGTCACTACCCAGAGTGCACTGCGACCTTAACAACAATGGTGACCTACGATTTAAACTATTTTTACAATTTTTATAAATAAAAGACATTAAGAAGGTTTTTTATATCACTTTATTATAACTGATACTAACATTTATCTTTTAAGAACTACAAGTCTTCATAGCCGGGGATCCTTTTAAGAAACAAGTAACTATGATATGTCACTGATGTCGTTTGTTTGTGTTGCAAGAATGTTAGCATGCTAACTAGCTAGCCCCAGGCCATCCTGTCTCCTATTACCACTTTGTAACTCAAGAGGTGATAGTGTGATGGCCCCGTGGTTTCAGCTGGTAGATGTATTTGAGTGCCAGATCTCTCTCTAGTGAGTAAACAAAATGTCAAGAAAGGAAATGCTGATGAAGGCTCACAGTCATCCAGGTCATGATAAATCTAGGTGCTGTATCGTCAGCTACTGGTCATCATCTAAACCAACCACAGGTGCGCACACTGAGCTATCTTAGACCCTTGGCTTGTGTGAATGGTGCTGTCTCCTCCACATCCCCTCCATCAGCATCTGAGAACAACACTGCAGCTTTCATGCTGCTGAATACACGTTCACTAAACAACAAAGGACTACTCATCCATGAAATCATCACAGACAGGAAAATTGACTGTCTTTGCCTAACTGAGATATGGCAGCATCAGCAAGACTTTTTAACTCTGAATCAAGCCACTCCCCCAGGCTATGTTTACATCCAGAAGCCCCGCTCTAAGGTTCGTGGTGGTGGACTGGCAGTCATACATCGAGCCGACATCCCGGTTAAACAACTTCCAGTGCTGAATGTCACCTCATTTAAGTGTGCAGCCTTCTCTTTGGCTGGGCATACACAGCTACAGGTTGTCCTCATATACCGTCCTCCAAAACCCTCCTCCACCTTCCTGTCTGAGCTACTCACCTCCATCTGCTCCATGTCTGCATCTACACTCCTGCTTGGTGATTTCAACATCCATGTGGACTCCACCAGCTGCCCCTTTGCCTCTGAATTCCTGTCACTCCTGGATTGTTTCAACATCACACAGCATGTTAAAGGTCCCACCCATGTCAAAGGCCACACACTGGATCTGGTGTGCTCCACTGACACAGCTCCCTCCCATCTACAATGCCTGGACCTTGCTGTTTCTGACCACTATGCTGTCCTCTTCACTGTTCCTGTCTCTGTGCCAAAGCAACGCATAAGTCGAAACATCACATACAGGAACATCAAGACAGTGAACACTCTGGCCCTGACCAACATCCTGGAAACCCACCTGGCCTCTGATCCCCTCGACACCTCACTGGATGGGCTGGTGGCCCACTATAATACTGCTGTCTCCTGGGGTCTTGACTCCCTTGCCCCTCTTAAAACCCGGACTGTGTCATTCACCCATTCTGCCCCTTGGTTCACCATTGAACTCTGCACCCTTAAGACTACTGGTCGCCGCCTGGAGAGGCTCTATAAAAGATCTGGCCTCACCGTCCACCATGAAGCCTACAAAGACCATGTGAGGTCTTATAAAGAAGCTCTCTCCAAGGCTAAAACAACCACCCTCATTGGAGACCAGAAAAATAACCCCAGAATGTTATTCTCCACCATTAACCGGCTCCTTAGCCCTCACGATGTCCCCCAGCTTTCTGGTGCCCCTGACCTCTGTTTCAAGTTCCTGGACTTCTTCCAGGAAAAGGTGGCTACCATTCACCAGCAACTCCTGGCATCTACCACCACTCGACCACATGCACCTCTGACACAGATAGCTGATCCTCCCACTGTTCTTCTGCCCCAGTGCTCTCTTTCCTCCTTCTCTCCTGTGGACTCTATTTCTGTTGCTAAGTTGGTCTCCCAGGCAAAAGCCTCCACCTGCTCTCTGGACCCCATGCCAACAACTCTGGTGAAGTCTTCCCTCCCTGCCCTATGCCCCCTCATGATAAAAATTATCAACTCACCCCTAGAATCTGGCATTGTACCGTCCACCTTCAAAACAGCTTCAGTGACCCCCATCCTCAAGAAGCCAGGTCTGGACCCAGATGACTTACATAATTACCGGCCAATCTCCAACCTTCTTTTCCTAAGCAAAATCTTGGAAAGAGCAGTTTCCGCCCAACTCCAGCAGCACATGTCCAACCATGAGCTCTATGAACCCCTTCAGTCTGGCTTCAGGGCATGACATAGCACAGAAACTGCCCTCATCAAGATCACCAATGATCTCCTCATCGCTGCAGATTCTGGCCACATCAGTATTCTGATCCTCCTGGACCTCATTATCAACTCATCCCTAGAATCTGCCCCTACCATCTTAAGCCTTCAACACAATCTCCCACATCATTCTCCTCACCCGCCTATCTGACTACCTTGGTCTCACCGGTACAGCACTCTCCTGGTTCCAGTCCTATTTAACAAACAGGAAACAGTTTGTCAGCATTGGAGACTCCAGTTCCACCCCAGCTCCAGTCAACCAAGGTGTGCCACAAGGCTCTGTGCTTGGACCCCTCCTCTTCACTATCTACATGCTCCCCCTTGGTCAGATAATTCGCAAACATGGTCTCAACTTCCATTCTTATGCTGATGATACTCAATTATATCTCTGCACCAAACCATCCACCCAGCTACCCCCACAGTCACTCGTCAACTGCCTGCATGATTTAAAACTCTGGATGACATCAAATCTACTCAAGTTAAACACCAATAAAACAGAGCTCATGATTGTGGCCTCCAAGGCACTGCTCCAGAAGGTTGGAGATCTTCTCCTGGATGTGGATGGCTGCTCTATCTCCCCATCCACGGAAGTCCGCAACCTGGGTGTCATCCTCGATTCCACTTTATCTTTCCAATCACACATAAAATCCATTACAAAATCAGCTTTTTACCATCTTAAAAACATCTCCAGACTCCGGCCCTGCCTCTCCCAACCAGTGGCTGAGACCCTCATCCGTGCCTTCATTACCTCCCGCCTGGACTACTGCAATGGCGTCCTGTCCGGGCTCCCTTCCAAAACCCTGGACAGGCTCCAGTATGTGTAGAAATTCTGCTGCCAGGGTTCTCACCCGCACCAAGCCCTGGCAACACATCACCCCCACTCTCATCCGCCTTCACTGGCTCCCAGTTAAATCACGCATCACCTACCAAATTCTCCTCCTGACCTATAAATCTCTCCATTCCCTCGCCCCCCAATATCTATCTGACCTCCTCCACCCCTACACCCAGTCCCGGACGCTGCACTCATCAGGCACACACCAGCTCTCTATCCCTCACACCAAATTACAAACCCTCGGTGACAGAGCCTTCTGTGTGACAGCCCCCATTCTCTGGAACTCTCTCCCAGCTGAAATTCGCAAACAGACTTCTTTGGAGACTTTCAAAAGAGACTTAAAAACCCATCTTTTTAATAAGGCCTTTCAGCTCTAGATCCAGCCAAATCAATCAACTTTTCTATTTTTTATCTTTTATGTATTTTTTTGTTTTCTCCATTTATTCGCTGTTTTGTTTGTTCTTTTTGTTTAGTGTCCTTGGGTACCCTGAAAGGCGCTATAAAAATTAAATGTATTACTATTATTATTTTTATATTTGAAAAATGCAACTGTACACATTCTTAAATCAAATTTCCCTCTTCTACTGAATTAAGACAAGCTTCATTGCCTTGTTAACTCATTGTGAAACACACATCATTCAAACTCACCATTACCCACTAAACATTAGACGTCTGATGGACGTGCAGATCATGTCTATATTGCGAAAATGACCTCGAAAAGACGTCGTTTGGACGTCTAATGTTTAGTGGGTAGACTCTGAATAGTAGGGGCCACTCAGCTCCACGGCTTACTGGGCTATTAGCTAACGGGAGCTAGTCACTATAGCCAAAGAGAACTACAGCAAAACGTACAGTGAGCAGCAGATAGCGCTTGTAGCTGTAGCTGTCACAGACGCACCTCAGTAAAAGGTTACCCAATGCAACAGTTACTCTGGGCGTATGCTTTATGCTAACACAACCGCTAACTGCTGCCTCATACAAATTACACGTTTGAGACAAGGATCTTGAGTCAGGGATACAGCAGTCTCTCTCGTACACATACAGAGATGAGTTGACTTGCTGCTTCCTGTTTCCCTCCTCAGAGCTGCACAGTAATTGTGGAAAGCGCTGTGGTTTGTGATGGGTAGATGTCTGTCAGTCCAGCCGAGCCTGGCTGGTTAAAAGGAGGCTCAAGCTTCAAGCACCATTTCAAATGAGACTTGCCTCCCAAAATAGAACTGAGTGCATCCAAAACATAATGAAACAACATCAGTGGAGGTAAGCCATCAGATGAAAGTCTTCATTCTCCATGGAGGATAACCTTCTGACCAGCTTTTTTTTTTTTTTTAAACCAACAAAATTGGTATTAGTTTGTTGAAGACTTGCTTACAGCAATGGTTTTAAATGTAAAATACCACCTCTTGCTTCATCATCCAACATCAGGACATGTTGTATGGCAATTGTTTGTGTAAAACCTAAATGAACTGTATGTGTTGGTGTTTTAGAGGAGCTGGCCAATCATCTAAGAAGTCACTTAAACAATGTCACGGTAGTCTGTCCGTTACTCTGCTGCTGGCTGGCAAAAGATACAGAAGTATCCACTACCATACCATAGGACTCCAGAGCAGCTTCTTTCCTCCGACTGAACTCACCCTTAACACAGGATAGTTTATTTTTATATTTATGAATTAGTCTGTATAGTTTAGTTTTGTGTGCCTGCAGCTTGGGGAATTACAAACACAATAAGTTACATGAAATTCATCATACAATCTTCTATTGCTTAATTAAAATTAAGTTAATCTTGAATCTCAGCTGAAGCATAAATATTGAATAGTGAGTGACAGTATAATTAATGAGATCACATCCTTATCTCCTGCTCTGATAATATATCCACATTCAACGGGCCCTTCACTTTAATGAGCACAGGGCTGGGATGAATCTTTTACTGTCCATTGCAGGGGCCAAAATCATAGCTGCAGAACGTGTGTGTGTGTGTGTGTGGTGAACGGTGTGGTGAATGGTAAACAGGGCGTCTCTACTTGCACTTGCTCATCCCCTGTAAGTGGAGCACTGGCCAGGAGAGTTTCTAGCTTTCATGTTCTGACAGGCGAGCCACATAAATGAAGCAAGTAAACACAATGTGGGAGAGCTATGTTCATCCAGAGCGAAGTTGTAAAAGCTTTAAAACTGCTCACTCGGCTTCATGACTTCATCATAGTACACTGTACAATGTAAAAAGAGAGTACTTGGACATTGCATTAAAACATCTCAGAAAGCTGAACGATGCAACAGACACCAGCTCGTTCTTGGTAAAGATAAGAACGATGTTAGTGAAGTGCACTTTTTAGGCTTGCAGACCATCTGACTCAGCCACAGCCCTCCAGCCCAGTCACCAGCATAAAAAGTTGGCATGTAAATTTATGCAAACCATGGATTCGTTCACATTTGTTATGATCATAGGTTATGTACCATATTAACATTTTAACAAAATTGTCATATGACAATCACAACATGTTTATAACCTGGCTGTCATATCAGGTGGTGATGGAGTTACAGACGAGAAGGCTGCCAAGCCAGTGACTACAGTTTAACACTGCATTTCTTCATGTGTCCGCTGTGTTTGTGGTGACCAAACCCGATAGTTTGAGGCAAAACATGATCTTTTTCCTTTTGTAAATCATAAATTCTAATCTAAGTTGCTTTAGCTGACAGTCCTTAGTCATCTAGATTAAATGATCTCTATAATGATCACAGACGGAAACATCCTCTGTGTCTTCCGGTTCAACCTGCTGTCTTAGTTCACAGGTTAAAAAAGAATAGGTTCTTCCAGGGAGTAACCTGAGAGTCACAGCCTGTTCTTCAGCATATGAAACATGTCAAACATTTCAGCTATGTGCTACCCTGACATAATTCAGGCCATTGACCATATCACACACCCACAGGGAGGCATCTGGCTGTTTATCTCACAAGACCATTCACACACTGTTTGGTATCAGTGGGCCTCATTCATGAACGATTCTTATGAAAAAATGTGTTCTTAAGTCCCAATTACGAAGATTTTACGAAGATTGTAGCATTCATGATTTTTTTCTTGTCCAGGATTTATTCTTAGGTAAGAACAAATCCTACGAACACACAGGAGTACTCTTACGCACAACATGTTGGCATGGTTGTGTTTTATTATCTTGTGCAGTTCAATAAAATACAATATTACAGTGATAATTCTGTCATATTTATGTATTTATTTATTTATTTATATTCATCATATTGTTAGTAATTTACAGAGAATTTTAAGTTTTAAAATAAATTAAATGTGCCAATGATTTAACATTAATCAAGTAAATTGGAAACCATGCCATCAATTAGTAACCCCCCCACCCTATTTATACGTGGCATTTCTCCATCCAAGGCCCGCAAAACAATAGCATATATATTGCTGCTGCAAGAGATTGCTGATCTCCCTCCTACGGAGGGAACAAATAATTCTGAGGCTTACGAACACGTTGATGAATCTGACATAGGGTTTTCTTAAGGAACCTCTTAAGAACAGCTTAAGAAAGAATCTAAGAAGATTCTTAAGAAGACATTGGTGAATGAGGCCCAGTGTTATTTTCTTGAAAACTGCAATTCCCCATGATCTGAATACATCACTGCTGCTCTTTCTGGTTATACTGTATGTAATCAGGCAGTGTTACAGAAACTTCTCAGTGGCATACAGGTGATTCTAAAAGGGTTATATTCAAAATCAATCCTCTCATCTAATCCTCTGTAATGAAGGTAGATGTGCCACACAGCACTAGTGGGGCCATCGCCATTCACACCTTTATATTCAGGTCATTTATAAATCTTGAGCTTATAAAGAATGCCACCAAATGTAGGTTTGTATAATCAAGCCCAAATATAAAAACTATATTCAAATCTGCTAGATGCTTATTTTTTTTTCCATGCATTTTTCCCTGAAAAGTGTCAAAACGCCATATCTCAGAATGTTAAAGAAACTGAGCATCAGGATCAGTCCTTATAGGTGCTCATAGGCATTTGAGACAGACAGAGGCCAGCTTGACGATAGGGCATACAGTAATCAACATTCAGAAATTGTGTTACCTACTTTCACACAACATGAAACATGAGGAAACACTGTCTCCTTAAATTTCAGCAAACCCATATCACAACACGTGTACCTGAGGCAGGAAATCATGCTCATTCAAATGACTCAGGTAACACGGTGCTGGTATGACAGCTCTCCCCCTCCTCCGTGTCTTTTCTTTTCTCTATTATTCACTCTCCAGTCACAAGAAGAAGAAGAGAAGAGCCAGCAGCTGGACTGACGTCAAACGGTTTGCTCTCCGCCTGCAGCTCCACGCCCACCTGAGCCAATGCAGGTGTGTAAAACAGGCCTGTCTGGATATACAGCACCATCCCTACAGCACTACAGACACTGCAGGTGAGTGGCTGGCTGGTATGCATGTTGGACAGGGTGAAGGAGCTCACACCAGGTTAGCCCAAATTAAATCACTTTAATTACCAACAACCTAGTGCCGTCTTTAATATACCCCATAAATCACAGCATAAGATCATTAACAAATTGCATAACTCTTGTTGTATGCAAATACAATGCTTCGTGTTTTGCACTGTGCCAGATGGGCCAGAATAAACCCATTCATCACAACATACTGACCTTCTTTCCAAATGTTAACATTAATTAATCAAAAAGAAAAAACAACAAAAAAATCCAAAGGCTCAAAAGTGTCTGGCACATATTTTTTTTAGTATACCTGTTGTTTCAAATGGCCGACCATACACCAAATGGGATAATAGGCACATCAAACTGCCATGCCCCTGAGTAAAATGAGCTCAGTATATGGAAGCCCATTTCTGTCAAAAAGAGAAAGACAAAATGTGCTACTTTATTCATTATATTTCATGTTGCCACAGATTTTATTTTGATTTTTTCTTGATTCTGGCAGCGAACGTGGACAGAAGCAAAACAAAGTCAACGTATTTTTAGTGCCATACCACCAGGCTACAGAGCCGCTTCTTTGCTCAGGCTGTGATCACTCCACCATAAAGAATAGATTTCCACTTATCCAACCGGGACAGATTGGAATCTGACGTGTGGCAGGCATTAAGAGTAACGATAGTAATTATAAGAGATAGAGAGCATCAGTATTAAACTGAGATTCATTACCCATAACACTTCCTCATAGTGTGTTTTACCAGGAAGTCTTTTGAGGTATATTTCATTTAAATTCAACTAGGCTTTATTGGAATTAATGTTAAGTTTTAAGTTACATTATTGACATGTTAGTGAATGATTACATTTTACAGAAGAAAACTGAATAGATGATCTCTGCATCATTATGTCTTTCACAAGAGAGACGTGGTGAACATGGTAGCGTATGCTGTACGTATCACACAGTTACAGAAAGACACACAGACACATATTAATTGACATCACACAGAGTGCTGCAGAACGGGAGCTGAGAAACACAAGCGAATATAAACGTGACTCTTTAAAACAATGACATTCATTATGAAATGTGTTTTGATGTTTGACTGTCTGATATAAACATTTTCAGATTAACTATATCTTGTAAATACTGTAGTTCCTAGCATAGGCTATAGGAGGGACAAAGAGAGAACAACCGGTGTGACCCCACTGACAGTATCTCTCCTCAGTACTACTTCAACCACAGTCTTAACCCCTGAGCTGGGTTTGTCCTTGTCATGCTGCCAGCCTGGCAGACTTGCCGGTGATTTAATGCGCAGTTTTCTACACGTGCAAAACACACAGCAGATGATAGAATTAGAATGAAACACAGTGGATTACTGCCTGTCCTTTCACTCTGTGACATGTAGCAGTCAAGTCATTTCAGACCGTTCACTATAAAAATGGTTTATCCAGCTGTTTAAACCTGTGTTTTGCTCACATTAGCTCAGTTGTCTCTCCCATGAACCTACACTTCACAGACATGTATGCACGTCAGAGGACGTGGAGGCTAAAGCGGCTTCTCCAGCGAACAAGTCTGTGATTTTAGCACATTTTGCAGCATCTACAGTGAGATTCTTCTCTTAGCATGCAACTGTTCTTTCTCTTTGGTTGCTCCACGTTGTCACTCCTCGCGCTTAACACTTTGAAACTAGCAGAAGTTACAGGTGACAGCGCAGGGAGGGATGGGGTGGGGACGCTGTCGTACTATATCCTGATTGGTTCAGTCCACTGTCTATCTTGAAGATAGACCAATGGGCCGCCCCCTCTAAACTTTGCACTTAGAAAAAAAAAGAGGAGGGCTAAGAGATTTCATTGGATTAGCCCAATGTCCCTCTAGAAAATCAACCAATGGGCCGTCGCGGTCGATAAAAATGATTTATAATAAACTTTTTTGATTAAATTATGACAGCCCGGCCCAAAAATTTGTGTCGGCCCACCGGGCATTGCCCGGTACGCCAGATGGCCAGGCCATGCCTGGTTACATCCCTAGTTGGAACACACCGTCCGGTCCCCCTTTTTAAATAGAGGGACCACCACCCCGGTCTGCCAGTCCAGAGGCACTGTCCCCGACTGCCTCGGGATGCTGCAGAGACATGTCAGCCAAGACAGCCCCACAACATCCATAGACTTGAGGTACTCAGGGCGGATCTCATCCACCCCTGGTGCCCTGCCACTGAGGAGCTTCCGAACTACCTCAGTGACTTCGGCTTGAGTGATGAATAATTCAACCTGTGAGTCCCCAGCCTCTGCTTCTTCTATGGAAGGTGTGTCAGTGGGATTGAGGAGATCCTCGAAGTGTTCCTTCCACTGCCCGACAATATCCCCAGTCGAGGTCAACAGCTCCTCACCTCCACTGTAATTTCTTTGAGGCCGACCAGTAGTCCTTCTCCATGGCCTCTCCGAACTTTTCCCAGACCCAAGTTTTTGCCCCTGCGACCGCCCGTGCTGCCGCACACGTGGCCTGCTGGTACCCGTCAGCTGGCTCAGGAGTCCCCCAAGCCAACCAGGCTCGATAGGACTCCTTCTTCAGCTTGACAGCATCCCTTACGGTAACCAGTTACTAGGCACTGGACACCTTACAGCTACAGCTTTGAACAGCCACGTCAACAATGGAGGTGGAGAACATGGTCCATTTGGACTCAATGGCCCTCATTTATCAATCTTGCCTGAAAATGGGCATAGATCTGTGCGCAGAATTGGTCTTACGACAGGACACACGTGTGATTTATGAAACATTCATATCTGACCAATTCCAGCATACGAATGATCGGGTCTTGATAAATGCGGCGGCTGAATTTGATCGTCATTAACATGTTACGTCCTTAAATATTCCTGGTTCGGAGGCCTCGCCCACTGAGGTCAAACACTGAGAGAAGAAACACTGGCAAGAAGAGAAACTTTTCCCGGATGGAGATCGGCATCCCGGCAGCGCCGGCACATCAAAGGCTCCGTTCACTAATGCATTGTTGTGCAAAACTGAACAGGCCAAAATAATATGGCACACTTTCTCTGGGGTTTACAGCAGAGTTCCCCCTGCTGGTCCGAGACGGAGCCACCTGCCCTTCAGCACCCCGAAGCAGCTCCACCGTGACCCGTGTGCGTGTGTGCGCACTGTTGAATCTGCGTTCCTGCTCTGCAGCAGGTTTGCCAGTGGGGTTATTAGGTATTCCGTTAATTAGTTGTCATGTTAGGCTATTTACATATTTTATTTGACAAAAAATTGGTATCAGTAAAAACGTTAAAAAATAATCGGTTTTGATCTGTTCTAAATATGTGACTGCTTATACTTAATGACAGCTGAGGTTTGTTTAATAATTATTTTCAGTCTCAGCCAGATTTTGCTGCGCTGCACCGCAAATCCACAGACTTGAATTTGCGTACACGAGCTCAGACCTGACGTGAGATCTGATCGTAGCTTCTGCTCACGTCCAAATTGATAAATGCCGAAGTTTAAGGGCCATTGTCCCCAGCCTCCCTTGGGATCAGCAGACCCTCACAATGCGTTTGGGTCTGCCAAGTCTGTCTAGCTTCCTCCCCTGCCAACAGATTTGACTCATCACCAGGTGGTGATCAGTTGACAGCTCAGCCCCTCTCTTTACCCGAGTGTCCAAGACATACGGTCGGATGTCAGATGACACGACTACAAAGTCGATCATTGACCTCCGGCCTAGGGCGTCCTGGTGCCACATCCACTGGTGTTCATTAGTACAAAAGTCCAGCAACAGAACACCACTCAGGTACAGATCGGGGAGGCTGTTCCTCCCAGTCACACCCCTCGCTGTCGCTGCCCATGTGAGCGTTGAAGTCCCCAGTAGAATGACGGAGTCCTCGGTTGGAGCACTTTCCAGTACCCCTCCCAGGGCCTCCAAGAAGGCCGGGCACTCTATACTGCTGTTTGGCCCATAAACTGAAACAACAGTAAGAGACCACTGACCCGAAGGCGCAGGGAGGCGACTCTCTCGTTCACCAGGGAGAACTCCAACACATGGCAGCTGAGCTGGGGAGCTATGAGCAAACCCACACCAGCTCGCTGCCTCTCACCGTGGGTGTGATGACCCCTGCTGTTGAGGCAGCAGCCTTCTGATGTGACTTGGGTTTGTGGGAGGAGTTTGGTTGACCAGGGACACCTGGGCCTAACTTCGTTACTTCTGTTAAATAAATATATTTTGTCATTCCTCCTTAAATTCAGTGTGCCTCCCATTTTGTCATGGCCCAAAGAGCCAGGTCGTGACAAATGGGGGCTCGTCCGTTCATGATTTTCAGTAACATGTTTGTGATTTGTTAGACAGATAGTTGGGTTTGCAGATTTGTTTGGCATGTGTTTGTGTTTACACGTTGATCAGCTGATGAGGGCCTTGTGCGCGTGTAGCCTTGTCGTGTTCCAGTGCTCAGGGGCCAGGTCCTGAATGTGGTGGTCCAGAGAGTGATTTTGAGCCGTTCATTGCGAATGCTGTTGTTTTTCTGGTGGACAGTGAGGAGCATGTGCCTATAAAATTTCTGAGAGATACAGGCGCTAAGCATTCTTTAATTTTGGGATCAGTATTGCCTTTTCCGCCTGCGACAGAAACAGGGGATTTCATTCTGATGTGAGGTATGGAGATGGGATTGGTACCTGTACCGCTGCACAATATGTCCAGCTCGCGCCGCTGCAGGTATAAATCCGCTTGTTTCCTAACGTATGTCGTGGGCTTGAGCTCTGCAGTGATTGGCTCTGGTGCGCACGTGACTGTGGTGGCTCCGGTGGACAATGCTCGCAGAATTTGTAAAGCATTTAGAAGATAATTTATTAACGGTATCATTGCAGTCCAAACAAATGCAACGTTGTGCTTGATTGTGATCTGGTGCAAGGTGTGATCAGTCTCTGTCCAGTTTGGTGACCAGTGCTTTGCCTGAGAGTGAAATGGAAAATGTGGCTCGTGGTCATTTTTTCCAGGATGAGTTTGCTTGTGAGGAAATGGGTGCCGTGTGAAGGTGACTTCATTGGTGAGCCAGTGTTTCAGGTTGTTGTGCCTGAAAAAATCGTTGACACAGTATTAAGACTCGAATTTTACATCTCACATGTTTTCACAGGTGTTGAAGCAGTTGAAGGTGAAGCACAACCGTGCGTCGCCGTATCATGCCCAGAGTCAGGGAGCGCTGGAGCGCTTCCACCAAACATTGAAGTCCCTGTTGCGTGCTTATTGCACAGAGATAGGGGGAGATTGGGAGGAAGGCCTACCTTGGTTAATGTTGTCAGCCTGAGAAGTTGTACAGGAGAGCACTAGGTTTAGTCCTAATGACCTTGTGTTCGGCCATAGAGTGCGTGGTTCCTTACAGTCCTGCGGGATGGCTTGGGTGATACTAATTTGATTGATTACGTGAACGGTTTCCGTCATCGTTTGTATACAGCGACTGAGAAAGCGCATGAAAATCTTGTAGTGGCTCAGGCTAAAATGAAAACTGTGTATGACCGCCGGGCAGAGCGTCGCCAGTTTAGTCCTGGAGATCAGGTCTTGGCTCTCACTCCGGGTCTAAGTTCACCATTTCAGGCGAAGTTCTCAGGCCCGTACACTGTGGAGTGACAAAAATCGGAGCAAAACTATTTCATATCCACTCCAAAGCGTAGGAAATCTTCTCGCCTCTGTCATGTCAACCTGTTGAAGCCGTATTATTCACATGATCTTACTGTTGTACCTGAGTCTAGTGCACAGAGTTTAGATGTCAGTCCTGTGCTTACTGTTGGTTCTGTGTCCTCAGTTTTGATGGCTCCGGGTATCATGAACGCGGAGGAGATGGATGTGCGAGCACCTGATGACCCTGTGATGTGTGGTAGGCTGAAGAATTCAGAGACGTTGTGTAACTTGGAGAGTTTATTTGTTCACTTATCTGAAGTTCAAAGCAGTGAGCTGAAAGACATAATCAGGGAGTATCCAGTCCTGTTTGGTGATACACCATCGCGTACACACTTAATAGAACATGATGTTGATGTTGGCGACAGTACACCAATTAAGCAGCGTTTCTGTAGGTGTGCACCACACAAACAGAAGATGGTGGAGTCTGAGATCAAATATATGCTGGACAACCACATTGCAGTTCCATCATCATCTAGTTGGGCTTCACCCTGTCTGCTGGTCGATAAATCCGATAAGTCTCCTAGGTTCTGTACTGAATATTGAAATGTCACCAA
Source organism: Diplodus sargus (assembly GCA_903131615.1). NCBI lineage: Eukaryota > Metazoa > Chordata > Actinopteri > Spariformes > Sparidae > Diplodus > Diplodus sargus. The sequence continues at coordinate 158,097 of CAEMYA010000538.1, read as the reverse complement.
GTCAGATTCTTATCCTTTGCCGCGAATGGACGACTGCATAGACCAGGTTGGTTCAGCAAAGTTCGTGAGCAAGTTCGACTTGCTGAAGGGGTATTGGCAAGTTCCGCTGTCTGCTTGTGCTAGAGAGATTTCTGCGTTTAAATCGCCTACAAGATTGTACGAATACACGCACCCGCAACTTTTCAGCGTCTAATTAACTTGGTTGTTGCAGGTCTTGAAGGCTGTGCAGTTTATTTGGACGATGTAGTTATCTTCAGCGCGTCCATGCCTTGTTCAGTCGGTTAGCTGAGGTGCGACTCACCATCAGTCTGGCGAAGTGTGAGTTTGCCAGGGCAATGGTGACGTATCTTGGTCGGATGGTTGGACAGGGGCAGTTGCGTCCAGTCGACGCTAAAGTCAGAGCTGTTGTGAAGTATCCCGCTCCAGCTACAAAAAAAGAATTGATGCGTTTCCTGGGTTTAGTCGGCTATTATAGGAGTTTTTGTAAAAACTTTTCAACTGTAGTTGCACTGCTGACTGACCTGTTGAAGGGCAGGGCGAAATTTGTGTGGTCTCCTCACTGTCAAAGCGCGTTCGAGAATGTGAAATCCCTCCTGTGTTCAGCTCCAGTCCTGGCTGCACCGTGCTTGCATAAGCCATTTAAGATCCAGGCAGATGCCAGTCAAGTGGGCACAAGGGCAGTGTTGTTACAGGAGGAGGGGGGAATTGACAAACCTGTTTGTTACTCCTCGAAAAAATTCAACTCATACCAGCTGCACTACTCAACAATAGAGAAGGAAGGGCTGGCCCTCATTTGGGCACTTCAACACTTTGAGGTTTATGTTGGTACTGGGGGGGAACCAGTAGTTGTGTATACTGACCATAACCCATTGACCTTTTTGAGTTCATTGCACTGCACAAACCAGCGGCTAATGCGGTGGACTTTGTTCTTGCAGGGCCATAATTCAGAGGTCAGACACATTAAGGGCAAGGACAATTTAATCGCTGATGCTTTTTCTCGTGCCCCGGTGGGCAAAATAGTAGTTGGATAAAAGTGTGAGGGTAAATATTGTGGTTAATGTGATAATTGTTGCAAATCCTATTATCCTTTCCGCTGTTGTGATCCCTGTCGGATCCCCGTCTTAAGGGGGAGGGTGTGATGACCCCTGCTGTTGAGGCAGCAGCCTTCTGATGTGACTTGGGTTTATGGGAGGAGTTTGGTTGACCAGGGACACCTGGATAAAATCCACCAGTCATTCATTAATTCTCTCTCTCTCCTCTCCAGCAGACGTCCCACGGGGTGATGTGGCAGCCGCAGTTTTCCCGAGTTTCCTTATCCTCTGCTCATGCACTTTACAACATATATCCATTATATTCTACACACATGCACATCCCACACTACTGATATTACTGATGTTCACATCCCATCTATTCATTATTTTTTCCTCCCTTGCACATTTCGTTACAACTGTTAAATAAATATATTTTGTTAAACCTCCTTAAATTCAGTGTGCCTCCCATTTTGTCATGGCCCAAAGAGCCAGGTCGTGACAGCGGGCAACTCCAGAGTAGAGTGCAGCCTCTCTCAAGAAGTTGGGTTCCAGAGCCCAGACTGTGTATGGAGGTGAGCCCAACTAACTCTAGCCGGTACCGCTCAACCTCCCACACTAGCTCAGGCTCTTTCCACCCCAGCGAGGAGACATTCCATGTCCCCATGGCCAGAGTCACCGTCCAGGGATTGGATCGTTGGGGCCCCCGCCCATGACCGCCACCCACATAGCACTGGCCCATTCGGAATCCCTCCTGCCAGTGGTGAGCCTACTGGAGGGCGGGCCCACGTCGCTCGTTTGGGCTGCGCCCGGCCAGGTCCCGTGGGCAAAAACCCGGCCACCAGGCGCTCGCCTGTGAGCCCCACCCCCAGGCCTAGCTTCAGGGTGGGGCCCCGGTGACGCCATTCCGGGCGACGTGCACTTCCTCGTTCTTAACTCTCTCATAAGAGGCTTTGGAACCTCTCAGTCTGACCCGTCACCTAGCACCTGTTTGCCTTGGGAGACCCTACCAGGGGCATTAAGCCCTGGACAACATAGCTCCTAGGGTCATTCAGGTGCTCAAACCCCTCCACCACGGTAAGGTGGCGGTTCAAGGAGAGGCAGACAGAAAACAGACATTAGTGCCATTTCAGGGCAATTTATACCAGCCTTTGTTAGTTAAAGGGTCATTTAGTAGTTTTGGGGAATAAATTCAAACTCAGATTTTAATATTTACAATATTAAACTCAGATTTTAATATTTACAATATTAATGACGTAATAATACAATCTCAGATATATATATTTTTTCCGTAAGTGAATAAACAAGTTGTTCAGAGAGGAAAACATAACACTGTCTGAAGCTTGAAAGGTGGCAGCGTCAAACATATATATCAACAACACCACATATAAACAAACTTAAACAGTATAAATTGAGTTGTCCTTTATGGTCAGTTTGTTAATTCAGTTTATTAAGTCACGAGAACAAAGAGCGTTTGATCATTCTTTTTTTTTAGGCAGAAAAGATCAGCCAGTAAAGATCATTCTATTCTCATTAACACGTCTTTATAGTGCACATATAAAATATTTATTTATTTTTCCATCCATCCATCCATTGTCGTCCGCTTATCCGGGGCCGGGTCGCGGGGGTAGCTGCCTGAGCAGGGACGCCCAGACTTCCCTCTCCCCGGACACTGCCTCCAGCTCTTCCGGGAGGATCCCAAGGCGTTCCCAGGCCAGCTGGGTGACATAGTCACACCAACGTGTCCTGGGTCTTCCTCGGGGTCTCCTCCCGGTGGGAGGCGTCCCGGGGGCATCCGAAACAGATGCCCGAGCCACCTCAGCTGGCTCCTCTCGATGTGGAGGAGCAGCGGCTCTACTCTGAGCTCCTCCCAGGTGACAGAGCTCTTCACCTTATCTCTGAGGGAGCGCCCTGCCACCCTGCGGAGGAAACTCATTTCGGCCGCTTGTATCCGGGATCTTATTCTTTCGGTCATGACCCAAAGTTCATGGCCATAGGTGAGGGTCGGAACGTAGATTGACTGGTAAATCGAGAGCTTCGCCTTTCGGCTCAGCTCTCTCTTCACCACGACAGACCGATACAACGACCGCATTACTGCGGCCGCTGCATCGATCCGCCTGTCAATCTCACGCTCCATCCTTCCCTCACTCGTGAATAGGACCCCAAGATACTTACTCTCCTCCCACCTGGAGGGAGCAAGCCACCTTTTTCCGGTCGAGAACCATGGCCTCGGATTTGGAGGTGCTGATTCTCATCCCAGCTGCTTCACACTCGGCTGCAAACCGCCCCAGGATGCTGGAGGTCCTGGCTCGAAGGAGCCAACAAGACCACATCATCCACGAAAAGCAGAGATGAGATCCAGTGGCTCCCGAACCAGATCCCCTCCGGCCCAAGGCTGCGCCTAGAAATTCTGTCCATAAAAATAATGAACAGAACCGGTGACAAAGGGCAGCCCTGCCGGAGTCCAACATGCACTGGGAACAGGTCTGACTTAGTGCCGGCAATGCGAACCAAGCTCCTGCTCCGGTCGTACAGGGACCGTATAGCCCTTAACAGAGGGCCTCCGACCCCGTACTCCCGGAGCACCCCCCACAGAATGCCACGAGGGACACGGTCGAATGCCTTCTCCAAGTCCACAAAACACATGTGGACTGGTTGGGCAAACTCCCATGAACCCTCAAGCACCCTGTGGAGGGTATAATGCTAGTCCAGTGTTCCACGGCCAGGACGAAAACCGCATTGTTCCTCCTGAATCCGAGGTTCGACTATCGGCCGAATTCTCCTCTCCAGTACCCTGGAGTAGACTTTCCCAGGGAGGCTGAGGAGTGTGATCCCCGATAGTTGGAACACACCCTCCGGTCCCCCTTTTTAAATAAGGGGACCACCACCCCGGTCTGCCAGTCCAGGGGCACTGTCCCCGACGCGATGCTGCAGAGACGTGTCAGCCAAGACAGCCCCACAACATCCAGAGACTTGAGGTACTCAGGGCGAATCTCATCCACCCCCGGTGCTTTGCCACTGAGGAGTTTCCCAACTACCTCAGTGACTTCGGCTTGGGTAATGAATGAATCCACCTCTGAGACCCCAGTCTCTGCTTCCTCTATGGAAGGCGTGTTAGTGGGATTGAGGAGATCCTCGAAGTATTCCTTCCACCGCCCGACAATATCTCCAGTCGAGGTCAACAGCTCCCCACCTTGACTGTAAACAGTGTTGGTGGAGGACTGCTTCCCCCTCCTGAGGCGCCGGATGGTTTGCCAGAATTTCTTCGAGGCCGACCGATAGTCCTCCTCCATGGCCTCCCCGAACTCTTCCCAGACCCGAGTTTTTGCTTCCGAGACTGCCCGTGCTGCAGCACGCTTGGCCTGCCGGTACCCGTCAGCTGCCTCAGGAGTCCCCCGGGCCAGCCAGGCTCGGTAGGACTCCTTCTTCAGCTTGACAGCAACCCTTACTTCCGGGGTCCACCACCGGGTTCGGGGATTGCCGCCGCGACAGGCACCGGAGACCTTACAGCCACAGCTCCGGACAGCCGCGTCAACAATGGAAGTGGAGAACATGGTCCATTCGGACTCAATGTCCCCACCTATATTTATTTTTCATTTGTTTTTTTTTGGGATGTAGAATTAGAAGAGAGACTGAAGAGAATCAGTAGAGATCATATCTCTATGGTAAATTCCAGGGCCTTATGACTTCTGGTCAACAAATAGTCCAGCACATAGCCCCCATGAAACAACAATGTCTGAGTTCATATCTTAGGTTTTTGAGCAAAATAAGCAAAGAAGTAATAACATATTAATCAGTGAGCTTTGGAAGTGCTGGTCAGCAGACTGTGATCCCTTTTCACAGAGCCAGGCTAGCCGTGGTTTCCAGGCTAAGATAGCCTGCTGCTCATGCTAGCTTCACATGCCACATCACATCAGTTAAAATGAATGGTACAGACATGTAGCAGTTTATGAATTAATTTTGATTGATTACATTTTAATGTCATTAACAGATCCAGAACAAGTGATCAGCGATGTAGAGAAACAAGATTATAAAAAGTCATTACAAAATGATGACCTTGTTTTACAAATAAAAACAGGAATTAAAGCTTCATAAATGACAGTTCAGTGGATCAGTTAGACTGACAGTAGAGTTGGTTTGTGTGTGTAATCTAGGATCAGTTGACCTGTGATTATATACTCGTACCACTGGGGTTTGCTGGTCCTCATGGTCAGCAGAGATTCAGAGATAGATGTACACACATTGTGATCACAGGATGAAAGTGATAAATCAGAGTCTGTGTGTAGAAAGTCAAAGTGTGTGCATGTGTGTTTGGTAAATGGGGCCACAGGATTTATAGCAATTTCATTGGACATCTGTACTCTGCAGCAGTTACGGAACAATGAAGTGTGGACAGACACTTTATCAACTCATTTGGAAAGTTTAAGTGGGCTCTCATCACTCTGTCCCCGTCCCATCTCTCTGCCCCCCGGGGGAGAACACAGAGGCATGTGACAGTTACCTAACAACCGGGTGGAGTGCCAGGATGGAAGCGGGGTCGGGAGGGGGTGAGGTCTATCCAGTCAGTTCAGTTCAGTCAGAGCTGGAACGGAAGGCAACTGAGGAGACCCTGCTTCTGTCCTGTTCTCACACTGCTCCATCTCTTCTTGTCGGGGTGGAGGCAGCAGTGCACAGAGAATGCCCAATCATTTCAAGACAGAGACATATTTAACAAAGTTGAAAGAAATTTCATGGCATTGGTGACTTTTTGCTATTCCTACACTAAAGTGCTGATTTTACACTTTGTTTTTATACAGATGAATAGGGTAATAATATAGATATAATAAATATAAGATATAAAATGTTCATTATTGAGCCTTAGAGGTGTTGGGATGTGGACGTTGTTACAGAGACAGGCTGTGTCAATCTTTTTCTGGCTTCTTTTTCTAGAAACTAAGCTAAGCTTACTGTCTTCTGGGTGTAGCTGTATGTTCACCATACAGACATAAACGTGGTATATTTATATATATATATATATATATATATATATATATATATATATATATATATATATACACATATATATATATATACACCAACTCAGCAATGGATATGCTCTTCCCTGTGTATGATTGTATTTTTATTGCTGTCTGTCTGAGTTTCATATTTTGTACACAAGAGACATACAGCAGAGAAGAGGAGGGAGCAGGCAGGTAGGATAGAAAAAGAGAAATGTCGGTCTTTCCTAGCGCTGTGTACTGTAATTGGTAAAGTGCCTAAGACAGGGAGACCTAATTGGTGTGCGGAGGGAAGGTTGGCGTTAGCTGCAATGTGTGGAGCTGCCAGCCTACAGGAAAACAGCTCCCCTCTCAACTCATCTCAATCTTCAGGGAGCTTTAAGGAGCTAATGGCAGCCAGCTAATTGCTGCTGTTGGCTAAAGTGGTCGAATTACAGACTGTCTGTGAATGTAAAGGAATAAGACAGTCATGTATATGATGTAGCTATCAAATAAAAGTAAATAACTTAAGTGAAATCATCAGATATTTCAAGGTTTGTTTTAAAAGGATCAGTCATTTGACCAGCCTGAAAGACTCTTCATTAGCCCAAACCAAATGACAACCTAATGGTGGTACGAGAGGAATAGTCAGGGAATCACTGAGTGAAAAGAAGGGAGGGAACTAAAGTCGAATGTCACAACAAGCCATGTCACATGACTGCCCAGAGATGAATTTATTACAAAAACAAACATAATAGAATTCAGATTTTTTTCTTACAATCATTTATCTTTTAGCAGATCACTACAAATATTTTTACATATGCAAAAGCATTTTTGTTGGACACTGAAAAAAAACTGACATTGTAAAAAAATCTGTCATTGAAAAAAAAGTGACATGAAGAAAAAATCTGAAGATTGTCATTGAAAAATACAAAAAAATCCCAATAAAATAAAATAAAATAATAAGATTTTCAGATTTTAATGATTTTAATTAGTTTCTTTTTTCAGTGCCAATACTTGTTTCAATGCCAATACAACTGTTTTCAATGCAAATGTTTCAATGCCAATGTTTCCTTTTTCAGTACTGGTTTTGTTTTCAATGCCAATTTTTTTTTTTGCATGCCAAATTTTAAAGTCACTGTTCTGGCTCCATACATGACCAGCCATAATGGCAGGTTAAAGAAATGTAACCATCGTGTAGCAGCTGCTCTGATTAAAGAAGGTCGTTCCAGTTTGACAAAGGAGACAGAAGAGGTGGCCTACGACATTACTTATCACCCACCTACAATGCAGTACTGAGTTCCCTCCCCAGACAGCTAGACAATCCTTCACACAGAGTTTAAAAGCCTACAGCTCCCCCCGCCAGTTAGTTGGAACTGAAGACGCCTCTTGGATGAGAAGTGAAACGTCTTCAACAAACTGAAACACGTCCAGTTGACTACGATACAGAACACAGAATTACCATGACTTGGATGACTGAGAACCTTCGTCAACAAAGACTCGATTTCCCCGCCAGCTCCAGTTGGCCGCTGCAGTCAGGTTCATACACAGGAGTGATGATAAATCCACTTTTTTGTCCAAAAAGGAAAAAAATCCAATGTTGCTTAAGATCCCCTAGTCTGCCCGGCCCTCTCCACACAACACTCAACAGACATCTTTTGTTTTGGAAGAGAGACCTCTTGTTGTAGAAGGCACATATATTATGAATTTCAGGTCGAAGTTGTTAAAAATTCATAACAATGTCTTCTTTTAAACCTTATGATTTACAATCACTGGAATTTCCACGTTAGTAAAATCAGAGCCAGCGTCTGCGCACTAAGCAGAAAAAGCCTGTATTCTTGTTAGCAAAAGCACTCCTATGAACGCTGCACTTACGCAAAATGAAACCTCCCCACCTCTGTTTACCAGCTGTCTGGGAAAAGATGGTCAGGACTATACACACACACACACACACACACAGACATGCACACACGCTGTCTGTTTCTCATGTGGGAAACAGCTGTTGAGGCCTCGAGGTGATGTAATGACTGATTCAAACTAAATCTGAACTTTCTATATGATCTGTTTGGCAGTGTGTGTGTGTGTGTGTGTGTGTGGACTGGGGTGGTAAGACGGCAGGTCTGTTGTTCGGGGAAAAGATGAGTCAGATGGACTGAACTGAACAAAACAAAGGGCTCCAGACTCGGAGATATGAGAAAACACACAGATATAAAACCACAGTGTGTTCATGTGCGTGAGTGTGTGTCTGCAGTCATGAAAAAAAAACCACAAGTGTCAGCTGAAGTGCTTTGGATGAGCAGGTATAAAATTACGAATACAGAGCTGAGTGTGAGTCAGCTGCTTGTGTAGCAGAAGATGATACACAGACTTCAGTTTAGTCTCTTTTTTGATTTTGAGGTATCAGATTCTGATGCTACATTAACACAAAAATGTTTTCATTTATGTTGAACTGCTTACCGCCGTGGCTGCTGTGGTTCCCTGAGATATGGTGAGAATACTTTTGCAGTCCAGATTGGCTCTGATTAACCTCAGTGAAGACTATGTCTGCATGTGGAAGGAGCAGCAACAGAAATGAGTACATCTGTGGGGTAGCATGATGTTGTCTACCTGAGTGATGAGGGAAGGCTCTGGAAAAGCGCAAATGCATTTGGACAACGGATTAATGGATTCATTTCAATTCATCAATGTTCAATGTTTGCAAGCTTATGATAGCTTTTGATAGCTAGCTGTCAGTGTCTTCAGCCATTTTTCATGGGCTATTAGCATTAGCCTCACTAGATAAATTATTGTCTCTCTATTAGCATTAGCAATAAAACTGACAACACCCTTTGATATTGTGGAATATCTGAATGTACATACATTTACAGAATAGATGTAATATTGTCAATATTTAGAACGATACAAAAGGATGTTGACAGTGTTTTAATAAAACCTTTGTGAAGTGTAGTCATGTTTCACTGCCTCATCATTTTTATCTTGATTTCAGGAATTATGATATTTTGCAAGCTGACACATGTGATATTAGAATAAGTAAAACAAAACTGTGTGTAGTATTTTCTGCAACAGATCAACAAACCACAGAGTATATAGTCTGCTTTCTGTTTGGCATGCACATGCCCAGTATAGATGAATGGTCACGTCATTTCCATATTAGGATGTGTAAGCATGTACGGAGAATAAGTATAAAATGTCTGTGGTGCATACTGTGAGCATTGCTCTTTGTTTACTCCAGAGAATACAAGTGGAATGTTTTTATAGGGAAATAAAGAATGGTTCAACATTTGAAAAATGACCTTGATGTGGCCGGTTGGGTCATCTCCCCCTGGTCACTGCATGGCGTGTTGCCAGCTGGTGCAGATTAAAGCGGCTGTTGGGCGGTTAGGGCGCTGCGGGTGATTAAACCCAGGTGTGTTGGTCACCGCTCTCCCTCTCTGCTTCTGCTGTGTTTGGCGTGCACGTCCGTGTCTCCCCATCGTGTCATTAAGGTAGGCATCCTTTACTATCTGCGGTTGCATTTTTTTATTCGGCTCTGGGGCTTCATCCTCCCGTTCCGTTGCAGTGCTGGGAGCGACGGTGAGCCCGAGGGAGCGAGTGGTTCAGGTGGGCGCGTGTTGGGTGCGGGTAGAGCTCAGAGGTATGCTACTCGTATTTGTCTGCTGCCAGGGGTGGACTGGGACAAAAAATCGGCCCTGGCATTTTTGGCTTAGACCGGCCCCTCATAATTAGCGGAGCACAAGTGGAAAAAAAAAACATAACTTTTTGCCTTTAGGCTTATTCGAAATGTACAGTTTGTCATTACTTTAGAAGTCTATCAAAAAACCATTGTGGAAAGCAAATAAGTAAATTTACTCAACAAATAGTTCTAACTCCTTCTCTATTTCAAGCATAATGTCATCAACATCCTAACTCTTAGAGGTTTAGTGTCTTTTGTTATGTCCACCACTTTTGTCTGCTCTGTGTAGTTCAATTGATTCTTTTATCCTTTTTATTGAAATCATCTCTAATATGTATTTTCTGTATTCCTCTGATATAGCAGCTCACTTCTAATTCTTCAGGTTAAAAGGTGCTCCCTCATTTAAAAAGCTGAAACATTGTTATATCAGGCTAAAGACAGGGCTGCTTTATGAACTCATACAAAGCAACTATGTCTTAAAAGCATTTAACACCTTCTTACTCATCTTCATTGTGGGCAAACCTTTTGCTAATAATACTTTTAGAGCTAACGTTACCTCCATCACCTCACAGTCCCTGTATTACCGTTACTACCTGCTTACTGATTGTACACTGTCCCTGTCAGTCAGCCTGCATCTCTGGCTGCTCCTCTCCTGCCCGCTGCTGCTGTCTTCACCTCCAACCTGCTGTTGCTGGCTCATTGCTACCTCAGAGGACGTGGAGGCTACAGCAGCTCCCCCAGCGAACAAGTCTGTGATTTTAGCACATTTTGCAGCATCTACAGTGAGATTCTTCTCTTAGCAGCAACTTTTCTTTCTCTTTAATTGTTCCACGTTGTCACTCGTCGCGCTCAACACTTTGAAACTAGCAGAAGTTACAGGAGACAGCGCAGAGAAGGGGTGGGGCCGCTGTCATACTATATCCTGATTGGTTCAGTCCACTGTCTATATTGAAGATGGACCAATGGGCCGCCCCCTCCAAATTGTGCACTTAGAAAAAAAGGGGAGGGCTGAGAGATTTCATTGGATTAGCCCAATGTCCTTCTAGAAAATCAACCAATGGGCCGTCGCGGTCGATAAAAATGATTTATAATTTAAAAAATTAATCAAATTATGACAGCCCGGCCCTAAAATGTGCGTCGGCCCACCGGGCATTGCCCCGTACGCCAGATGGCCAGTCCATGCCTGTCTGCTGCTGCAGTTTTCCATCTATTGCGCTCGTTGTGACACTTTCTCTCTTGCTGTGCAGCAGGCCGCCGTAACCAGTGGCTTCCACTCTCCTAGTTCTGCACTTATCCAGTTGGCGTCCTGGTGTGTTCCAGTCATCGGCCACCACGACAAGGTTGCTGCTGTCCTGGCTCGGCTCCTGGTGGACTGAGAAGCTCCACACTGTCTCGGGTCACTGCATGGGGCCACAGCTTCAGGTCCAGTGTGAAGGCATCACGCTATTATCGGTGCCCACACTACTAGATCCAGTCTGAGTCAAGCCGAGTTTGGCTCACCTGTCTTTTCTTTTGATTTAAATCATTTTTTTCCTTTCCTAATTTAAATATTAAAGATTGTTGTGTTGACATAATTCCGGTCACACTTGGTTTAGTATTTGTTTGCTAATAGTTTGGATTATTTTGTTTATTGTATTAAGTTGATTTTGGGTTAAGATATAATTATTTCCTAGCCTAAGTTGGTTTATATGGTGTTTCTTTGTTCCTTAGTTGTAGATTGAATTTTTGTTCTGTTTTTTCATATAAATTATTTCTATTTTGCTCTGATTTCTTTTGGGTTTCTTTGGTATTAACTGATTGTGTATTTGGTTTTCTTTCTTTCTTAAACCGTAGATGCGCCAGATGTCCCCACACTGTGCCTGGTGTTTTGTGTTTCTTCTTTTACAACAGATGAGGCCCAAGCGAGCGGCAGCCCTCCCCTGGTGGTGGTGTGTGACAGGTTTTTTTTGGTTGCAGTGCTCTGGTGGTTTATAGTTGTATTTTGTCCCTTTTGAGTTCCCTGCCACCGTGGCAAGCCCCAGCCCTGGTTGGATTCTTTTTGTTTTTTGCCAGTGTGGTGACTCCATCTGCGCATATCCCCCTTTGGTCAGCCAACGCCCCAACCCTCATTCATTTAAAATGTATTTTAGTAATTTGTTAAAGTATATTTCTTTGAAACCATGCACGTCTTCTGGCCCTTATGTGATTTTCTGAACCTACACATGCACACACCCACACCTGCCACATTTACAAAGGTGAGACGATTTTATGCTGCGTTTCAAGTACGGACCTCGAGTCCAGACATTATTAGGTTAGCTGTTTGCTAGATTCAAGATGGTGAGTGACATCATAATCTGTTTACATCTGATTGGTTTCTCTTGAACTGCCAGAATGAGCACATTCCCTTTGGATATTTACCAGGAAAATAAAGAGCCAGTATGTCTGGAGACCAGATCGATGGAGCAGACGACCCTGCAGGCTCGAGCAGCTTCAGTGCATGTTGCATTGTGTCTGGTATTCAGGGAATGTGGCACGACTAGTGATGTCTGCATACCTCACAGCCTTTCAACCCTCCCTCACACTCTTCCCTGAGAGTCCCTCTCTGTGTCTATATCGATCTCTATTCAAATCAAATCAACTTTATTTATAGAGCACTTTTCATACAACGGCATGTAGCACAAAGTGCTTTACACAAGAAAGATAAAAAAATATAAAAGAAAGCCCCTCCCTCCCACCTTCCATACTATATACACGCGCACACACACACACACACTCTCTCTCACTCTCACTCTCACTCTCACTCACTTGCTACTGGCAAGAAGGAGACATGGCAAGGCACTGAGGATTGAGGAAACGCCACCTTTGGGGCCGTCCACACCGGGAGGAGTCACAGTCTGTGTCACGGGGGCACCAGTGACCAGGCCCCCCGACCCTGACAGACAAACAGCTGGCCGGGCCGAAGGGACACAAGGACAGGACCCCAGCAGCAACCCAGATGTAGCTCCTAGTGTGGAGGACCCCCCCTGAGGAAACTCTGGAGTTTAAACCTTAAAAAATAATAAAAGGAAAGACATAAGATAAGATAAAAACCCTGACAAAAGATACGTGAATGGAGTGAACAACTAAAAGGATAAAATTACATAAGATAATACAATAAAAAATAAGGAGCAACAACATAAAATACGATAGAACCACATAAGAATGGAATAAGAATTTAAGATATTAGTTAAAAGCCTGATTTAAAAAGGTGTGTCTTTAACCTTCCCTTAAAAATATCAAGTCTCTGCAGACCTAAGGTTCTCCGGCAGGCTGTTCCACAAGCGGGGGCCATAGTGGCTAAATGCCGCCTCGCCGTGGGTTTTCGTTCTTGGTTTTGGTATGGATAAAAGGCCAGTGCCGGAGGACCTCAGGGTCCGCGAGGGTTGATATGGTAAAAGCAGGTCAGATAAGTAGGAGGGCGCAAGGCCATTAAGACATTTAAAAACCAGTAAAAAGAACCTTAAAGTTGATCCTGAAGCGGACGGGGAGCCAATGCAGTGACTTTAAAACTGGTGTAATGTGCTCCCGCCCTCTGGTCCTCGTCAGAATTTTGTAATAATTGGAGATTTAGAGTACTCTTTTTTTGGAAGACCAGAGAGCAGGGCATTACAATAATCTAAGCGACAGGAGATAAAAGCATGCATTAGCACCTCCTTACTGGCCTGGGAGAGAAACGGGCGGACTCTGGCTATGTTCTTAAGATGATAAAAACCTATTTTTGTCATATTTCTGATATGTGGAATAAAATTCAGCTCGGAATCAAAAATCACGCCCAGATTGTTTACTGATTGTGTTGGTTTAAGATCTTGTAGTTTTGGAAAAAGTTTCTCTCTCTGGCCTTCAGGACCTATAAATAAAACCTCAGTTTTTTCATGGTTGAGCAGTAGGAAATTCACTGCCATCCATGACTTGATGTCTACAATACAGTTAAAAAGGGCATCAACTTGCTCTGTTTCATCAGGAGACACGGCAATGTACAGTTGTGCCAGCAGTATAAGTATACAAAGTAAATACACTGAGATAAAGTCCCTCCAAAGTTCTTTATTTCAAGCCCAGTTGGGGTTATTGGACAATTTAGCAGTGTGCAGTTTATTTCCAATGCTACATTCGAAGGCATGTAGCAGTGTTCCCTTAATGTAGTGAGGTGGAGGTGTGAGGGCTGAGTGGAGGTGCATGGGAAAGTTAAAGTGAAACTCTCGCCAAAAAGCAACCAAGGCTTTATTTGCGATTGAATATGAGTCAAACCTTTATGGAAAATCATAATTACAACGAAAGAGGTCGCACCTGGGGATCGACACTTTTTGTCTGCCATGACGGCGGCGTGCCAGAGGTGCAGCAGCAACCGTGAGTCGTTCACAGACCTTTTTAGTAAACTGTACACAATGTTCTCAATGCTCGTGTTCATGTGTAGAGACCCTGGTGATACTACGAGCAAAGTTTCATGTTGTGTCGAGCCTTCTTGGTGTTTTAAAAATAGCTATTTTAATGCCAGCATAAAAAGGCCCCTGCACCCCATCGAAAATTAGCTTGCCCTAAAACAAAACTACGGTAAATCTTAAAAGTGCCTCTTTCATCGTAATTATGCTTTTACACAAAGGTTTGACTCGTATTCAATGGCAAATAAAGCCTTGGTTGCTTTTTGGCGAGAGTTTCACTTTAAACATCAGACATGTTGGACACGTTGTAGAGACCTCTGTCAACAGTGGAACTTCTGGACAGCATGAAAACTGCTGAAACTGCTGAACCTCTTGTTCTCCTACAGCGAGCAAACACCAAGGCTGCATCACAACCAACATCTGGTAAGGCGTGGGACAGGCAACATGGCTGACCAAATCACACGAGGTACAGGGTACAAAGTGTATTTATTTATCAATCTATATCACAGGGTACTGCCACGTAATGGAAGATTACAAGTCACAAAAGAAACAAATATATAAATGGAATAAAAAGTAAATCATAATGGTGGAGTTTCAAGCAAGAGTTCAGGAGTCTCACAGCCTGAGAATGAAGCTGCTCTGTAGTCTGATGGTACAGCAGCAGATACTTCTGCTCTGTATCATTTGTCAGATGGCATCAGGGTGAAGCTGAAGTCTTCTTCACTTTACTGCCACACAGGCCCCCAACACTCACTGCTTACATCATCATTTTGTAAAAGCTACATTTTACACTGCACACACTGAAACACCTAGCCATACACTCTGCTGGCCTTTTTGGAAGAGCTAACTTGTGAGGGGATTATAACACTGTTTCAGTCTGGCCAAGTTAACCGACTTTATAAGGAGGTAGTCCATTTCTTAGTTTTTAAACCAATCACAATCATCTGGGTCTGCTTTAAGTGCACCATGCAGCGACGTTCCCCCTGAAGAAGTGTCTGGGGAAACTTGTTTCGCATGTGGGGAGGTGATCCCTGACATTAGTGGATAAATCCCTGAGCTTCTGGCTTGTTAACATTTGTGTCATCATTGACCAGCTTAGTTTAAGGGTAAACCATCATTTTTAATGTAATCTAACTTTCTATGAGGTTGTTGCAGTTTCCCAAAGAGACAGGGATTATAACAGTAACACACAGATAGTTAAAGCAAGCTGCCTAATGACGGTGCTCTGCCTGAACTTATGCTATACTCGATTCATTGGATATAATTATCTTTCGTTCTGTCTGGTATCAGGGTTGGTACAGTATTTCAGTAGCTGTTATTCACTTTAGTGCCATTTTGTCCATCAGTGTATTTTAATCTGTCAGGCCTGGGCTAGAAAGAGGACTCAGATGCAGAGCAAGTAGAAATTCACAGGCTTTTATTCTGAAAATCCAAAGCTTCAGGATAGAGTGACAAACAGGGTGTGAAAATATGATAACCTGACAATCTACTAACTAAATAAAGAAACAACTCAGAAAATAAAACCACACCAACGGTGGAAACTCCACAAAACTGGAGAAAACAAAATCACTTTCTAAGAGGAAAATAAAAGACTGCAATAAACTACACTATGAGACTAGGCTAGAAAAGGTACAACAGAAATTCACTCAAACTAGGAAGGCACAAGGCTATTAAACAAACTACACTGACAGACTAAGCTGTAAAAATGTAACAAATGAAAATCACTCCTCAGAGGAAACAAAAAGCTATAAACATAAACTGCGAGACTGTGCTGCACTGAAAAAATTAACAAACAAAAAATCACTCTTCTTGAGGCAAAGAATAAACAGAGAAAAAAACAACAATGAATTCAATACTTAGACTAGAACTTGGAGCTATGACGAAGGGCTGGGGTGCGCGACGGAACGAGACACTTCGGCACAAGACAAACGGACACGCAGACTATAAGGTGATGGGAAACAGGTGCAAACAATCAGGGATTAGGGGAGATGTCAGACCGGTGTCACAAGAGGAAGGCAAGTGACCTGAAACGAGAGGAGAGTTAGACTTTTAAAATAAAACAGGAGGCACATGAGACAAAAAACCCAAGACAAGACAAAACCTCACCGCTGTGTGACATAATCCTGTGTTTGAAGTGAAACTGGTGTTGGTTTTATATCCATGTTGCTCACTGTCAGGTATTTTCTGCTGCTGTTTGAATGCCTTGCTCACTCATTAATAAGGCCTTCCCTGTGAGCTTTGGTGACTACATGAATATCCACTCAATGTGATATTCAACCGTAATGAATGATTTATGATAAATAACCCATGAAAATCAACCTCTGCTACCTTTCTTTATGTGTTCTGTAATACTCAGTGCGTATGAGCACGTTTATTTACATCTATTTTAACAAACACGCACACACAACACACACACACAGTCTCAGTCTTTACCCAAATACTTCTGTGTGTGTGTGTGTGTGTGTGTGCTGTGACACACTGTGTGTTAATGTTAGGGGTGATTTCCTGATTTCCTGCAAAGCAGAAAATAAGCATAGCATCACCAACAGATGAAACTGATAATTGAACCTAAAGAAATGTAAAGTTGCAACAAATCCTTGGTGTGTAGAGACATTTATTATGGTGTTTAGGTTGAGGGAAAGTCTGGGGACATTTTTTGTAATGTGACTGAACCCTGTGAAAACTAACAGTGAATCCCACATGCCAGCCCAAGTACTCACTAGGAGCACCAAATGTTGATTCATCCGCGGCTGAACATAGTCCCCAACAAGTGTAATATTTCTTCATTGTTGAGTAATGTTTGTTAGCAGCTGTAGTTGGTCACTGTGACCTGCTGTTTTAGGATATCACTGAACCTATTTTAATAATGAAACTATGACAGACAGGGTAAGGAAGTCAGAAAGTAATGAGAGACCACCAGATCATTTATGCATTTTGTGCACTGAGGAAGGCCTGCACATGGATAACACACAATGCAACACAGTGATGAAAGTGTCTGAAAGCTTGTCAGCGTGGACCAGTTATACCCGTGTGCATTTCAAAACTACAATGCAAGTACACAGCAGAGTGAGATTTAGATTTACCACCATTTTAAAGGAGCAACTCTGAGATATTTGTTGTGCTGCTGTTCTGCCATGCAACAGACACCCATTATTAGAGCTGAGGAACGAGAAATTGTTTGAAACATTAAAGGGGATTTTTTATTTACAGTAAATTTAAATGATAATGAAGACAGAGAAGAGACAGTATAAGGATCAAAGAGTGAGATATGGAAGAGAAAGGAGGTCAAGTAGAACAAGTAGAGTAGAACAAGGTTCATAATCAAAAGAAAGGCAGACAGGGACTGTCGATGTTCTGAAAGAATATGAAACAAGGCGAATGCCTGCTTGTGTTCGCTGTGAGCTGCAGCCTGACACTGTGCCTTTTATCCATCATGAAAATCAACCTCTCCTACCTCTGTTCACATGTTCTGTGATGCTGTATGAGCTCATTTATTTTCATACGTTTTAACCCTCCTTAAAAATATCCAGTGATGGCATGCTTAAAAATGTGGAACAGTAAGACAACCATATAGGTTGACTGTGAAAGTAACCCTGCATCCTGAGAGTGTTCGAGTGGGGTAATGGGGTACTATTAGGTCTTTGAGATATGCTGGTGCCTGGCCATTCAGGGCTTTGTATATGAGGAGGATTATTTTCAATTCTATTCTGGATTTTGCAGGACCGCCAGTGCAGAGAGGCTAATATCTGAGAAATATGTCCATTCATAAGAGCTCTTGTCAGTACATGTGCAGCATTATTCTGGATCAGCTGGAGATTCTCTATAGACTCATTGTGGCAGCCCAAGTCACTGCTATGTTGTATTTACAGAGCCAAACGTGGCTATTTAGATAGATAGATAGATAGAAATACTTTAATGATCCCAGACTGGGAAATTATTTTGTTACAGCAGTTGTGGGTCCACAAATAAAACACTTCATACATAACATAAATAGAATCCAATATATACATAGTGTATATATACAGTGCACAGTGTGCTATAAACAATAAACAATAATAATATATACAACAAAACAGTAGAGAGAGCAGAGTTCTCTATCAGGCAGAGGTGAGAGAGTTGTTGTATAAAGTGATGGCTTGTGGCAGGAAAGATTTCCTGTATCTGTTGCTACGACAGCGAAGCTGAAGCAGCCGTCCGGAGAAGGTGCTCCGCTGTCTGACCAGTGTGAGTTGGAGAGGGTGGAGAGGATTATCCATGATGGATAACAGTTTTTTCAGTGTCCTCCTCTCCACCACAGCCTCCAGAGTGTCCTGTT
>CAEMYA010000538.1:97257-135578 GCA_903131615.1 Diplodus sargus | reverse complement strand
ACCTCCCACTTTTCTATAGGAACACATATTTCCTACGGGCACTGCACTAGTTCTTTTAAAACAGGCAGGTTGTAGTGGAAGGACGCTTAGGTGGTACAGCAGGTATGGTAGCAGAGACTCGCTAGGGCGTTGACAGAGGCTCTGGTGGTGGAGACACAGAAGATCCACAAAGGAATGAAGGCTGGACTCGAATGTGGTGATCACTGGAGAAGCCAAAGTTTAGCTGTGAGGCCAGGTGCCACATCACAGGGACAAAATAATCTAGCAGCGAGTAGAGTGCAGATCAGGGTATTGACAAATATGCTAAAGGTGTGTCAGGGTGAAAACCACACCCAGCCTCTGCAGCTCACCTCTGAAAATACACAAGCAAAGACATACACACCAAAACAACCAGAATCCCACACCAAAAGTCCAGAACATGACATCTGTCATCACAAAGGGTTAAATAAAGAAAATAAAGAAATGTTGTTTTGGGAACATATGACACATGACGTATGTTGTGTTTGGGGGGTGACTGGCAATTGACATTTTCAATAGTTTAGGTAACGGACTAGAAATGCAGTCTCCAACAGGGGTCACTGGCTCGGCAGCCTTCTCACCTGTAACCTGCTCTTTAATCTCCTTTAAACTTTCTATATCATTTGCAATTCCAACAGTCTTATGCATCTGTATAAGTCTGGTTACAAAATCTAGCACTGATATACTTACAGTTTATATATTACTATACCACTAACACAAAGTTTTGTGATTGGTTCAGTTTGTGTTCGCAGCAAACTAAGTTTACTCAGTAACATTCCAATTAACTACAACTAGTGTAACATAGTTATCCATTTTCATAAGCATACAACAGCACTTCTGACACAAGCTGTTTCCATCAGTTGAACACACTTGTAGCGTCAAAAGGTTGATTTCACAGTTTGGGAAAATCAAATTTGATTTCAGAACATTTTCCAGTGCCACGGTTCACTGAGAGCTCTATTTTTATACTAAGCTCCAAACCAGCACTTA
This sequence comes from Diplodus sargus, assembly GCA_903131615.1. Classification (NCBI taxonomy): domain Eukaryota; kingdom Metazoa; phylum Chordata; class Actinopteri; order Spariformes; family Sparidae; genus Diplodus; species Diplodus sargus. Next base: position 134,570 of record CAEMYA010000538.1, on the reverse strand, counting down.
AATGCACTTGGAGCTGAGCATGGAACTTGGACCAACTGGAAATCAAGACCAACGCCAAACCCTTCACAGTGTAGCACACAATAAAGTCTGTTAGCAAGTATCTTAACCTCACCCAAAACATAATCAAACATTTTAACCATTCTATCCCAACAATGTGACTTAATACATAAAAAAGGAGAAAGCTGTGGTTCTTCACCCCGCTCTAGGACTAAAATCAGTCAAACTGACTCTGTCTCTACAAAACACATGGAGTGCTGGATTGTGTCAATAAGCTGAGCAAGCATTTTATGTAGCAGTGGGAGGGGGAGGAGCGCATTTGCAGTTCTGATGGAGACAGTGGGGGTGGAGAAAACCTAAGCATGGGAGGTCTGAGCTAATCATATTGTCTCTGTACCAGCCAGACAATTATTAGCCGGGGGGGTCACATGGTTTTCAGGGGTTTTCATAAATGTCATTTTTTAGTGAATAATTCCCATTCTAAGACAAATCAGAGTATAATCCCATCATAACGTTATGCCATTACAGTATATCTCATAACCAATAATTATGCCTGTAGACAAAAATCAAATGGACTAAAGAAGGGGCTTTTTGGTAAGAAAGCACAAATATGGAAACACAAATTAATTAATTTCAACAGTACCACCTGACTGCAGGAGCTACTCTTTGTTCATGACCTATCAGATCAGAGCTGTGTGTCATGTGGCACTTCCCTGATGTCACCACTTGACCTCGGCGCCTGGGGTCGCTTAAGGCTTGGCCCTTGAGTCTAATGTTAGCTGACATGCTACTGTTGACAGAAACTTAAACAAAATGGAGATCTTCTTCTGTTCAACTTCAATTGGAGGTTAGATTTTATGTCTACTTGAATGCACTCCACTGGGATCACGTGTTCACTGTTTATTCATGTGTATCAATATTGAAAGTGTCACAAATCCAAATTGCACCAAATTTTACAAACACTTCCTGGGTCGTTAGCAAGTTCTTGAGAGATGTGAATGACAGAAAGACAGACAGACAGACAGACAGACAGCGATTCCTTGCTATCCACCTGTTTCCTCCGAAGCCTATGGGGACTGCCATGACAGATAACTACTTCCACCGGCGGTTTTCTGTTTCCGGTTGCCTTGCAACTGCATGACGGACCGCTGCAGCCGATCTAGCCCTAAACAACTAGTGTTAGGTCATAAGTGCTAAATTGTTTTTAAAATGAGCTCAGGTAAAACATATGCCGTTGTTGGTTGCCACAACAATTCATAAAAATTTAAGTTTTTTTCAGAAACGTCTTGTGTAGTACATCAACAACTTAGACAAACATGTCCGTGCCCTGCACCCCACATGCCATGCTGAGGAAGGAGGAACGGAGACTAGCGTAGCTCGCGGCTTTGACACTAAAATAAATATTTGGGTTTATGAATATCTTCTACAGAATAGCTGCTGCATGACTGCATGACTTCTCTGACCCAAGAATGTCCAAGCAGCCGCCCGTCTCCACGACTCCACTTTCCTTCAGCATCATCCACACTGTAGGTTTAGCTTGATTGACGCTGTGGCTGGGTGCTAACCTACTGCTGCCTTCAGAAATATAAACTTGCTGTGTTTCTTCAACAGTACTTTCCCTAGTTTGTTACTGTGCAGGTAGTTGCATGCTTCTGTGCTTTTGTAACTGCGTAATTCTCCGCCGTCAACACCTTCAGAAGATATACGATAATTAACTGTCGATGTAGCTAACGTCGGGCTAATGCTTCATGTCGTCTGCCCACTCCGTGAGAATTGACGGGTGAGGCACTGTGAGAACTGTCCTCATGACTTATTAAAACATCCGTACTGTGTATCCACCTCCGATTTTTATCCATTCTGTCGCTTTCTTTGTGTTTAAAGCCGGTTTTTAGAGCGAGCATGACAGCTACGCTAGCGTAAACACGGAGGTCAGCCAGCTCATCTGGAAGAGCATAACCGAATACTGCTATGAACCATGGGTAAACTCACAAAGTCAGGAATATGGTGGATATAGTTAGATGATAACTGCAACACCTGATTACTTTTCCAGTTGTCTCTGTTGAAAACAGTTGTTAATGTTAGCCGTCCGACATAGCAACATTTTGCGTCCCATGTCTGGCCCACATCAGATATGTTCATCAGGTCCACGTACCGTGTGGAATGAAGGTACTTGGGTAGTCCAAAGCATGACCAGATGTCAGCCAAGAGCGATTTGAATAAACCAGATATGGCCAAAGTCTGGGCCAGATCCAGCCCACCATATTAGAATGAACCTTGGCCCAAATTTGGGCCAGTTTTGGCAGTAGCATGGCCAGGAGCAAACTGCCAAAATGCCATCAGTCCACACAGTATGTGGGCTGGATAAGGGTGTCTGGTAAATATTGCTATCTGGGCTGGAACTCTACTATTAATTAATGAAATACTCCTAAAATATATTTTATTTCCACATTACACTTGATTATGTTTGATGTCTGTGCAAATTTTAAGGCATGGGCGCTGAGCTGCTAGTATGCAAGCTAGCTTAGGAAGCTGCTGCAGGGGAGTCAAGCTGGTGCTAATGTTAGCGGGGCTTTTATATCAAGAGAAACATCATTGATCGTCTCTCAGAGAAGTCTCTTGAGATTGGAAAACTGATGGTGGTTCTGAGTTAGACGAAGTACATCCTGTAGTAAATTCTTAGTCTGAGAAAGGTTGGCATGTCACCTGAAATCCTCAGCAACTTCTACGGCTGCATTGTTGAGAGCACCTTGACCAGATGTATTACCGTCTGGTACGGCAGCACTTCTGCATTGGATTGCAAACGCCTCTACCATCTAGCATCTACCACCGCAGAGTCCACAGGAGAGCTGCCTCCATCCTCAAAGACCCCACCCACCCCCAGCACGGACTGTTCACACTTCTACCCTCTGGCCGGAGGTACCAAAGTGTTAAGTCCAAGACCACCAGACTAAAGAAACCTTGCTTGTTTATGCTCACAAACACACTGTTGTTGCTTTTAAGTGAGACATCCTGTCTCCTGTGGAAGTAATTAGTGTGGTTTCCTCACAGACAACTAGGCCCACTAACAGCACAGCAGAGGAAAGGGTTGCCTGCTGGTTTCGTCCTCTTTGAGATGTCCCTATGGAATCTGATAAACCCTAAATCACACACATAGGCCTTGCTTCAAATGTCAAAAAACATCACATTTATCCTTCTGCTGTGACAGATGTGCACACTGGCCTCTCCACTCTGAACTCTGTAAGTCCCACAGGTCATAAATTGAGGGACCCTGATGCCACAGTTTATTGCCCCTCACTGTGGGCTAACACCTCATATTCTCCCCTGCTGCCCTCTGCTCTTTGCCTCAGTCTTCTGTGGTTGTAATTAGAGCCCCGACATCTAATGAGCCTACTTATAAACACTCAACCTGCATTGTGTAGCAGAGAGCTGAATTTTATAGGGTATGTTTAGCCGTCATTTAGTCTGAGATTTCAGGAGGGAAGAGAGGGGAAGGAAGGGAAACAGAGAAGGGACTAATGGAGGGAGGGTGACTACAGACTTCAGGATGTCTGGGATGAATTCCTGTTTTTATGAAGAGAACATTTTTATTCACAGCCTTATGCCTCTTTTGTTTGTGCATGCTTTATGCACTTCAGTACACCCTCACACCCATCGTAATTTAATCTCCTAGTAATTGCAGTCTCAGCAGGAGGTGTCCACCATGTGTGGGTGTGGGGGGGAGGATATACAGCCTCACAGAGCTGCTAGAATGAAGTTTACAAGTGGGAATTCTGACTGAAATTCAGAAGTTTCAGATCAGTGGTCCAGAGTTTTTGATGTTCTCCGGTATGCATCTTTAGCCTTGTTCACATTTGCTGTCTACAGAAATGCATGACACAAATCAAAACATTTAGCTAGATCAATAATCGATTCCAAGTTGAAAAATGAAACTTTAATAATCTTTTCACTTATTTTTGGTGTGAAAAGAAGGTAAAGGAAGAACAAAGATTATACCACAGTTATCACTTTGCCAACGACTTTCCAAATTAACAAGCAGTTGATCCACAAAGTCATGGTGTTGCTGACCTGTGGAACACCACCCTCCTTCACTTTTTTCTATTCCAGAGTTTAAATTAGCAGCATGTTGAGGCCACAAAAAACCTGCCTATCCTTTACAAAGACTCCATTGTGACTCCATTGAGATTTCAAATGTCAACACATTTCAGCATGTAACTACTGGTTGTCTCTGTACAGAGAGTCTGGAAAATGATAGAGTTGAGCAGAGAGACACATTGGCAGTCCCTCTTTGGTCTGAAGCCAGCACAAACCCTGCAGCTGTTCCATGTGAGCCTATCTGCTTTATGTTTTCCTTCAAACATCGTATCCAGAGGAGGTTTACATGTTCACATCTGACCTGTGCAAAAGCTAGTGAAACGAGATGAGGCTGAACAATGTCTAACAATGTGCATGAACCTTTGCACGTTCATTCCCCCACACACCCTGTAACCTGCTACATGACAGCAGTCCACATGAAAGTGACTTTGCAGCACAATGTGTAGTATTGTCTGAGTCACTGAGAGGCTCCGGTTACACCTGTCAGGATGCCAGTATTTCCACAGGAGAGGGGCTGGCTTTGTGACCTGGAGCTCAGCTTTTAAGACACAACAAAGAAACTAAAAAGTCAGCATCCTAAATCAATATCACATTTGGGAAATATACCAATTATATTTCTTCACTTGTTTGGAACTGAGGCTGTCCTCAGAAAAATGCCAATAGGCTGAAAAATTAAAGCAGCTTTTAACCAGCTATATTCAAGTTACTTGTTATACAGGGACCTCTAGTGTTTTAGTAATTATTTCAGCTGAAAGGAGGAAGTGAGAAGAGGTAGTGTAAAGAGTGAAAAGTATGTAGGTCCGAGGTTGGGGATGGATGGGCAGGTTATAAAAGCACAGGACTTTCACATAGGAGACCCATATTTGTATGTACTGTGTAAACAGTGTGTTTCAACAGCTGCTACATGTTGGCGCACTTCAGACACAGAAGAAGACAGGCTGGTACAGAGATGCTGCCACAAACTGACACTTTTTACAGGGAGAGAAAATGTAATGTATTGCAATTAATACCAAATTTAAAAATAATCAGAATTAGTTATAAAGTTTCTCCCCACTCAACAACCACCAACATCCTCATAATCCTTCAATGTGGCCACGTGGTCTAAGAAGTTGGATCTCAGCCCGTCCTCAATTCATAATTGGTGCATTCACAGTCATACCTGTAGTTACAGATGTCCACTTGTGAACAGATCACCTGAGACACATGTTAATACCAGGTTTAAAAAGCTTCTGCATCTCAAATTTTGATCAAGTTTTATTCTCAGTCTTATTGTCAGTCTTCACAAAGTGTTGGTATGTAGGAACCATAGAAAATGGAGGATTTACACTGGATTAGGATCTTTGACGAACTCTACAATTACCAAGTATCGCAAGATTTTCCCAGGAAAGACTAAAAGTCTGTAAAAACAGCATTAATATTGAATCTGTGGCGACTGCTGCAGTTGCTATTCTCTGTAAAACCTGGACATCGACTTCTCTCAGATTCTACACTGTAATGCCAATGTTGCACATGTGTCGATCTTGGTCACCTCCGTTCTTTTCTCGCTCTCTTCTTTCACCCCACCCTGCCTCCCTCCTCAAGCAGGAACACGTGCACATTTTATTAGGTGTTGAACAACCTCGCACTATGCATATAATTATCTGTAACAGCTCACAGATGGCCAATCGCTCTTCCACATCAACATACTGTATAATATAGTTTCAGTGCACACACACACACACACAATACATATGGCGAGTGGTCGTGTAAATGGATGCATCTTGCTGAGAGGATGCCACGGGCAAGAGTAGTCACAGGGAACCCAGCACCCACGTGCTACAGCTCAACTCAGCACGGGAGAGAATAGTGGGTGCAGAGGTCTCATAAATCACACGCACACACAAGCAAAATAGGTTTATATGCATGCACTCAAACACTGATGCAGCACGGACCAGAATACTGCAGCATTATCTTCAGTACATAAACACGGACTCACAAGAAGCTTGTTGGATGTGCACACAGAAACACACAGGTTGAACTAGCAATTAGGAACGAAACCAAAAGCATCACAAAAAGCCACATTCATAGCATTCATAGTTGCTGCAGGATGAATTGTATTAACTTTAGAGATTCTCTGGCCTTTCATAAAGCACCATCATCCAGTCAACATGTAACATAACTTCCAAAATAAATGTGGCAATGTACATTTCTGCAAACCACATGAAATGTTGAAGCTCTACATTTCTTTATGTTACAGCTCAATGTTTCTTTAGGTTCAATTTTCGGTTCTGTGATGTGGCAAAATTGTTCTTATGCTCTGGTTAGGTTTAGGCACAGACTGTTTGGGCAGGGTTAGGGAAACATTATGTTTCGGCTCAACCTGCTTTTGTTGCCTGAGGTCTCCTCGGAAATATCTTGTTGTGTCACACCTACAAATGTTGAAATGCTATTGTCAATATAGTAGCCCATGTATGACAGGTACAAACGTCCAGCTGTCAGTGGTTTGCAGAAAAGTTAACTGCAGACATTTAGTCAGTTGACTGGGCTGAATCATCTCACTTCGTCCACTACTGTAGCACAGTCTGCTAGCATAGCATGACCCTAAAGGGCTCAGTATGCTTCATCAGATCACTGACACTTCCTGATCCCATTATTAAAGGTGCAATAGGCAGTTCTAGGGAAAGAGTAGTTAGTTAGTTAGTTAGTTAGTTAGTTAGTTAGTTGTTCACTCTTATCTTAAGTGTCCGTTATGAACACTGTTGGGACCCACAGATGAAGTCATTCATTGTGGATTTCAAAATGGACTCTGAACTGAACTCAGTGCCCCAGAATTCCCCTTTCTTCACACCTAGGTGCAAAATTCAGGTTTGCGCTTCTATTGGTCAGGTTGACAGACCCCCTGCTGATCAGGTAGTCAAAACCCCAGAGCATACATTGTTCTTTCTCTCTCACTCAACGCCCTCTTCTCCTTCAACTTCGGATCTTCAAGGGCTCCTCTCCACCTCCCCCCACGGGGCTGCCTGCCTTCAAGATCCCTTCTTCTGGGCCCAACAAGCTGTGGAGAGCTGCAAGCTGCATTGGCAGCAGGCCCAAAGAACTTCTCCTCACTGCAGCGACACAAGGTCCTGCCAATCTGAGGATCTGAGGAACACCAAGCAGGTTAGCACCAAGCTGCTATCCTTGCAAAAGAAACGAGCAATCAGTTTCCTCCTCTGCCGCCTTTCATCAAACCTTGCACAGCAAGAACAGCTTTGTTCAATATTGGATCCCCAACCTTCTCCTGCAACCACCAGCACCTTCTCGTCAAAGACTGGTAACGTTGAAATGGGCTTAGATAGCATAGCATAGCACAGCTAAGCACAGGACTAAACTCTGGTTGATGTAATGCATTTATGTCCAATACATGTGTTCGTTCACTGTTGGTGTTATTATGACCTTATGTCAAGTTATTGGTAGTTTGCTTCCCTAGACGGCTAATTCATCATTAGCCGCATTATGCTTCACACAGACTCCCAGTCTCTGCATGCAACTAACCATCTTCTATAACCTGGCATCACGTCACACACACACACACACAGGGACACACACATGTTCCTTGAGCCTAGACAAGGAACACACACACACACACACACACACACACTTGTATATAGTACATGTTAGTTAGATTGTGTGTTTCCATCTTTGTGTTAGATAAAAGACTTTGAACCTTCTTGCTGTCCATGTAATATTGTACAAGAGTGAATGTTGCCAACCTCTACACTGTCAAGAACTCCAAAATCCTTCAACCATTACTAGCTGTTATGGTAAATTTGGTTGTAGTTATTAATTTAATTATTAACCAGAGTGATAAACGGTTCGGTACATTTTTATGAGACTGATAAAAATTGCTACCTTTTCCCTTCTTCAAGGGTGGTGCCCCGAGGTGATCTAATGTAAATTGGATCATATTATTTATCATAATTAATAATTATTCCAAATAATCATTCATTATTATTGATAGCCGAATTTAACCTATATCCCCCTTTTATTGTTGTTAAACACTCCTTAACCAGGCCTCGTGTAAAGCGAGGCCCAACAGCACCAACAACCAATCACACACCAACCCAAATCATCAGTATCTGACAACCTGGGAATCAAGACTCAACAATCAACTATCTTTCTCGTTCTTAACAAGTACACAATCAAAACTTCTTCCCCTGTCAGCATGTTTGTTGTAATAAAAATACGTCTTGACTCTGAGCTGGCCTCTAGTGGATGTTCTGCTTGAAATCCATGCCAACATAATGCATGCATGGAGGAACTTGGGCAGTTACAGTTACATTGTTTGAGATGGACATACAGTACAGTTTGTTTGTACGTAAAGGTGGCATAAATGAGCCTTTGAGGTTTGAAAATAGCCACTTGGTCTAAAACATCAGGACTTCAGAGGATTTTTAGCTGATTGAAGCCGCACGATTCTGTGTCCACCATAATGCAGTGAGACATGTTGGCACTGCTTATCAATCATTCATGATTTGTAGGAGAGCACCAGAAAAGTATGCAGGAGAATCTGCTCAGCAACAGCCAAATGACAAAGTTCTATCGCTGAAGCACAATGTATTTGTTTGTTCTTTTATTTCACGTTGCTTACAATCTCAATTAACACAATTACATATGAAAGGAATTACACAGGTTTGTTCTATATGTAGGCTTAGTCTAAAGAGTTACTTGCCATATGTTTCATTTACATTTACATTTACATTAAGGGCATTAAGCAGAAGCTTTTGTCCAAAGCAACTTACAATAAATACATTTATAAACAATAAATACAGCTGCTTTTTATAAAGGATACCTTAAATACAAAAGAGCTATGATGTAAGTGCTTAGGGTAAGAACATACATATGTATTTGTTTTTTGTTTTTTGGGGAGTGGGGTGGGGGGCTTTGAGCGAGTCATGCTATGTGGGGGCGAGGCAAAGTCTGAATAAGTAAGTCTTGAGTCTTTTGCAGAAGCTGAGCAACTTTTGTTTGCTGACCTAATAAAAATAATAATAATAATAATAATAATAATAATAATAATAATAATTAATTTTACTTATATAGCGCTTTTCAATGACCCAAAGTCGCTTACAGAGGTGAAGACATGAAAAGATAATTAAAAAAAAAAAACACAAAAAGGGCAATGACAGTCAGGGGGGACAAGCGGGAGACAGCACAACAGAGAACAGAAGCAATGGTGGAGTGTGGAATAGATGACACTGTTACAGACAAACAGACAAAACAGGTACAGCAGCAGTCTAAAGGTGGTAGGGATGGATTGAAGAGGGGTGGGGGGCTGATGGGTGAGGAGAGTAGAAGGAGGGTGTAGAGGGGCAGGTCAAAGGGAAAGGGCAGGGATGAAGATGGTTATGGGTAGGGGAGGTCATAGGCTTGAGAAAAGAGGTAGGGTTTTAGACGGGATTTGAATGTGGGAAGTGAGGGAGAGTCGTGGACTGGTTGGGGGAGAGAATTCCATAGTCGGGGTGCTGACGAAGGTTTTGAGTCTGGATGGTGGTACAGTCAGAGTGAGAGTGGAGGAGGATCGGAGGGCTCGGGAGGGGCGATGGGGGATAAGAAGGTCAGACAGGTAGGATGGGGCCAGGTGATGGAGAGCCTTGAAGTTCAGGAGGAGTATTTTGAAATCGATGCGTTGTTTGATGGTGAGCCAGTGGAAAGTGTAGAGAGGAGGAGGCAGTGTCTGATTTTGGTGATGCGGCGGAGGTGGAAGTAGGAGGTCTTGACAACGGAGCTGACATGGGGATCAAAGGAGAGGGTGGGGTCCAGGATAACGCCAAGATTGCGTGCCAGGTGGGAGGGAGAGATGGTCGAGCTGTCAATGGTGAGTGAGATTTTGTGAGTTTTGTTGAGAGTGGATTTGGTGCGGAGGAGGAGCTCTTTTTTGTCACTGTTGAGTTTGAGGAAGTTCTGGGACAGCCATGTTTTTATTGTAGAGATGCAGGTTTTGATGTGGTTCAGGGGAGGATTTTGGGTGGGTTTGGTGCTGATGTAGATCTGGGTGTCGTCGGCGTAACAGTGGAAGTCCAGGTTGAGTTCACGGATGATGAGTTCGCAGAGGGAGAGAGGGATTTCAGGATGCAGTGAATGGTGTCCGTGTGAGGTGTAGGGGGCGAGGGAGGTGGTGGACTTCAAGGGGATATAGAAAGTGACAAAGTGGTGGTCGGACACAGTGAGTGGGGTAACAGAGAGGGCCGAGATTCTACAGGACCTTATGAAGACAAAGTCAAGTTAGTTCCTGGCCCGGTGGGTGGGTGGGTGGAAGGGGGGAGAGTGTGAGGTCAAATATGGAGAGGAAGTCAATGAATTCAAATGAGTGCAGCTTCTCTGGGTGGATGTTGAAGTCACCCAGGACACGAGTGGTGTGCCATCGTCAGGAGAGCAGCTTAGTAAAGCATCCGTCTCATCAAAGAAGGACTGGGAGGGCAATAGGTACCACAATGTTGAGCTTGAAAGGAGGGGTGACAGAGACAGTGTGGAATTCGAATGCAGATCTGGGTAGGTGGTCCAGAGGAAGGACCTGGTAGGACCACATGGGTGAGATGAGGAGTGCATTTCCCCCTCCTGGACATGTTTGTCTTGGGGAGTGTGAGAATGAGTAGGCAGTTGAGAGGGCAGCTGGAGTCGCAGTGTTTTCTGGGGCGATCCAGGTCTTCGTAAGGGCCAGGAAGTGGAGAGTCTACAGGGGGGCATAGACTGAAATGGTGTTCGCCTTCTTGACTGCAGACTGGCAGTTCCATAGCCCCACTGGTACTGGGGTTCAGTACCAGTGGAAATTGTTGGCTAACAGAGATTGGCTGGGTTACAGCCTCGAGCAATGGGTCTCTGGTGAAATCTTCTCCGGATTGATGTCCTGCCTGGGATTGGGTGGGACTAATGGCTGCGATGGGTGGTGGACAGTGAGTTACTTGGACTCCCTCAATGGACTCCCACAGAGAGTCTAAGTCTTTCTTCAACAGACTTTGTTCTACAGGCTTTGTTCCACTGTCCTGACACTTCAGCTGACACTGTAGTGACTATCATTTACGTGTTAGATTTACCTCATGCAGGGTTAGCTCCTCCCTGAAATCAAGACTATTAACCACAGCTGAGTTGGCCGAAACGGGCTAATCGCCACACAGCGTCAACAGTTTCACAAGAATTTACACAAAAGGTATATAGACAAGATTAACTATTTCAACTAACTCTACAGTCACGGCCCTAGTGGGGTGCCCGTGTCACTACTCCCTCATGAGGGTGCAGAGTTCCACCAGGGCACCAGGTGTCTCTATTGTTTTGAGTTTCAGGCTGAGTCCAGAGAGGAAGCAGAACTGCCTGCTGATTGGCTTCCACCAAGGGCCCGGTGTAGCCTAACTGTTAAAATCTGAGGAGCTGCCAGTTTTTCTCCCTCTCTCCATCCTGATGCCGGCATTCTGCTTGGTGCCTGCCTGATAGCAGGCCAGATGCTGGCTGGGCTTTTTGGACGGTTACTTGTATTATTCCTCATTTTCCTTAGTTTGTAGATCTACAACTTTTGTTTAAAGTCTGAGGAGCTGCCAGTTTTTCTCCCTCTCTCCACCCTGATGCCGGCATTCTGCTTGGTGCCTGCCTGATAGCAGGCCAGATGCTGGATGGGCTTTTTGGACGGTTACTTGTATTATTCCTAATTTTCCTTAGTTTGTAGATCTACAACTTTTGTAGACTTTATTTTATAAATAAATTAGGGCTGTAAAGAAAAATTAATCTAATTAATCGCATTTTAATCTCATATCTGCTAAAGGTACCCAAATAAAGAATTTGAATTCTAGGACATTGTCTGATAGTATTCGAGGTGCAGTATTGTGGAGGGCGTGTCTATTTGATGGTCTGTTAACTGCACAGATCCCTCACTCAACTTAATACAGAGAAATGTCCCACAAAACAACGTTACAGAACCAAACTAAGGTAATGTAGTAACTGTAACTGTCTTTGGCAACAAGTTAAAAATACCACAGCTGTACGTGGAGAAGCGTCCTTCCTCCCGCCCGTCCTACAGACTCCTTGTCACATTTCCGCCATGCGTCTGTCACCGGCAAAAAAACTTTACCTCACTGAGTGTTTCTGATTAAAAAAAATCTCCGCGACGGTCAGCCGTCCGGACCGAGACTTCAGTGAACTTTACCCCGGAAGACAGTCTCCGTCGGTTTTGACTGACAGGGAGGGGAGACACCGGGGTAACCCCTTGAAAATACACACACGTCATCATCACCGCCACATCTCTTTAGGAGCCGCAGCCAATTCTGTGTGAATTAAACAGAGGTTGTTGGTCTTTACAGCGATGTTTTGCTCTGTGAACGAACAACGGCGGAGAATTGGCGAACGACCGCTGCGGTGTTAATGTGGTGTTACTTACAGCTCATAGGGCTGATCTGGACTGGAAGTTGTGTCGCGATTCTGCCCTCTCACAGCGCGAGACAGGTTCATGGATCTGAGTGTCGCCATTTCAGCTTCGATACGTGTGTCGTTACAGCCCTGCTAGCGTCGCAGGTGGGAAGTGACAAACGCGTCCGGACGTTCCTCGGTGCTAGTGCTACAGTGACGTGCCACTGCCAAGTAGCCTACGGGTCATTCAATGGGCCAAATTTAAAATGCTCGCGCATTGAATTGCCACTCAGAAGCTCAGAATTAATTGCGTTAATTTTTATAACGCGTTAATTTGCAGTGTAATTAATTAATCTAATTAACGCATTAAACTGACACATATAAAATAAATCATTCATTGTTATTCCACAACCCCTCGTGTGTCCTCCCATTTTTTTCCAGTTTATGAGCCAGACTGTGACACTACTCACAGAACGCCTAAACACTGGATCTACATTACTTTCTGACTTACCAACAACAAGATAACATGCAGCTTCATTCCCCTAGACAAAATGTAACTGAACAGCATCACTGGTTGCTCCTTATATGCATGGTTAGTTCCTCCCTGCAGTCAAGCCTATACACCTACTTCACTTGACACAAGAGTCTTTACAATAGGCAATCTCCTCTTTGGTTTCTTTAAAGATATAAATACTTTTTAACACACTGCGTTTAAAACAACTAGACTTTTATCACTTTGTTGAGTTGTGTACTTAAGTCAATGTCCAAACCAGGGAAAACCACAAGTTTGCTCAAGGTAATGATGCGTTTCATTTGGTTGCCTGTTGCTATAGCATCCAGGAGAGTGAGGAGTGAAGTCGGCGAATGAAACTAATTGCAATGTGAATAATAAACATGACCTTGTCTATAAACATTTGTACCTGAGTCAAAACTGGTGTCCTGGTTCTCCTCAGATCCACCACCAGCTCTTTGGTCTTTGCTGTGATGAGCTGCAGGTGGTTCAGCTCACACCATGAGACAAAGTTATCCACCACAGCCCTGCACTCAGCCTCCTCACCCTTGCTGATACATTCAACTACAGCAGAGTTATCAGAAAACTTCTGAAGATGGCAAGACTCTGTCTGGTAGCTGAAGTCCATGGTGTAAAGGGTGAAGAGGAAAGAAGAGAGGACAGTCCCTTGTGGGGCTCCGGTGTTGCTGACCACTGTATCTGACACACAGTGCCGCAGGCGCACGTACTGTGGTCGGCCAGTGAGGTAGTCCACAATCCAGGACAAAAGGGGAGGATCCACCAGCATCGCCGTCAGCTTGTCACCCAGTAGAGCAGGCCTGATGGTGTTGAAAGCACTGGAGAAGTCAAAAAACATGACCCTCATCCTTGGTGCTTCTACAGCTTCTATTGTGACCTTACACATGTTGCAATGTCTCAGTGGTAAGGAAAGAGACTGTTGGGGGAGGTGGCTGTCATGGGTTGGCTGCGAACCTGAGGAGGTGGTGAGACCTAGAGGGTCTAGAATTAGAAGGGTGGGCGTGTTTTGGCCTAATTCCGGTAAAACTGATAGTGGAAAAGCAAATCAGTAGGGCACGGTTTGACTTTGACTTTTCCATTGACACCCAAAAGTGCCAATGGAAAAGTAGGCATCCACTAACCCAGCCCAGCAACCTTAATACACCAACCATTTGTATCAGTCTCAATCGTTCAGTCATTATCAAGAGTTTGTGAATTGGTACTAAATTGAGAGCTTCGCATGTAGGCTCCATTTTTTTTTTGCAACAGCCCAGTGCAACACTCGCATTTTTACTGACACAAAAAACAATCTGTGTTCAAACTCATACCTACGCTCATTTGTGAAAAGGATTCTTGAACTCTTCTCTTGATGCGACAATCCACCCTCAATGTGATGGGAGCAGCGCTGTGTTTTTTCGTACTCGGGGCGCTGACTCATCCCAAGCTCCTCACACTGGCCCTGCCAATGACCCTTTTGGTAAATGGCGTGTATGCTGTGCCACTTTGATCCTGGAAACTTGGCTAACTAGCAGTCATGTCAGTGGCGTACTAGATCAAGGCCAATTAGGGCCCAGGCTAGGTATTAAGCCACTACTGTATGCTCACTAAACACTGGCCTGAGTCAACAGTGGGCTAAAGTCAGAGAAGCAAGCTTTTCAAACTTCATTGCCACACCTAAAATTTGTCCTTCACTGAGAACCTTTTGAATTAGAAACCAAGAAATCCACTGACATTTGGAATATATTCAAATAATAAACTTCATTGTTGTAGTTTCAGACTATTGGTTTCACCTCAGAAACCTCATCAGGAGCAGGTCACCCAGAGACATTGAGGAGCTCCATCATCATTGTGATTTAAGATGGGCCTTTCCTGATCCCTCTGGCTACAAGAAATCCCTAACCCTGGAGTTTGGCAGGTAAAGGATAATTTGATCTGTGTCTGAATCAGATGAGTCAGTAATCACTGTACAGACACACAGACACACAAGGTAAAGGGTCAACCGAAAGATACATAAGGCTCCACTGTTAGAGATTGTGGCAGATGGTATGAGTAGTTGCCTGCAGCTTGTCTATCCTGCACATAGCAGCTACTAACTTGTTTAGTGAAGGTGTGAGGCGGCTTCTATTTGCGTTAGCACCACCTTCTTGATCAGGGGTGGTATTAAAGTTGACGTCATTATGTCACACAAATAGGCCAACTCCTGACTTAGTCTGAATGAGGCCTCTGCTTAAAAAAATACAAGCCCCAGTAAACTTATTGCAAAAAGAAGCATGATAAATTACATTTAATCAAGCTTGACTAAAAGTAAAGCTATCATGTTAAAATATTATTTTGGTAAAAGTGACAGTCACCCATATGAAAAGCACTTCAGTAAAATTATTTTGAACTGAAATGTAATTCAATATCAAAAGTAGTCTACAAGTACAATTGTGTATATATTTACATATATGTATTATAAATAATAATACTAATAAATAATAATCAGATCTGATATTCAGCATTTTGTGATTATCAGAATAAGTGTCTCTGTGCTCTCTTGTCTCGCAGGCTCCCATAGATGGTCCTGCTGCTGCGGTCCTGCTTGACTTCTACTATCATATCTACCCCGAAGGGGTAGAACCCTTCTATGATTGTGCCGGTTTATTATTCGGTATCTAACCCCGAAGGGGTAGAACCCTTCTAAGATTGTGCCGGTTTATTATTATTAGGGTACTAACCCTGAAGGGGTAGAACCCTTCTAAGATTGTGCCGGTTTATTAGGGTTCTAACCTCTAAGATTGAAATTTTTCAGATACATCCTCCTGATAGCCCTCTACAAAAAACCCTATGCACCATGAAAGCCGCTGTTGCAGATTTTTTGCTAATTTGCATAATGTTAAAAACAGTAAAATGAATAGAACTTTGGAAAGGTTGACTCTATCAACACCAAATTTGGCATAAGGCTTCGGGGGATGACAAGACACATTTCTACTATAAATGAGCCAGATTGGTCAAATAACATGGCCTCCACGGACCAATGTATTGTCGCAATGGGCGGGGCTTAGACATGATTGGCCATAACTCCCACACCCTTTGCCCTATCATCACAAGACTTGGTGGGTAGGTTCACAACTGTACTTGCAATCTGCCAAGCAAAGCTTGTTGAGCTCAACCTATAGGGGGCGCTATAAATGCTACACATGCGTATCTGAAATACCATTGGATGGAATTCCACCAAATTTGGTATGCATGCTGTAGGGGCGAGTATTAACTAATATCTTGAGTGCCATGTTGATTGGTGAAAGTGGGCGTGGCCTATTTGTCATTAACCATCATTGTTTGCGTTTTATTCATTTATGGCGAGCTGGAAGGACCCAGAGACACGAAACTTGGTACGTTGAGTATAAATGACGTCCAAATGCTGCTCCAAGAATTTGATCCCAATCCGTCAGATGGGGGCGCTATAACACAGGGTGTGAACTTCGAAAGGCTCTCCCTGCGAAGCCATAAGTGCCACTGACTTGAAATTTTTCAGACACATCCTCCTGATAGCCCTCTACAAAAGACCCTCTGCGCCATGAAAGCCGCTGTTACAGATTTTTTGCTAATTTACATAATTTTAAAAACAGTAAAATGAATAGAACTTTTGAAAGATTGACTCTATCATCACCAGATTTGGTATACGGTTTAGGGGGATTCAAAGGCACATTTCTACTATAAATGAGCCCGATTGGTCAAAAACATGGCCGCTACCGACCAATGTATTGTCGCAATGGGCGGGGCTTAGAAATGATTGGCCATAACTCCCACACCCTTTGCCATATCATCACAAAACTTGGTGGGTAGGTTCACAACAGGACTAGTAATCTGTCTACCAAAGCATGTTGAGCTCAGCCTATAGGGGGCGCTATAAATGCCATTAGCATGTAGCTGAAAACCCAATTTGAAGAAATCTGGGGCTTATCATGCCTGTGTGTTGCACAGATCTTTGACGGACACGGCAGCCGATGTCATCGACTGCGGGGGATGAGGGTCAGGGTGGTCGGTTTGGGGCAAAAGAGGTTAGAACCCGCGGATTGCCGCTTGCGGCTATATTTATTATTATTATTATTATTATTAGTATTAGTAGTAGTAGTAGTAGTGGTAATATTAATATATTTATTAATAATATTATTCTAACTATATGATTTTTTTACTATTATTATTGTTGTTCTTATTATTATCAGTAGTAGTAATATTGGTATCATTACTATTATTTATATTATTAATATTCTTATGTTTTACTATTATTATCCATTATTATCATCAATATACTTTTAGTAATATTGATGTTAGTAAAAATGTTATTACTGCTGTGTCTCTCCCCCTCTTCCCTCCCTCACCACCCCTCATTCTACCACATGTACTCGACCCACATACACATACACTCACACAGCTACATGACAAACAGAGCGTAAATTCGTTCAATGTAAAAGGTGGTCGGTAAGCTAAATGTATCACTGTCACCCTCAATGTTGCACTACTACTGTGTGGATGAGCTATGCTATGCCACTCTGTGACATGACTGGGCATCTGGTGTGGACGACTGCCCACCGACCCCCACTCTCTTCCATCTGAAGGGCACACAAAGACAGTCAATCAAAGGTTCCTTCTGTGATGTGAGACTATGAAGATAACACATGTAGCTTGTACACATCCACGTTATAGAGTTACAACAGCTCCACAGCAAAAAATAGAAGTATACACATCATAACACTATGGACTCATAGATGTAGATGTGCAATAAAAGCAGCTGTTCAGCTTCAGGCTGTTGGACTCAGATTTAATGCAAGCTGGTATTTTCATGGCAAGTTGTTTTAATTTCTGTGCAAGGAAATCAGAGGAAAGGGAGAGGAGTTGTTATTAGGAGGAGAGCAAGATGCCAAGAATAGCTAATACAGCAATTAGAAGGAGGAAATGACAAGAAAGGGAGGGGGCAAGAGGGAAGCAGGCAGAGAAAGAGAATAAAGGGAGGGAGAGAAAGAGGATGAGAGAAACATACAGCAGATAGAGTAATAAAAGGAGAGAGGATGCCAGGGGGAGAGGGAAATCAGATACTTAAGCGTTAGGGGAAGAAAACTGGGGAAACAGCGAAGGCACAGGGGAGAGAAAGAGACTGATGACGTGAGATAAAGGGGAATGAGAAGCACTGAAGGAGAAAGAGCGTGATGGAGAGAATTGAGAGACTGACTTTTTCTGAAAGTGATAAAAGCAGGGGAACACAGGGAAGAGGGAGATTTCACTGATGTGACCTGAGAAATATTCCTGATGTTCTTTAAGGAATGTTCTGCTTTTACAGTACATCACAGATACATTCAATGAAGTTATTTATTTTATTTTTTTGTGGTGCAAATAAACAACTTCAGAGATTCTTGTACATATATGTGACAGTGCTGACATTTTAGATGTTTCCTAATGGTCATGTTTAATCAACTAAACCAAATTACTGTATTAATATAGCACTTTATGTAAGGTGTAAGTGTGACCATGGGGAGCAATTAAGTTCTTCTTAAATTTTCTTGCCCAGTGACACTTGGACATGTAGATGGGAGGAGCTGGAAGTCAAACCACCAATCCTGTGAAGAGTGGACCTCTAGACCTCCCAAGCTACAGTAACCCCTTTATGTAGCTGATGATTAGAAATCGCTGAACTCACAATCCATGATTTCTGGCGTAGTCAGAAGAAAAACTAATTCTAATGAAAATCTGAAATAAATACATAACACTGCGAAAATATGATGTCTGCATGTCACTTAGACTGCAAACAAAATATACAAATTTAATTAGGATTTGTATTAAACGTACTTTATTCAGCCACGAAAGGCTTGTGGATTTTGCAGTTCATAACAGTTGTAGTTTTGTGTTGGAGTAGCACAGGCAGATGGTCGTTGATGTGTGCTGTTTTGTAGATTGAAACTATTATGTTAATTGATTTGAGGCTCATATTTTCAACATGTAGGACATTCTACAGAATGTCTGGAACAGACTTCCTGGCAAAGACCT
Organism: Diplodus sargus; assembly: GCA_903131615.1. Classification (NCBI taxonomy): domain Eukaryota; kingdom Metazoa; phylum Chordata; class Actinopteri; order Spariformes; family Sparidae; genus Diplodus; species Diplodus sargus. Next base: position 115,600 of record CAEMYA010000538.1, on the reverse strand, counting down.
TTAAGAGGGGAAGTACTTAACTTACATTTGGGGTTACATGTGGTTGGTCCCCCACAGTATTTCTACCTACAACCTGAATTTATCTGTAGGCATTGCTGTGGTGACTGTGGCCATTCTTTGCATCTATAACAATAACACTGACAAGAACGACACTCATTCCAGGATTTGAACCTGGTGCCTTCCATCCGATATAACAGATGTACCAACAGACTCATACTGCACCCAAGTTCATTAAAAATTCAAGTTTATGGTATAGAAAGGATTGAGGTACATTGGCGGCAAGGATTAGATTTTTTTTAGCTCAACTGGAACATCAGTTGGCTGATGTTATTGGTATTAATGTCGTCTAATATGCGTCAGTATGAAAGCTTTTTTAGATAAATTATAAAACAGACAAGAGATGTGGGTGAAGTTAAATGTTTCAGCACACGGTCGTAATTCTTATTACTATTGCATTTAGTGTTAAATTAAATATCCTGCCTCCATTACTTCTTTGTCACAAAGGTTTTAATAAACATGTTTGAGAGATGTTGCAGAAAATGTGTGAATATCAGCCCATGTATTGATATCAGTAATTTGTACTCCCTAATAGGGCACTGACATTGGCCCACGTGAAGGAAAGTGAATGTAGTTCAGCATAAAAAACACCATTGTGAACTTTAAGGCAGGAACACACACTGGCCCAACCGTTGGACGTCTGAAGCATTTGGGGAGACTCGGACAAGGTCGGGAACAAATCAGTTTGGTGTGTTCAGCTGCGCTGGCAGCTTTAGGAACCGCGTGGACAGCGTCTGCTCCGATTCAACATGCGAATTCTGAGAAGGTTGGCTGTCGGCCGTCTGAGCCATTGGATGCTCTGATTGGTTGTGTGCCAGCTGTATGACCATTCTGATTGATGGTGTGCTAGCGAATCAGCGTGGTGTGTGGAAGGGGCGGAATACTGTGTGCACTTTGTTTTTCTATGCACTCCATTCTGTCATTTCCTGTTTTCATGTAACGCAGAACGTACACGCCACTGTGGAGCTGGCAGCACGTCGAAGCGGTGTGTTCAATGCAACTTTTCTGCGGGTCAGACAAGAGGCGGTCGGATAAAGGCAACTGGCTGTTGGTTTCAGTCTGGGTGGTGTGTGGGGGCCTTTAAGGAGCTCCATACAACCACAACCTCCTCACCCACCACCCTCTGCCATTCCTCACACTCTCTCACAAAAGACACTTCTTTAACACTTCCACCCATCACAGAAGATCGACAATGACAGAGGTGGGAGGAGGGAGAAAAGAAAGTCATCATCATTACAAATAAAAATTTGCACGGAGAAAAAATAACTCAAAGTGCTGAGTTTGTGTGGCTGCATGACAAGTTTTGTCCTTACCTTCAACCCTGAAACAGATGCAAAAAATATCAGTAATTTTCCTGCAGTGTTTAGACTGGAGCAGGGAAGTCACCCTCGCCTCCCTGTGATTAGATCCCAACGAGGCTCCAGTACAGCAAGATAATAGCTGAGTGTAATTGCAGTGTTTATTTGTAAGTGTGAGAGTGTGTGTGCCTCTGTACATATTTCAGTCCCCTGCTGTCAGACCTTGTGGCAGAGCAGATTACATTAGTGCTAGCCGAAGGGAAAGAGAAACCAAGGTGTACACTGTAAAATTTTTCACTGTAAATTTACAGTAAATTACTGGCTACTAGTTGCATTACTTTCACAGTAATTCTACAGTAATTTATTGTGAATATTTCACAGTAATGTACTGTACATGCAGTATAGCAGTATTTAGCTGTGGAATTACAGTATCTTGCTGTATGTAAATTACAGTAATTGCCTGTATTTTTTAAATTTTTACTGTAAAAGTAATGCAACCAGTAGCCAGTAACTTACTGTAAATTTACAATTTAAAAAATACTGTAACATCTTGCAAATTTGACTTGTTACCTGTGATTTTACCACACAAACATGCTTTGAATTTGCTAAATTAAAGGTCAAAACAAGAACAAAGAAAACAAAGACAATACTCATTTTAATTTTTTAATAATTATAAAATCAATTTATAATATCAAATTTAACAATTTACTAGAGCTGTCTCATAACATAACTTAACATAAACATGAACATGAATTTTCATTTCTAAAGAGCAGATTCAGCTATTAAGTGCTGATATATTCATTCCCTGTCTAATGCCTATATTGATACCAGTATTGATGTGTTACATGGCTGGGGTAGTTATGTAATCAGGTTACAGCTCAAAATCATACTTTGATATCACTAACTGAATCCTTGAATCAGTCACTCAATATTAAATGGAATCAATATCAAATTGTGATTAATCAATAGCAGGACATTGGTTACCATACACAACCCACACGTCAATTTTCAACTTTAAACATACAGTATAAAACAATGCAGTATAAACAATTTACAACTTATGAACATAATATGAACATACTTAAGTCAACTACGTAACAATTTCATATTTACATTGACCGCTGGAAGTCAACAAGCTTCCTTTGGAGCGTGCTCACGTGTCGACCTATGCCTCCACGCTTCTTCTTTGAATTTGAGCCCATCTCAGGGTTAATGCCCAAGAAGCAACTGTAAACAATAAAGCAAAGACAACTTTCAGTTTTACAGATTTAATATTGCATTGTTTATCCAAGGCACAGTGGTGCCACTTCCTCTTTAACTAAATCCAACCTATACCAAAGAAATTAGCATTGAAAGCAAAGCAAGATACAAGCAAGCAAATCAGTCGTGTAGAAATTGAGATACAGATGCAAACATTGTAATGAAAATAGTAATGGAAATTCCTGAGACAATAATGCACTAAAGTTGATTAAGTTTACCAAACATATCCACAGCTCACAGGTTGTGTGCTCTCTTTGCCATGCTATCAAAAGGAGAAAGTTGAGGAGTGCTGGGCTGCTGAATTTGATTCAGATTGTCCAAATACAGAGGATGCTCATGTGGTCCCATCACCACCTGTCCTTCAGTAGACAGCATCCAAGCGCTAGGCTTCATTATGTCACCTGAAATGAACAGAGATGTCCATCTTGCACTATTTTAAGAAAGTGTAATGCTGCACAAGAGAGCAATGCTTGTATTTCATTCATTTAAATGTTCAGCAACATCGAAAGCTTTTTAAAACTGTATCTCACTCGACCATTGTTATTGGTCTAACTGACTGTCTCTTGCAAACCTGACGCCAGAGAACATTGAGCCCTACCTTGATGTGCAATTTTTAAGTCTGCAAGATTTGGTTTCAACTAGCGATGCCCTGATCATGTTTTTTTTTTTTTAATCATCTATCACTGATCTCCATCATTAATAAGCCATATCTGTTGATCCAGTCTTTTTATTGACAGTTTTTGTATAGCTTCAGCCTTAAAAAAACTCGAAATGCTGCCCAGTGCAAATTTACATAAGCAATTAACAAGTAGCTCAGCTGATGTTAGCAAACAGTCCAGATGTAGTGACTTTTTTGTTCATTTTTAAAATAACCACATACAGCTCGAAATATCAATATAAAATCCAGATATCAACAGTACCTTGGAAAATCAAGCAGGGGGTGCTTGGTAACGTTACTGTCCTCTGCACATCAGCGGCTGTGACACACGGCTGTGAAATAAGAAATAACAAAGCATTGTAGCGTATTCAACGTGGTGCATAAGAGACGTTTCACTGGTTCCAATGATTTAGAGGTTAATCAGAGCGAATGTTATGTGTCAACATGTAAATGAATGCGATTAAATTACTGACTATAAGTTAAATTTGATCCAAATGTCATTTGCCAGTTTGATGAGACATTCATTGGTGGATCACAGTACAATATCAAAAAGAGAACCACTTGATTTTCTCAGATTATTTACACAGTTTTATGTGCTATTTTTACCTCAACAGCCTGCTCCACAGGTCACTGTCCTTGTTGTTTAAACTGCCTCTGCAAAAGAATGGAGAGCAATTAGTGACAGATCATGTACTTTAAGCTGGAAGAGTTTAGTAGTCAATCAAACACTCATGCATATCCCTCCCATCAGTATGACCACCAAATGAAAGCACATGATTTGAGCTTTCCAAAGATATAAGTTACCTCTCTGTGAGGCAAAGCTTCGTGGAGAAAAACGGCTTTGTAATGACTTAGCTGCTGCAGCTGGAGGCTAACGTTAGCTTCCTTTAGCTTTGACCTTCGCTATTTAGCGGCGAAAACACCGCGTATTCTCGGTCAAATAACTCACACACTATGCCTCATAGCGACGTGTGGAGACGAGTAGATGAAAACACACGATCTAAACTTTCGAAAGATATAAGTTACCGCTCTGTGAGGCAAAGCTTCGTGGAGAAAAACGGCTTTGTAATGACTTAGTTGCTGCAGCCAGAGGCTAACGTTAGCTTACTTTTACTTTGACTTTTGCTAATTTTGCTAATATAAGTTACTTCTCTGTGGCAAAGCTTTGAAGAGAAAAACGGCTTTGAAATGGCTTAACGGCCAAAAAAGTGGAGCATAAAGAGAGTTACCTTGCTCCAAAAGAGTGTTCATTTAACAACATTAACTCTCACAACGAATAGAAGTTGTGACAAGCTGTCTAAAATGTAATGATGTTAACCTTACCTTGGAGCTCTTCTATAGGTATGTGTCGAGTCATAACATTATCCACCATGGATGTATAAAGAGAACGGTATCCTATCCACCGGTATCCACCTGTCCTCTCTTCCTTGTCCCACAATGCAGTGCGGTTCAAACGCGATTCAAATTTTACAGTAATTTGTTGTGTTATCAAAGAGGATGGTTGGACTACAGTATTCTACTGTGAAATATTACAATACAATGTTGTTAAATCCTGGTATCAGTTTTTTTCACAGTAATTTACTTGATTTCACAGAAAATTCTAAATTACAGTATTATATTGTGATTATTACAGTTAAAGCCTGTAAAGTGATAATATGGTAAATTATTGTGAAATATCACAGTAAAATATTGTTAAATTCTGGTAACATTTCACAGTGTACAGATAGACATGGCCTCCCTGGAACCTCAGCTGCAGAATGCAGGATATGAAAAGTCCTTATTAATCTGCCACTGTAAATTGGGCGTTTGTTCTGCCTGGATCATGTCAGCTAGAAGGATTGTAATATCAGAGGTTTCATTTACGTTAACGTTTGAATCTGGCTCCCAACAAAGCAGCATATTCACTTCAAGATCCTCCTCATCAATTACAAAGCTCTCAATAATCTTGTAAAGTGTCTTTGAGTTTTATTGAAAGTGCTGATAAATAAAATGTAATATTATTATTATCATTATTCTTTTTATTATAACTGTAGAGCCTCAACAATGCAAAGATTTTTAAAAAGTTTATACTTAATGCCAAAGAGATACACTTATCTTCATGTATTATTTTTATGTTGAAAGGCAGCAACTGTTTAAAAAAAACACCAACAATGAAAGATTTAGGGAAAAATACAGTAAAACCTCAGATTACAAATGTGATTTTATACATCCAAACTCATGAGAATTGTGAAACTACGTTTTTGCCTCTATAAAATGAGGTCTGTTTACCATATATTCCAAAAATAAGTGTATTGGTGATACTGAGTTGGAGTGAAGTTGACTAACAAGGTGAAACTAGCGTCTCTGCACTGGCTCCCAATACATATAAGATCAGACTTTAAGGTGCTGCAGATGACATACTTCCTTGTGCCAAAAAAAGATGGAGGCCTACGCCCCATCTTGGACCTCAGACGCTTAAATGCCTTCTCTGCTTTGCCTTCCAGGGACAGGCCTACCAGTTCAAGGTCCTCCCATTTGGCCTTTCTCTCTCACCAAGGGTCTTTATCAGGGTGATTGGAGCAGCTTTGCTCCCTCTCCAGCTGTCGGGTATAAAAATCCTCCCGTACTTGGACGACTGGCTGATACGTGCCCCGTCCCACGACCAAGTTCTACGGGATACGGGATTGGTTCTCTCCCACATCCAGTCCCTGGGGCTCAAAGTGAACTGGACGAAAAGCAACTCACCTCTCAGAGGGTGGGGAACATCCTGGCCCTTCTGTCCCATTTTCGCCTCGGCAAGCGGCTGGAGCTGGTCCAGTTCTAGAGGCTGTTGGGCATGATCTCAGCTGCAGTGGCCGTTGTTCCTCTCGGTCTCCTCAGGGCCCGGCCTTTGCAGAGATGGTTCAATGCTCTCGGCCTCCACCTGAAATTGCACAGACGTGCAAAGGTTCAGGTGACATGCACGTTTCTCCATGCTTTACGCCCATGGAGGGACACGAGGCTCCTTCTCCATGGTGTTCCCCTTGGGAATATTCCTTCGAGAAGGACGGTGGTGACCACGGATGCCTCCCTGACAGGGTGGGGGGCAGTGTGGGAACACCGGGCGGCGGATCTCCTGTCTAGGATGGGCCCTCTCCCAGGAGAGTGGAGGGAAGACCCAGAGGTGGTGGCTCTCCTGTGGGCTCAGGTTGGCATGGCTTGCACCGACCTGTTCGCCTCTGCGGAGACAACACACTGCAGGATGTGGTTCTCTCTAATGGGCAGGGGGGGCTCTCTGGGTCTGGATGCTCTGTCTCACAAGTGGCCGGACGGGTTGTTGTACGCTTTTCCCCCACTCCCGTTGATTTCCCAGGTGCTCCACAGTGCCAATTATAGCCAGAAGTGGAGTGTGTTCTTGACATGGTGTCAACATGAACAGGTTGACCCATCTACGTGCCCCATTGAACTGATCCTCCATTTTCTCCAGTCTCTCTTGGACTCAGGGAGGGCCGCTAGCACCATTAAAGTATACACTGCTGCTATCTCTTTCTTTCATGAGGCAGTGGGTCGGGTTACCGTAGGCAGGCACTCTTTGGTGTCTCAGTTCATTATAGGGGCCTGTTGCCTGCGTCCGACCAGGTCCCCCAGAGCTCCATCGTGGGACCTCCCATTGGTGCTGAGGTCCCTGACTCAACCTCCATATGAGCCCCTTGATCAGTCCACCCTCAAGTTCCTATCCCACAAAACAGCTTTCCTCTTGGCTATATGTTCAACTAAACGAGTGGGCGAATTACACGCTCTGTCTGCGAGTGGGGATTGTTTGAGGTGGAAGGCAGATGACACTGGCGTGTCTCTTTGGCCGAATCCTGCATTTCTGCCTAAGGTCGTAAACCCTCAGACAGTGAATTAGGTTATTGAGGTCAGTGCTTTTCGACCTGACCCTACTTTGTGCCCTGTGCGTGCACTCAGCGCTTACATTGCACGTACTCAATCTCTGAGGAGTTGTTTGTGTGCTTCCGTGGTGACAAGCTGGGCCGCCCCGTGTCGAAACAATGTCTGTCCCGCTGGGTTGCCAATACTATCTCTGAGGCGTACTCTATGCAGGGCCTCCCGGTCCCGGGAAACGTGGTTGCCAACTCCAACAGGAGTGTAGCCACCTCCTGGGCTGCTCTGCGGGGGGTCCCCTTTTCTGACATCTGTGCAGCAGCTTCTTGGAGTGCTCCCTGTACCTTTGCCAGATTTTATAGGGTCAACGTGGCATCGCCCTCTCCACTGGGCTCCGCCGTGCTCTCGGCTGCTGGACGAGGAGGGGTGGAGTCCTCTGTTCCTCGCGATGCTGATGGTACTAGTCATCCAAGGTGAAGACCGTCACCATCTCTTGTCGCTCAGAACGTGCTGAGGCGTTCCAGGCAAGAGGGAGAGGCCAGCTCACCTGGATGCTTTTGTAGGTGGCGAGTCAAGCCTCCTTAAGGTCAGTCACATGACTTTGTTGTTATATGGTCTCGAGGATAGGGAGATGATGGTATCATTCAAGGTGAAGACCGTGGTGACGGTCATCGTTCGGTCTCATAGATCCATAGTTATAGTCATAACTTACGTTATTCACTATCACTAATGTAATGTAATGGGCAGCCACAATCAGAAAACTTTCAGTAGCCCTGGAGGTCCATCCATCACTAGTAAACGCTACATAGGCTATGTCAGACAACTCTAACAATCCTCGTCGGGTCTGTTCATAAAGTGCGGGAATTACCGTGTTGCTTTAGTGTTTGCCGGAGGGGATTTTATTTTATAGCGTGGCTCGAGTATTTTTTATTTTTTATTATTTTTTTTTTGGCCTTTTTATGGCTTTATTGACAGAACAGCTGCAGAGGGTGACAGGAAACAGGGCGAGAGAGACGGGGAGCGACACGCAGCAAAGGGACCCAGGCCGGGATTCGAACCCGGGTCCGCTGCAGCGAGGACAGAGCCTCTAAACATGGGGCACCCGCTCTACCGACTGAGCTAAGCGGCGCCCCGGCTCGAGTATTTTTAATCATACATCAAGATCCTGCACCCTCCACTGCATGAAAAGTGGGATTTTAATTAGTATGCGGCACTGTAGATTGTCATGGAAGTTCAGGTTTACGACTGCAAACGGCAATTTGCAGGCAACACCGAAAACTGCCGTGAATTGTCGGAAATTGATGTGGGCCTTGCTTGGCAGTTGTCCCCCCATGACCCCCCTCCCCCTGATTCTAGGGGAGGCTTTAACATGCAAATGAAAATACTATACAAACGTAAATCAGGGTAGCAGGGGGAGTTTTACTTCAGGTGACATTTTTCTGAAAGGTATTGACTTCATTTTAAGAAAATCTCTGGTATAAATAGATCAGACCCAGTATAGCCTAATTATAGACTCTTAAGTTTTAGCTTGAATTGATTTATCTGATGAAAGTATGCTAGATTAATTACTGTGTATGTCATAGCAATGGTTAATGTTGTGTAAAAAAGATACACAAAATTATTTATTTTATTTTTTCTCTCCTGGGACCAAGTTAAAGATTAAACGGCAGTTTTTAAGAAGTTAAAATTTGCATGAAATATTTTGAGATAAGATATTAAAATACATTAATAATTACTGTTTAAAATGTGTGACATTAAAATCTAATTTCATGGGTTCTGAATGTGAACGGACATAATAACAGCTAGTCTCATGTCAGTACTCCAAAACATGAAAACAAGTAACACAGTATTTCGCCCTCCCTCACACCGCACTAATTCGCTAGCACACCGCCAATCAGAGAATCCAATGGCTCAGACGTCCGACAGCCAACCTCCTCAGACTTCGCATGCTGAGTCGGAGCAGACAACGTCCGAACGGCTCCGAAAGCTTCCAACGCAGCTGAACACACCCAACACAAATGTTCCCGACCTCGTCCGAGTCTCTCCAAACGCTTCAGACGTCCAACGGTTGGGCCGGTGTGTTCCTGCCTTAACTCCTTCCACAACTCCCTCCGAACCTCCTGCACCAAAGAAAATGAAGTCGCAGCGCTCCTTGGATCTAGACAGTGAAGGTATTGTGCAGAAAATCTCAGTCATCTTCAACACGAGAGTCGACTCTCTGGAGAAGAATGTGGAGAGAATGATTTCCGACAATACACTGAAGATTGAGGAGCTAAAGAAGACGGTTGACTTTGCCTGCGTTGAGATCCGTGAAGTGAAAGGTAAAGTGAGACACATTGATGACTGAGTCAATGTGGTGGAGAAAAAGGCGAGCCTACAGAAAAAACAAATAACTGAGCTGGAAAACTATTCACAACGGTGGAACCTGCGACTGAAAACAAAGACCAGAACGCACATCTGTCAGTCCATCCTGCCGGAGCACAAGGACAAACTCCCCGAGGTTATTGACTCAGTGCACCATTTCGGCCAACCAAAGAAAGATGCCACCAACTTCCGGTTGGCGAGCGGAATGGAGTAGTGGTGTTTTTCCAGGCTCCTGCCACACAGTCTCTATTTGCAGTATTATTCAGTCGGATTAATCTTAACCTTGCTACGACTGCTTTTTAAACAGTAGTTTCACAGTCTTAACCAGCCAATATGTCTAAATCAGCTAAACAATCGAAGAACCTGTTTCACCGGACTCTGCTATCGACAATGCTACTTTAGCTAGCATGCTAGCTGAACTGTGGGCAGACTTGCTGATGAAGCCTGACTCACTGTCCGTCAGATTTGAAAACAAACTCGCTGCCATTGACGCCAAATTAGACGGTATAAAGACTACGGTCACTAACCATGAACAACGCATTTCCGACGTGGAATCTGGGCTGAACCAACTGCAGTCATTGGACTCTCAGCAAACCATCATGGCTGATGACAACGCTAAACAGAAAGCCAAGATAACCGATCTGGAGGGGAGAAGTAGACGGTGCAACGTGCGTCTCATTGGAGTACCCGAATCTGTCGAGGGAACACGACCAACAATATTCTTCTCTAATCTCCTGGTGAATATACTGGGCAAAGATGTGCTGACTTCTCCCCCAGAGCTTGATAGGGCTCACCATGCGCTGAGACCCAAACCAGCAGAGCGGGATAAACCTAGGGCCGTGATCATTTGCTTCCACAAATTTCAGACCAAGAATATGGTAATTCGTGCTGCCCGCAAGATGACCTAAAATATTATGGCAGGTCTGTGTACTTATACAATGACTACTGTCCTGAAGTGATGGACCAGTGAGCTGAGTACAAAGAAGTCATGCGCCAGCTGTTTACTTTCAAGCTCAGGCCTTCTCTACTGTATCCAGCACGACTGTTCATCAGGGCCGACGACGGGGACAGACGGCGCCTCTTTTTGGTGAAGGAAGCCCAGCAGTTCTTGGCATCACACCAGAATTCTGGATCTTTGATGGCGAATGATGACTGATCTCAACAAGAGTCAATTTGCTATTCAGGTTACTCTTATTTCTACTCATTTTTACTTTATTTTTTTTCCTGGCATGCGTTTTTCTCTACTGAAATGGACAAATTTGACTAGCAGCTAGCCTAAACTAAATTATGATCTCAAATGGTCTGATGGGTTTACAGGTAGACTATTTTTGTTTCTGACTGATACTTCGTTGATACATAATCCTGTCTAATTTCAATTTAACCTATATCTTAACTGTAACCCTTGTTTGAAGTAAACATGGCCATGGGCTATGTAATATGTATATGGACTATGTGTAATGTGGGCTATGCTGGGAGCGCAGGTCAGTGCAAGTTTTGGTGTGAGTTGTAGTGAAGCGTTTTCCTTTTTTCTGGACTGTACCGACTACTCAACTCACTGCGCTGGCACGAACTTGTTAAAAAAATTTTTTAAAAAAGCAAAACCGCTGTTCAGAGGTGTTTTGAAAAGAGAGAGGAAAAAAGTTAAACCACTTGTTCTCATGACTGTGTGGCGGGGAGGGAGTTTAAAAGGGAAAGGAGCTCCGGGAGGATTTTGATAAGTAAGCTTAGGCTTACTTATCAAAAGTCTAAAGTGGGGGTGCTTGCGGGGTGGGGGGTTGTTTTTCTTTGTTGTTCTTGTTGTTGTTGTGTGGTTTTTTTTTTCTCTCTGTCACATTTACTACTCATATATTACACTGTTTAATCTTAACTCACTTTTGCCTTTATGGAAAGTAGACACACAATGAATAATATTCGCTTCATATCATGGAATGTCAAGGGGGCAAACCAACCTACTAAGATAAATAAGATTATTTCTCATCTCCAATATCTGAAAGGAGATATAGTATTCCTGCAGGAGACCCATTTACATAGTGGTGAGACTACACACATCAAAAGGAGTAGGTTCAGCCAATTATATCACTCAAAATTTTGTGCAAGAGCCAGGGGTGCAGCCATATTGATCCAAAATAATATTCCATTTGAGGCAGAGGATGTTATTGCGGTATCAACTGGCTGGTCTGTTACTGTGTCAGGGACACTCTGTCACACCAAAGAGATTTCAACTTCGTGCAAAACGCTGATTTGGACAGATCTTCCAATAGACCACATTCCCTCACAAAGTCTGCTAAGTTACTAGCATCTTTTGCAGAAGAGCTGGGCGTGTCTGATCATGGAGGCGTTAATTCCCTGAAAAAAAAATATTTTTCTTTCTTCTCATATGTCCACCACACCTATTCCCGAATAGATTCTTTTTCTTTTAGATAACAGACTGCTTTCGAATGTTCTCTAATGCGATTACCATAGTTTTGTGATCTCAGATCATGCTCCCACGTCACTAGACATAAACTTCCCCAATCACAACCGTTCTTTCAAACCATGGAGATTTAACTCAAATTTGCTCGCCAATGACCCTTTGGTGGACTCCTTAAGATCAAGCATTGAACTATTTTTTGAAGTGAATGACAAACCAGATGTGTCGAGGGGCACCTTATGGGAGTCCTTCAAGGCATATTTAAGAGGCCATATAATTTCCTACACAGCCCACCTCAGAAAAATTGCCATGTCAAGTCAAACTGAGCTAGCACAAAAGATTCTGGAAATTGATGATAGCTATGCAAATAATCCAGACCCTTCACTGTTAAGACCCAAAACATCTACAATATCAAACAGAGTTCAACCTTTTAACCTCAAATGATGCAGAAATGCAATTGCTCAAGTCAAGATAAAGAATCTTTGAGTCAGGGGACAAAGCTGGTAAACTCCTTGCCAAGCAAGCCAGAGCTGCAGCAGCATCTAGGTTCATTCCTAGTATTAAATCTTCGTCAGGCGCCACTACCACTGACCCAAAGCTTATAAATGAAACATTCTCAAAATTTTACTCTGATCTATATGCCTCCAGCCACCCTAACACCAGTTCAGCAAGTGTGTTAAGCACCATCGAGTTTCCTAAAGTGGATCAGGAGCTAGTAGAGAATTTAGCTGAACCAATCTCCACAACTGAGATCATGAGGGCGATAACCACATTGCAGAGTGGAAAATCACTCGGTCCAGATGGATTCACAGCGGAGTTTTATAAGAAATTTGCCCCACTTCTCTCCACAGTTCTAAGTGACATGTATAATGAGGCTTTGTCACTTGACCCACTTCCTCCAACCTTGACCAATGCCACAATTACTCTCCTCCTAAAGAAGGACAAGGACCCCTTACTTTGTAGTAGATTCAGACCCATATCATTATTAAATGTGGATTACAAAATTCTTGCTAAGATTTTAGCCCTCCGTCTTCAGACGGTTCTGCCAGGGATCATTTCAGCAGATCGAACAGGCTTCATGCTGGGGAGGCACTCATTTCACAACACCAGGAGACTCCTAAACATTCTGACCATGCCTAGCTCCAGCACCCCTGAGATAGTGGTGTCGCTGGATGCTGAGAAAGCTTTTGACAGGGTGGAGTGGGAGTTTCTTTTTGAGATGATGGATAGATTTGGTTTGGGGTCAGGTTTTATATCATGGGTAAAGTTGTTATATTCATCCCCAGTAGCATCTGTACAAACAAACAATGTGCTCTCACCCTCTTTTCCACTTCACCGTGGCACAAGACAAGGGTGTCCACTGTCCCCTTTACTGTTTGCCATAGCCATTGAGCCTTTGGCTATCTGGCTAAGATCTGAAAAAAAATTTGAGGGCATTTTACGTCAAGGAACAGTACACAAGCTACCACTGTATGCGGACGACTTGCTTCTGTATGTGTCCAACCCTTCTACCTCTCTCCCTGTAATTCTAGAAATCTTAAAACAATTTGGCCAGCTGTCAGGCTATAAACTACATTTTGGGAAGAGTGAGTTATTCACAATTAACAACTTAGTAGGTAAACTGCCAAACCATGTAGCTCTTTTTAAATGGGTTGACCAAGGTTTCAAATATTTGGGTATTTTTAACACTGGGTCCTTGGCAAACACTTTCAATAGCAATTTTGTCCCTTTGCTTAAAAAAGTTGAGGAAGACTTCAACAGATGGTCTACTCTGCCCTTCTCCTAGCTGGCAGGGTTAACCTTATCAAAATGACCATCCTCCCAAAGTTTCTTTACCTATTTCAACATATCCCTGTACTCATCTCAAAGAAGTTCTTTGCCAAAGTAGATAAACTAATCTCACATTTTCTTTGGGGCAATAAACCAGTGTGCATGCGGAAAAGTATATTGCAGCTCCCTAAACAGTCTGGGGGGCTAGCCCTCCCCAATTTTCTATATTATTACTGGGCAGCTAACATTCAAAAAGTCCTATACTGGACAGTCGAAACCACTGCCAATCAGCCAGCCTGGGTCCAAGTGGAATTTTCTTTCCCTAAGACCTCATTACAGTCATGGTTATGTTCCCAGCTTCCAATGTCAGCTACTGACATTAGCGTTAACCCTGTAGTCATCGTTTAAAATATGGATGCAATTCAGAAAACATTTTAGTCTGCAACATTCCTCTGTCCATGCCCCAGTATCCCACAATCATAGTTTCAAACCATCTATTATGGATTCTGCCTTTCAACTCTGGAGTGACAGAGGTATCACGACTATCAAAGACCTCTATGACAATGGTACCTTCATGTCCTTCACCAACCTGTCAGCCAAATTTCAACTTCCACCTGCTCACCTTTTTCGCTTCTTTCAAATTAGGCATCTTGTACAAAGAAACTACCCTGATTTTCCAGATCTCCCCCCAGAGACTTTGGTAGACACGCTTCTCAAAGTAAACCCCAATCAGAGGGGGGCTATTTCTTATATCTACAAAGCCCTTGATTCCACTCCCTCTAATTTCCCCCCAAAAACCAGAGACTTATGGGAGTGGGACTTGGGGCATATTGAAGAAGACCAACGGGACCATATTCTGGAGTTAGTCCATGATTCCTCCATCTGTGCCCGGCACGGACTGATTCAATGCAAACTAATACATGGGGGGGAATGAAAAAATTTAAAAAATGTGAGTACTGTTTCATATTTTTAAGCATTGTTTCACATTGTGTACACTTTGTATGGTTGGTGCTCAATAAAACATATTTGATTAAAAAAAAAAAAAAAAAAAGGATGATGCCACCAAGCCTCGAGGGATAATCCTACAGTTTGCTGTATATACCGCGAAGCCGTCTGGAAAGCTGCAAAGAAGTCCACCTTCCTTCAAAACAACAAGCTATGTTTTGCTGAAGACCTGTTCCCAGCTGTCAGAGAGCGAAGGATGCAGCTGTGGCCGCTGGTGGCTAAAGCGCGAGAACAAGGGACGGCTGCCTACTTCGTTGGAGGTCGAGCCTTTGCCAACAGGGCTGAACTGTTTCCAGCTACCTGAAAGTGGTAAACGCCACACCTGTCAACATGTGCCTTAAGTCGAGTTAAGCTATAATAACCAAACTGCTTTTCATTCACTGTGTTTATGTTCTTCTAATTGTTCTGAGAAACACTTTATTTGTTTAATTTTTTTAAGGTCTGATGAGCACATTTATGAAACTCAACTGAGTATGTTTACAAGACAACATTTATTACATCCAGTCAAATGTTTTGCAATGTCCTAGAGGCTAGCATTTTATGTTTATTAATTGCTAATTAGCACTGACTGCTAAATTCACTATGCACTTTTATTTAAGTTTAAATGGTGCAGCTCCTTACAGTAAGGTTAAAGTCTAGTTTCATCCAACATTATTTCTTACATTGTTCTATCTGTTGTTGTTAATACGTCTTTATCTATCATTACTCTCAATGCCAGGGGGTAGAGTTCTCAACGGGTCGGGCCGGCCCGACAAACCCGACCGGACCCGCAGGTTCGGGCCGGGTTCGGGCCGAAAAGATGCGCAAATGAGCCGGGTCGGGCCTCAGGCTTCCTTTTTTATAAAACACATTTCATAAAACACATTTCTTGCTGGTTGTAAATTATATAGCCTGTTGTGAATCATCGCTGCTCAGGTGTGGTGAAGAGTGAGTCTGGCTGCTGCTTCATGCGCAGGGGCAGACGCAGAACTGACGCCGCTGCGTGACGTATACTCGTGCCTATAGCCTGGCTGGAGAAGATGGAATTGGCTAAAAGTAAACTTGCCACAGGTGAATTCACCCTTGCTTTTCGAGGAGTGGGGAAATCGTCTGTTTCTGTCTCTCCGAATATATTTTCCCACTGGTGAAGCGCGGTGTCTTCTTTGCAGCGGGAGCGGGTGCTGCTGCTGACGTTGACGCAGCACCTGTCTCCTGGCTCGCGTCACCTTTCCGTCAGCTGTCTGTCTGATCATAACAAGTGTATGAGGAAAACAATTCAGGCGCGCGGGGGTCGGGTTCGGGCCAGGTTCGGGCAGACAATTCATGCTGGTGTGTCGGGCTGCGTCAGGTTCGGGCTTAAAACCGGCGGGCTGGGTCGGGTCGGGCTGTTATTTTCAGGCCCGTTGAGAACTCTACCAGGGGGATAAGGGATTTTGTAAAGCGCAAAGCGTTATTTTTGCTTTCTCAGGCAGCACAAATCTGATTTCTGTTTCATTCAAGAGTCACATTCAGTTCCGGATGATGGTAGATTATGGAGATCCCAGTGGGGAAATGATCTGTGGCAGGCTCACGGGTCTGAACATTCTGCTGGTGTTGCGACTCTAAAATATAATTTTCCATGGACTATTCTTTTATCTGTCAGTGATACATCAGGTCATTTTATCCTTCAAGTGTAAGCAAGTAAATAAGTAAGTAAGTAAGTAAGTAAACTTTATTTATACAGCGCCTTTCACAGACCAGGGTCACAAAGCGCTTTAACAACAAGACAATACACAGTTAATTATCTCAGTGACATTCATAGCAGCCCCAAGACAATTAAGCAAAGGCCTGCACAAATAAATAAGTCTTAAGTTGCCCTCAGTCTTCTCAGCAAGATCTGGTGGTCGACGGTGTCAAAGGCTGAGGAAAGATCTAGGAGAACTAGAATAGTACATTTTCCCGAATCAGCAGACATCATAATGTCACTGGACACTTTCAGTTAGGCTGTCTCTGTAGAGTGATGTTTGCGGAAACCAGACTGAAACGTCTCATTGATGTTGCTCTGATCCAGGAATAATGACAGCTGTTCAGAGACCACCTTCTCTAGGATCTTGGACAAGAGTGGGAGTTTTGAAATAGGCCTGAAATTACTGAGGTCAGTCGGGTCTAAGCCTGTCTTTTTGAGTAAAGGCTCCACTATGGCATGCTTAAATGTATTGGGAAACACACCTGTAGCAAGAGAGAGGTTAACCATTTTGGTAACCTAAGGGCCAATCACATCAAACACTTTCACAAAGAGCCTACATGGAAGGACATCGGATGAGCAAGAGGAGGGTTTCATCTTGGTCACCAGTACCGAGATATCAGCCAGAGTCACAGACCACAAGCTGGAGACAGGCTCAATGACAGCAGGGGTTCCACACAAAAGGGGAGGGATTTTCTCCTTGATCATCTTAATTTTGTCAGTGAAAAATCTCAACAATGCATTGCTGTCAGCATCACAAAAGACAGGGGTAATTGGAGCAGCAGGATATACAAGGGAGTTGATCGTGTCGAACAACACTTTGGGGTTTTTCTTATTTACTGTTACCAGTTGACGAATATAGTCAGATCTGGCACTTTCCACCATCTCATTGTATGAGGACACAAGATCCCTGAGATAAAGTCTGTGCACCTCAAGGTTAGTGGATTTCCACAGACGCTCAGTCTTTCGACATAGTCTCTTCAGACTCAGGGTATCTTCATTTGTCCAAGGGCACACTTTTTTCTGTATTGACAAGTTCGATTTAACAGGTGCCACCTGATCCAGAATTTCAATACAATGATTGGTAAAACAGTGAATGAAATTGTCCACATCGAGGCAATCCATGAACAAAAGAGGGTCAAACATAGCAGAAAAACTGTCTGCAGTATTAGCAGAGATAACACGCCTCTGAGACCTAACTTCTGGGGGCTTAGGCTCAGGGCTGAAGTGCAGATCATACAAAACAAGACAATGATCACTCAGATGGACGTCCTGTACAGACACATTTGAAATGTCTAGGCCAAGCGTAAAAGCTAAGTCTAAAATGTGGCCTTTTTGGTGTGTGGGCTCAGAAACATGTTGCTCAAAATTAAAAGCATCAGTCAAAGTTGAAAGTTCCTTTGCGGAGCAAGATGAGCTGTCATCAACATGAAAGAGCAACTAAACCCCCAAACCACTTTTTTCTGCTGAAAACCAATGTATTTGGGTATGAAGTAGTGTTGCTGAGTGATTCTGGTCCAAATCTTGACATTTTAGTCGAAGTATTTCAATTTGGCGTATTTTGTAGTACAAATGTAAGTGTGACTGCTCTCTATGGGTTGAAACCCGGTTATTACAATGGAATTTTCCTATTGGCTGAGATGGAGGCAGATGACGTTTTGGAGGCAGCTTTGGTCACGGTCCACCACGGTTAGCCCCGCCCCCTCCTATAAAAACTGTTTATGTTTTTTTTTTTCTGCGCGTGTGAGTGTGGTGACGGTTAGGGGGGAGGGGGGAATCGGAGAGTACTCCTGGAGCCCCGCCCATAATCAAGGCATTTTTTGAATTTCCAGCTTAGAGCACATCATCCAAAACTGAGGGGTTTAGTTGCTCTTGAAGGTTAAAGTCTCCAAGAATTAGAAGAGATTCCAACTTTATTATGGAGGATAAAAAGTCACTAAAATCCTTCAAAAACACAGCAGCAGGACCAGGAGGAC
>CAEMYA010000538.1:50804-66607 GCA_903131615.1 Diplodus sargus | reverse complement strand
GAGGGTTTGTGAGACTACTGGACGATGATACTTTCAGCTTTCTCCTCAAACTATTTCATTGCATTATGCCTCGTGTGGACATTTTCTTCACCCAGCTCCAGAAGCTGACCATCGTCTCAGTCTTTGTCTGGGAATCATGCAGCAGTTCACACAGTTTTTCTGACTTCAGCGTACAGTATTTAATACCGGCAGTAGCAGGCCACTGAATTGTAAAGGAATGACTTCCTCAGCAGAATGTGTTGCGTGAACAAGCCCCGACGGCAGCATTCCACGACGCGCGTGGACTGCAAGGGCCCGTTCAACGCTGCTTGCAGCTTTAATTAGGGCCCAAGCAGGGAACCTGCCTGAACATTCCCCAAAACTCACCAAACTTGGAATTTAAGTCACACCTGGCGAAAGTTTTTATAATCTATTGTCGTCCTGAATTTCCACCACTAGGTGGCGCTGTTATCAAGGAAAGCGCGTTTTGGCTAATAACTCCCATATACTTTGTCGCACATTCAACAATCTTATATCCACGCATTCAGTGAATTGGGCTGAATCTCGTGGTATAGGCCCCGCCCATTTCCGCCTACCTTTTTTTTCCGCTACGTTGCAAAACGTCGATGATTTGGTTACAAACAGGAAGTGTTGCATATCTTCACATTGGTATGGTCTAATGACATGAAACTCAGGATACTATTTCCCCATGAGCCCCTGAGGCCGTGTGCATAATTATAGGTGGTGCTCTTTAAATTGATGTATTTTATATCTCCACAACGGTTCATCGGATTGAGACGAAACTTGGTACATTTATTGTCAGTGCCCTCCTGAGGACATCTGACGAAGGGTTTACTGATCTGTCACTAGATGGCGCTGTGGTGCCAGTTTAATTGTATATTTGGCCCTGTGCCCACACCATAACACTTATGGAAATGAAATTCATAGAGGTGCTATAGAATGGCCCCTGTGACTCACACACCAAAAATGACCAGCAGGTGGCGCTATTTTCAACGCAAAAGCCTTTTTCACTCATAACTCCCACTTAATATGTTGCACATTATTAATCCTCATATCTATGTATTCCCTGAATTCAGCTGAATTGTTTGGGGTAGGCCACGCCCACTTTTGCAGTAGCTTACCATTCGCAAAATCGCGACAAATGAAAAACTTACTTTTTCAAACTCCTCCTAGAGAATTTGACCGATTTGCACCAAACTTTGCATGTAGCATCTGTAGACCCTCCTGACAAAAAATTATCAAAAGAATTTTGATAGTCCATAAACTGCCCGAAATATAAAATGACAAATTCCTGCATATTGTGTTGAAAACAGACAATCTTGCATATCTTTACAAAATGCTGTCTGATTATCACATGAGTGTTCATCATTGTGTGGTATGGCCTACTGAGGATTTGTGTAACATTTGGTGCAAATCGGCCTATAGATGGCGCTCTGGTCGCAGTCTAATTAGTTTCAATGGGATTGAATGGGGAAATCTTCAAAACTCATCAAATTTCAACCTCTCCTTGTCCCTCACGCTTTGAGCTAGAGACACCATTCCAGCTTTTAAAGAGTCAGAAGACTTTGCACTGTTGGGCATGTATTCAGTTTTAAAAAAATCTTTTACAGTTTTCAAAGCATCACAGTTTTAGTTTTAAGGATTTTTAGGCCGTCTTCTGATTTTATAATGGGTGTGTATTACGTGAGCTAGAGTGCGTGACATCATCGCTACAGTGCAGAGCTGATGGAAGACATAGACAATATATGCATAGAAATGTAGGAAATCTTGTTGGCTTTCAGCTGATGGTCTTATTTCAGAGGTTCAGCTTTTATCATGCAGCAGGTGACATCTCCCATCCCATCAGTTAATCAGTTCTTCTCTGTTCTCTGACCTGACTGGATTCTCTGGATTTTTTTCAAGATCATCCAAGAGAACCAGTGTGTGTGACAGAGTGGTGGCACACAGACTCCCAAGAGCAAACAGAGTAAAGGCGGGTACACACTACAGGATTTTTCAAACCTTCACAAATTAGGAGACCACACACTTGATGATGACAAAAGACAGATCGCACAAGATCTCTCTCTGCTGATCTTATAGTGTGTGGTGTTCTCCGTAGTGCACACCACTCACTAACCGATTCTTCAGCAGAGTATCAGGTTCTTCACGCTCAATATTATAAATCTTGCGTGGTCAAACGTGACCTCAGTGTAAACAAACATGGCGGACGAACTGGAAGATGCAGTGGTGGTTGTTTTAGGCCTATTACTAGCTGAAAGTCATGGAGACGGCGAGAGTGTGGGCTGTATGCGTTACAGTGCGAGTTGGAGTATTACAGATAGCTTCGAGAGCAGCGCTGTGCGCTCTGGCCCCCGGTACTGCGGGTAACCATTGCAACAGGCAAATAAAAGGCTGACGGAGAAACACAGCTGACTCAGCTCGTGTCTTGATTGGCTATTTGTCCGGTCCACGTGACATCACACGCTGTGCGTGCTCGGCTCCCTTCGGGGTTACATCCCGCCTTTTCGAAACCCCGCTATCCGAACATAGACTTCAATTCATCGTAATGGCGAGGTTTCCCTTTTTTTCAAAGACCCTGCTATTCCGCAAAGGCTATCGGGGAAACCCCTCCATTCCGAAACCCCCCCACTCCGAACTAACCCTAACCTTAACCCACTTCAGAACAGTGCGAGTGCAGCTGGAAGTGGACATCAGCACCACGGATAGCGGTGTTTAATTTCGGAACAGCTGTGTTTTGGGGGGAGCGTCGGAACAGCAGTGTTTCGGAGTGGGGGTGTTTCGGATTGGAGGGGTTTCGCAGGGGAGGGGTGTCGGAATGGGTGGCTGTTTCCCCGTTCGGGAACACCCCACACACTACAGGATTTCTAGTCGCAAATATTAAACATGTTCATTACTTACGATCTCTCCTTCCGACGCCTTCCGAGCGGCTCTGACCGGACAAAATTACTCTTAACACACCCCACACCACAGGAAAATCAGACACAATGTCCTTTGCAAACATCAGATAATCGTTCCTTTACTGGCTTTGATAGTAAGCGGGAAATCGGGACAAAAATCACCCCGATTATCCTGTAGTGTGTACCCCCCTTAACCCCTTAAGATGGAACTTCCATATCTGTGCAGTGAAGACTGTTTAAGCACAAAGGTGACATCATCCAGTGTTTTGAAACCATAAGGGGAGTTTGAGCCTACCACTGTGCGAGAAGCTGGAAGGTTTGTGAGGCTACTGGAGGACGACTCTTTCAGCTTCTTCCTGAAACTATTTCATTGCATCATGCCTCGTGTGCACATTCTCTTCAGCCAGCTCAAGAGGCAGACCATCGACTCAGTCTTTGTCCAGGGAATCATGCAGCAGTTCACACAATTTTTCTGACTTCAGCGTACATTATGTCACACCGGCAATAGCAGGCCACCGAATCATAAAGCAATGACTTCCTCAGCGGAAGGTGTTGCTTGACCATTCCCCCGACGGCAGCATGCCCCGACGCGCGTGGACTGCGAGGGCCCGTTCAACGCTGCTTGCAGCTTTAATTAGGGCCCGAGCAGGTCTCGACCCCCTTTTGTTTTTCAAATGATTATAATTTTTCTTCTCACAAAATGATTGCATTTTTCACTGCCTGAACATACCCCAAAACTCACCAAACTTGGAATATAAGTCACACCTGGCGAAAAATGTTATAATCTATTGTAGTCCTGAATTTCCACCACTAGATGGCGCTGTTATTGAGGAAAATGCGTTTTGGCTAATAACTCCCATATACTTTGTCGCACATTCAAAAACCTTATATCCACGCGTTCAGTGAATTGTGCTGAATCTCCTGGTATACGCCCATTTCCGGGTACCGTTTTTTTCCGCTATGTCGCGAAATGTCGAAAACCTACTTTTTCGAACTCCTCCCAGGCAATTTCACCGATTTGCACGAGACTTGGCACACAGCATCTGTGGACCCTCCTGACAAAAAGTTGTTAAAAGAATTTTGATAGGCCAAACAATACTGGAGTTACTAAATAACAACTTCCTGCAGATTTGATTCAAAACAGGAAGTATTGCGCATCTCCACATTGGTGTGGTCTAATGACATGAAACTCACATTACTACTTCCCCATGGGCCCCTGAGGGTCTGTGCAAAATTTTGGGCAATGACCAGAAGGTGGCGCCCTTTAACTTGAGTTATTTTATATCTCCACAACGATTCATTGGATTAACATGAAACTTAGTACAGTTATTGTCAGTGCCCTCCTGAGGACAGCTGAGAAAGAGTTTACCGATCAGTCTAATTATTGTCAATGGAAAGTAAATGGGGAAATCTTCAAATCCTCTTCAAAACTCTTTGACTTTTTGAACTATTGGGCATGTATTCAGCTTTTTAAAACAAATGTACGCCACCATGAGTGGCAGCAGAGATGAGGAGTTTGCCGCGAGTGCTGGTTGGCTGAATCGTTTCCTCTGCCACAACAACTTCACTTGCAGAAGAGAACTGCCCAGAAGGATGCCAGAGAATTCACTGAGAAGCTGGCGAAGTTTGTGACATTTTCATCCTAGATTTTTGTGATGAAAGAATTAAACGCCTGTCCCAAATAAACGCCTGGTCTGTTAAGTGATTGAAACAAATAAAAGCCCCGGGTATTATTTGGTATTGTACGGTATGATAACTGTTGGGCCTCGTGCCTCCATATACAGGTCTCAAACAAAGAGAAGGCCTGTAGTTGAAACCAGAAGCCTAAACTAGTAGTTGCTCAACCACGAGGACTACAGAACAAAGAACAGGAAAAAGGCCGACCAGGTGTGAAAAACGTGACCACATTGAACTGCCTCAAAGACGTCACTCGGTCCCTATTGGCTGTGAGCCAGGATGCTCCGCCAGGATCACAATGACGTCACACCCACGTTAAAAGGTCACGCAGCAACTCCTGCTCTTTGTATCCCTGGGAGCTTCTGTTGTCGTGAGACCTCAGTTTCACGCAGCTGCTGCCGTTTACAGTGGTTACTATGGAAATTTGGTGACAAAAATCACAAGAGTGTTCAAAATATCAGTTTCCCATTGTAAAAATCTCCAGCAACCATGTAGAAAGCTTCCTGGCACCCGTTCTCACCTGATACAACAGAGTCACCGCAAGCAAGCCCCCCTTGACAGCAAAGTTAACGTTACGGTTAAAAGTGGGTGAACGGCATCCCCTAACTACCTGACACACTCATGATGGGGCTGTGCCAGATAAACTGGGACATCCGGTCAACCCTTGATTTACTTTAATCTGGGTTGGTTACAGTAACGTAAATCTGTTCTTTTAAGTCATATTAACGTCTCATTTATTAATTCTATTGATATTCTGTCATTAATTATAGTTGGACTAAATTAAAATTATACTTGCAATTATAGTCCTGATATGAAGCAAGCATACAGAAGCGGGTTCAGGTGGGTCTACTCTTGTGTAAAGGAACACAAGAGCAGATGGGGAAAGAGAATAAAAAGTTCCACATTGCTGCATACATTTTATATTTACATATACACATTTTTAATAAATAAATAAAAAGTTTTTAAAAACACAAACAAGGAAAGAAAAATATTTAAAATATTTAATTTGCATGATTGACTGACATCTGTTGAATGGTTGTATGTGTATCACAAGAGAGACATTGATCTTGACACTTCATTAACTATACTATGTTTTCTCAACAGCTGAGACATCAACTTCTGCAAAGACTTTTGGATAAAATACAATTGGCATTCACCACAACTCCACTAAATTTGGATTACATAGAATTTGTTTGTAGCCAGGAGCTCTATCTTCTGCAGACCTTATCCAACCACATACAAGTACCAGCTGCAATCACCCAGGCTTTGCAGGAACTCTTTGAACTTGTGAGATTAGAACTGGAACATACAGCCCCATGTGTCACAGTGGAGATCACAGGCACCCAAGGACGGCCCAAAATTTTGGTTGACGAACAGCGTTTGAAAGAAATGCTTGATGTCCAGCTTCCTGTGCCTTGCATAGCCACACTGATGGGTGTGTCAAGAAGGACAATCTATAGACGAATGAAAGAGAATGAACTCTCTGTCAGGGAAATGTATAGTCCCATTACTGATGCTGAACTTGACAATTTGGTTTCTTCCATCAAGAGTGATTTACCAAATGCAGGCTACAGGATGGTTAAAGGCAGACTGAAGTCTCTGGGACACAGAGTTCAGTGGAGACGAGTAGCAGCCAGCATGCACAGAGTTGATTCCATGGGCATCATTTCAAGACTGTCAAGTCTTGGCTGTGTGGTACGCAGAGTCTACTCTGTACCAGGGCCCTTGTCCCTGGTACATGTGGACACAAATCACAAGTTGATCAGGTTTGTATTAAAGATTTTATTTTTTTTAATTTAACCTGTTAAGTCAATTGACAACTAGTTCTCATTTGTACAATGATTATCTGTCATGGAGGTTAAGGTGAAGTGGTATTTCATTTTACATATGAAATACATATTTTTATTGTATTGATTTTTTTCTTAGTACTTTTACACTGTTCTGGAGCCACTGAAACATAATTTTGCTGTTTGTACACTGTAGTGCACAAATCCTAAATGACAGTAAAGTCTAGTCTAAGTCTAAGTCATATGTTTGCTTCCTAGATACAACATTGTCTTATTTGGAGGAATCGATGGTTTTTCCAGAAAGGTAACTTGATTGTTATTAGATTTCCTCTGCACTGGCTATACCAGCATAGACCTGTGTCTTAATAAACACTGTGCAGTCTGTAACACTTAGAAGCTTTGATTAACCATCCCATGACATTAGAATCATTTGTCCTTCTGTGGTTTGTTTCAATATTTTATTTTTTGAGGTTATAATAGTGCCTTTACAGTACCTAAGCGCCACCCCCTTGTCAAACATTTAACTTCAACATAACATCTGATGAGTCAAGGGCCATTTGCTCCATGTACTCATGCTTCTCAAGAAGGAACCTTGTAATTTTTTATTTCAGCATCACCTTCCATGTAGTGCCAGTCTCATGATCTAAGCACATTTATGCCCCAACTATTTGTATTAAAGCCAGGAAGGCAGCAGTGGTGGAGGGCTGTATAGTATGAGGAGGCAGAGGGTAACTATGCTAAAGGACTGAAAAAAATGTTCAAATTTAGCAGTTGCCTACAAGTTACAATCAATCAGCCATCTTGTTTATTTTTCTAGTTTTTTGTGCAGTTCGCGAATGTTCTCTTGGTGCAGACACACACGCATGCCTTTTAACTGATTTACATTTGATTTGACTTTTGTAGATACTGTACTTGAATGCAGCAACAAACAACTGTGCTTCAACAGCATTTCACTTCTTCTTGGAGGCCACTCAGCAGCATGGTTTACCCTCAAGGTAGTGTTATTCAGATTGTTACAAAGCAAAATATATGTTTAAATGTCCGACACAGATGTGGGAAACTGGACAGATGCTAAACAACAGCAATGTCCATTCTGAGAACCTTGCAGTAAGTATTTTCTCTACAGTACGTTTCTGGATAAAAAAGACCCAAAACACAAGGATTGAATGCACATTTAATAGGCAAAGATACCTTGAATGTACAGTAAATAACATAACCATATAAATCTTGTGTAAAGTGAAATCATTTCTGTTGGTATATTTATAGGACCTTCAAGAGCCAGACATTGATTGGGAGACTGCAGTTGACTACAATGGCAATGACTGTGAAACTGGCGTTGTTGCGCCTGAATACGAGTGCCCTCTGACGGAGGAGGAAATGGATGAACTCCAAACTTTAATTGATCCTACTGACCCAAATATTACTGATGAACAGCTATACATTATCTGCTATGAACATATAAAACAACTGCGGACAAAAACTTAACCATCTTAATAGCGGCTAAATTCATAGCCATGGACAATGGCCTGAGAAAGTACAGTTTTGAACTGTCCATATGTACTCAGATGTGCAACTGGGAATGTCACTGAGCGAGAACATGCATTAATCACAGGATAGCAGATGGTATGATTTGCACCATAATGAACCTGGCAGTCATGGTCAAATTCCATGACTATTTTGAAATCTTCCCATTTTGCGTGACTTAATGGGATATGAGACTGTCCTGTCAGCCACTGGCAGAACCTCCCAACATTAATGTGCATGTCATTTTTCTGTTTTTCTGCCTCGTCAACACACTCTTCACCCATGGTCTCTTCAGGCATGTCTTCTCTGTTGTTTTCATCCTCTGCTGAAAAGGTGATATGAAAGCATTGTTAGCCAAGTTCATTTTAAGGCTCATTACAAGTATTGTTACTGGTCAATAAGGACTTTTCAATCAAATTACAGTTCCTTTTTTGATGTACAAACAGGAAGTGTTATGATTGCATTGATAAAAAAAAAAGCACATCATAGTTTAAGCAACACCACAGCTAATACGATTAGCATCTAAATATTGATGATTGAAAGGACTTGAAATATATGTAATCACCCAATTATTTGCTCCAAGAATAAATGACTTCTAACAAACTATACTTTATAAGTTTTCAAGGTGAAGCAACAACATTTTTTAATTTTAACAAATTATTCACCTTCATCCTCCATGTCCAGTACAAAGTCCTGCAGAAAGTTGACCACTGTGGACACTCTCTGATGTCTCATTGTACCCATCTCACTGAAGACAGGTGACAGTGACTTCACTAGAAAGTCAGCATCCACCTTAAGTTTTCAAAAAAGAAGAAAGTCATGAAAGATTAATTTAGAAAAAATATTTCTTAAATGATTCAGTGCAGATTATCTTTTAATGGGCATTATTTATTATTTGCCTTGCAAAAAGATCCAGGGACAAAGAGCTGTCTGCAGATGTCCTTTTCTTGCTGGACTAAGCTGAGGAGGTCATATAGTTTCATTCCAGAGGAGATTTGTTGCAGCATGGGAAGTGACCTCACTGTAGAGTGTAGGACTACAGAGCTGTAACAAAAATAGTAAATTGAATTAAGTTTAAAAAAGTACAGTCCTAGAAGTTGGACCTACACTGAAGGAAATGTCCTACCGCACAATGTCTTCCTTTCTGTGGACGGACACAGGCCCTGTGTATCCACATGATAAGATCCTGTCCGTGCAGTCCATCAGGGTTTCATTGTCAGCTGCCTCAATCTTTGAAAAGTACATAAGTAATAATGATATCACAACAAAATACAAAACCTAAACATGAAATGATTTAGAATGCATTTTCCCCACATTTAAATGAGCTACCTCTTTTATTAGTTCCAGCAGCTCAGGGTCCGCAACGTCCTTTTCAGTTACTGATCCCTGGTCAAGTTCTCCAGTGGATATGTACCGGTAACACCACTGCATTAAGAAGTTTGGTGTTGGTCCACCCTGTGCAAGACTGACTGCAAATATCTCTCCAACAGTCCTGTGATCCCAAAACAAAAAAACACACTATAACTTCAAATCAAATCAACCTTTATTTATATGGCGCTTTTCATACAGAAAAGTATCGCAAAGTGCCTTACAGAGATATACAGACAGCAGCAAAAAGAGAAACATCAAATAAAATCAGGTGGAGAAAATTAAAAGAACCCAACCCTCCCACCCTCACAGTCATGCACAGAGACATACACAAATATAAACACACTCATACACACACTCACAGACATACACGCACATAGACACACAGACACACACACTCACACCTACACAAACACTAACTGTCAACACAGAGATATGGCCGGAGCAGCGAGACCTGAGGCGCAGAGGAAGCTACCTTTGGGGGGCGCCAACCACACCGGGAGAGACCCCAGTCCAAGGTCGCAGGGAGCGCTGCCACAGAGACCACCCCAACCCGGGCAGACAGGAGGCCCCGCACCAAGGTGCAGAGCCCTCTAGTCACCCGGGCCGGAACTGTCCACGGGACAGCACCCCCCGCGGCCAGACCAGAGGCCACTCCCAGTCTGGCAGGCCCCCATGAGGAAAACTGGAGATTTAAAAAAAACTGATAGACTAAAACAGTAAAATAAGGCAAATAAGGCAAAAGGCGTAAAAGCTAAAAGCACGGGGGGCTAAAACATGAAAGCATAACGGCTAAAAACACGAGGGACTAAAACATAAAAGCATAAAGGCTAAACGTGAGAGATTAAAACATTAGGAAGGATAAAAAATAAAAGATAAATAAAATAAATACAAGTGCTCTGATTAGCACAGCAAAAAAAAAAAAGGGATTAAAAAGAAAAATCAGTTAAAAGCCTGGTTAAAAAGGTGGGTCTTGAGCCTCTTTTTAAAAACCTCAACAGTCTCCGTGACCCTGAGGTTCTCCGGCAGGCTGTATTGTATAACTTATACAATACTGCACAATGGGTAATCCTAAAGATGTTAAAATGACAATAGTTCATGTTAATCTTTTTGAAATAATATACTTCTTATAACATGAGTATCCGTGTGCATGACTGGGTGAATAGAAAAGCATCGCTGTAGTTGTACTTTATAGGCCTCTTTTTTACAACCTACTTGAAGTTGTGTTTTTCATAGTCTGTCATTGAGTACTTTGGTACTTTGCCACTGATGCCTCCCTCAAAGAACCTCCTCTCTATCCCTGCCAGTATTTCTTTTCAGAAAAGGGAGATACAGATAAGTCAGCATAGAATATGGAAGTAACAATCTACATGACTAATATAACAACAATTTGTTAAGACTGATGACATGCCACCACATATGTATTTTGAAGGTCAAAAAAGAAAAACATACCAGTTAAAAATTCCTTTCTCAGAGCCCCACTGTCAATACCAGCCTCTCCTATAAATGAAACTCTGTGTGACGGTTTGTGTTTGATCAGGACCCAAATGCAACGACTCGACTCTGGTTCACAGTGTAACAAACAGTTTTAATGTTCAAAGGGTGCAAGAATAGGTGGGAGGTGGAGGGGTGGTGCAAGGTCCCAGGTTCCTGATGTGGTAGGCGAAGTCACCGGTGAGTGCGTAGAAGGAGGTGTCGTGACGTGAAGACCACTGTTGGGCAATGGCGGTGCAGTGTAAGAGCTCCGGAGAGCTGATAGCAGGCAGGCAGGCAGGCCCGCAGGCAGGCCGGAAGGAAGCACGCTCGAGACTGCACAGCAAGCACAGTATCTAGAGCGAGGTAGCAAAAACACAAGACAGTTAGCTTCACAAGCTAAGCACAGAGCACAGGGGGCAAAAAATACAAAGAAGCCAGGATTCAGAACAACCACGTAGACTGACGAAACGATCTGGCGATGAGCAGGAGAGAAACCAGTGACTTTATGGGAGACTTGATTGTAGATTGAGTTCACCTGGCGCTGCCTGTGGAGAAGAAGCCCCGCCCACATGCACACACACATAGCACAGACAGGGGAAGAGACACAGGAGAAATACAGACAGGGACACAAAACATAAACAGAAAACGCAGGGCTGCCATGATGAAATCATGACACTCTGAGGTCCCTGGTCCCTGGTAACGCTGATGCTGAAAATTGATGCTTCATCCACCCTTTTAGCTATGCTTTGGATGACATCAGCAATACTTATAATATTGGGAAAAAGAAAAAAATACATTTCAGTCAGACAACTCTGGATTGAGTTCAATATTTCTATTGATTCTAAACATTTTGCATAGCTGAAGCAGAGCATACATAATTATAGCATGGTTGAAGCAGGTTTGGCATCTGGCTCTGTCTCAAGTAATTAATTCCCTGAAAAAATATCGCAATGATTACAGGGAATGAATAGCAGAGCCCTGTGGGGGATGTATTGAATTTTAGAAACAGAGCCCACAGGAGTATGCTGGGGAGCTGTTGAGATTAAAACACCTCATGTGAAGCCAGAGCAGCAGCAATGAGCAGTAGCAACAGTGGAAACAGAGCAGCAGTGGTAGTAGTAGTCATGAACAGGTAAGCAAGCGGTTTAAATATTCCACCCAAATCAGATGTGGAGAGCATGTGACTGATCAGCTAATCAGGATTGGCATAGCTTGTGTTGTCTGCCTGATCTAGCTCTGCAAGTTTCCATCATTCAACAGATTATTAACAATTAGCAATTACCTGAACTTTTAAAAGGATTTTTTTGGTACCTTTTAATCTCTTGGTGTCTGCATCGTTTTGGGCATATCTCTGTGTCCTCATCATCTGAAACTAAACTGATGGCCTTGGTTTCGTCACAAGCTCTGTAGGAACACATGTGACAAGGTTTAGTCATACTAAGATCTGAGATACAGATACAAAAATAACTGTCCAACATTTGAAATTTTGCTTTAGAAGATGCATGGGAAAACAGAGAAATACCTTTCACCACAGAAGCTTGCGTGAACTTCCACATATTTGGTGGGATACAGCTGCTGACAAATAGGACAGGCTGTCTAGAATGTATCACAGCATTAGTAAATATATTGATACTGTATTCATATAAAATTGCCTAAGGGCAATGGTAACATACTGTAAACACCAATTAAGTTAATAAATTAATTAATAACTTATTAAAAACAATATTGAGAAGGAAGCTTAAGGTTCAGTTGGAAGTAAAATTGCATGCATGCCCTGGACAGTTTTGTTCTTACTTTGATATTAGGAACATTGGAACACGAAGGAAGATCTGTGGAGTCCTTTACATGTAAGATTAATGGCAAAAATGTGTTAGATTGTAAACATGTGTAAATGTGAATGACAGCAAACATAACTGACTTTATTTTGCATCTTTCACAGACATACCGTTAGAGACATGTCAATATCGTCTGGGGAGTTTTCCTGGATGGTATGACTGTTTTCTGGGGACCCCAGAAAGTATGTAGTCTGTAGAAGGAACAAACAAATTAGTGAGAGGACAAAAATAACTCTAATTTACTTATCATCGTGAGTAAAATATTCTTGCCTGTTTGTTGGCGACAACTGAGAATTGCTCTCTTTCGCAAGATGCCACATGTGCAGCTACTAACTGAACTGGCATGTTTACTGAACAGGTATGGCATGTTGCTTTTGGCATTTTTTCAAACTCCCTTGCAGTGTAGGGAAGGGGTGTAGTATCAAGACTTCCTTGGACTGGTACAATGTACAGTGCTGACTTCCCACGCGCAACTGTACTGAGGTAAGGACCAGTGTAGCCTTCTGCTTCAGGTGGCACAATACACAATTTTCTTTGACCAGATCCACCTACAGGAAAATCCATTTAATGTAAGTACACAACCTGAAGTCAATCATATTTGCCATTGGACAACATACATAAGACAGCAAATAAAGCCAGAAAGCTTCAATATCTTACCAACAGCCTTGTACAACATCCATGCCCCTTTCAAAGTGGCCATTTTGGTGAAGGTCTCCTCAAGATTTCTGGACAACTATGTACAATTTATATAATGTAAATCTTTTGTTAAAGAGAAGCCTGTGTATAATGTATATTCCTTAATTACATAGGGTTAGGGTTAGGGTTAGACAATGTGTGACTGACCACCGCAATTAAACATGTGTTACAACTTACCCATAAATGATCAGCATCCTCTGTTACATTGATGGTCCTCCGACCCATCCCTGCCTGTAAAAGTCTTAGTTCATCTGCTTCTTTTGGAGTAATATATTTGTTGACAAGGTAAAACTGTATTGCAAAAGACTTTTTATTGTGCCCTCTTTTAATGTCTGAGGGAAAATAACTTGGTCTCTTTTTCCCTGTGATTTTTTTTCCAAAGAGGGCAGGGAAGGATCTATAAAAGAGTAAAATAAGACAAAAAGACACCATGAGAAAAGAATTATAAGGTAAACAATGTTAAGCACGTCAAACTACAAAAGAACATATTTTTTTCAAATGATTAATGGTGAACTGTCAAAAAAACTGTCAAACTTTATTGCCTGCATATGACAAACCTGGCCATGTTCTGCTCTACTGAGCTACTGGCCTGCTGTGGGACTCTCTGTCCACCATTGTGATGTTGGTTTTCCAAATCTGCAGAATTTCCATAATTTCAAACACAGCAAAAACACATTTGTCATTCTTACAAGGATTATCATTTGAATAATCAATTGCTATCACGAAAATGATACTGATTTAGCTCCCACTGGTAATATTGTGTTAATTTATCATGAAATGCATTTAAACATGCTAATAGACAATATCAAAGCGATAAGAACAACAATCCTCACTGTTTTTAGGTGCTGGCTCAGACAGGGCACTCTGCAGCAAGGAAACCAGCCGCTGCGCAGCATCCTGCAACTCTCCCTATTATAACAGTCCAAATGGAGTAACATTAATATATGAAAAGGCCTACCATAAGCTGATCATTTTGCTGAGCAACATTAATTAAAAGTTCACAAGACAACAACAACAACACACATTGGACCTAATGGCTAACAGCAGGGAGGCTGTTTAACCCTGACCTGTATATATGGGCTGCAACTTATGGAAGTGAATTGTGACTTATATTTAAATTAAAATGCATTTGCAGTAATGCTTTCTCATTTTAAGAATGTGGCTGCATTATTTGACTCATAAATAAAATTAATCATCAATCATCCTATTTGCATTTTAATTTTCTTCTTTTGCTCATTCTTTCACTTAATTAAAATGGCATACTAAAATAGGTTGAATGATTAATTGTATTTATGAGTCAAATAATGCAGCCACATTCTTAACATGAAAAAGCATTTCTGCAAATGCATTTTAGTTTAAATATTAGTCAGGGTTCACTTCCATAGCAACTATGGGAAGTATACAAGTACAGTCACTGTTTTGCTAACCCATGTGCTTTGACTTTAAGAAAGCCGATTGTGGTGGAGGCAGAGAGCCTCTCATTCTCCCTCCTAGCAAATCAGTAAACCATCACAATTACTCCCAAGCTGTTCAATACATTAATAATTTAATTATCTGTCTGTTTCTCTACTTACCTCTTTTTTCTCTGACATGTCCATCCGCAATTCTTACACATTCTGCCGCCAACCGTAATGATGACCCGCCCTCTTCTGCCTTGGATTGGCTTTGACCTGGAGACAGTAGGCGTTTAAAGTGTCTAATCAGAAAGGAGCGGGGTTGCGGGGCGGTCTATTCAATGCCCGCCCCCAGAATGCCAAAAGTCAACAGACTCGAGCGAGCAGGAGGCAAAGAGGGAAACAGTGAGCGCATAGAGAGTGACCACGCACGCGCAGAGAGTGACCGCGAGAGCTCAAAGAGTGGTCGCGAGCGCCGCGGAGAGTAGTCTTTATGCGCGCTGATTATGTTTTTATGCGCGCGGGTATTTGCCACTAAAATGACGCCATACAACCGCTGTGTACCACATGGTCGTATGTTTGTCTTTTTGTTGTCTGCTAAGCCCCGCTTAGCTTCTTCCCTCTTTTACTAACACACACACACACACACACACACACACACCGAGATACACGTACAGTTTTGGGCGACCTGTTGTAACTTATAGTTAACAACCCCGCTATAACACAAGACGTGTGTCCAGCATATTCCCTTTATTGACTGTAAAGACGGACTTCTACCATTTTGGAACTGTGGGTATCATCCCTGTAAATTCAACCCTCGTGGGACCAAACCGCACATGAGATCAAAGACAGCGCAACCGCTGCCTTTGTTCAAACCTCGCGCGCACGTGTAGTGATCACCTTTGGTCGATATAGTCACTGCCACCATTTTGGAATTCCAGGTACATGAATCAGTGAATCTGAATTCATCCCCTCGGAATTCACGTTCTCGCGTGACACAAAGTCAAATCCGGTGTTTCCTGTAGTCTCTTCGACGAGACTTCCTAAATCACGCCCACTAATTTGTAGTCCGGTGAACGTGACTTCCCAAGCCACGTTCGGCCATCTTTGTAGTCTTTATTGGGGACTTACACACACACACACACACAC
>CAEMYA010000538.1:27630-49157 GCA_903131615.1 Diplodus sargus | reverse complement strand
TGAATCCGTTGAAAAATGTGGAAGGAGTTAAGATGCGAAATTTCTGACCCGGAAGATATAATAATAATAAGAAAATTAAAGAATTCCGTGAAAACGAAGAACATATGTTGTGAATGCCTTCTGCATAACTGCTGGTTGAGATGGCCAGTGCTCGGATTCACGCCTTCCCTCTTGTCTAATTATTGGTAATTTCATAATATTGACAAGTTGGCCAATTTTCAGGCTATTAGACTTAAAGTTAAATCATTTGATTATTGATCCCTGATTCCAGGGTGGTGCCCCGTGTTCATTAATGACTCTTAGTTACCTAGGTTTCATTAATCAACATAATCAATAATCAATAACGATTCCCAACATAACTCTCCCAGCCTGGGAGCTCAGCTGCAGACACAGCAGAGAGGTGACAAGATGTGACTCATCATGACTGACAGGCATCAAGGCCACTCAGCGTTACCTTACCGACGCGCCCCCAGCTATTTCATTTGCAAAAACAGGGGCCTGTGGCAATTCTGGACCGCTGTTTCTTTTTTTTTCTTCCTTCATGGGCCCCTGACAGCATCTGGGCCCACCGGTTGCACTGCCGATACTTTCGCCTCTGACTCCTGGGCAACTAGCAGACTGGTGTGCAAGAAAGATGGAGTGACAGTGGGGACGGCCAATCACACAAGAAACGGCAGATCCAATCGAGGAGCTTGTGGGCAGGTCTAAACTCAGGGAAACGGGCTCCGGCTTGAGCCTCCGTTTTCCGCTTGGTCCTAGTGCAGGACCAAAAATGCCTCAATGCGAGAGGCTGGGCAGAGAGGCTCGCAGTGTCAGCCCATGGTTGATGATATGATCAACTCAGGTTGCTCTGATTTCATTTGAAAGTTGTTGTCTTCTTTGGCCATGACCTCCTCTACCAGTGCCGTGTTCCAATATCCATACTTCCCATACTTACTATACTTAGTTTGAGTACGTAGGGTGTTCCGATATCGATTGAGGCGAAAATAAGTGTACTTACAGTTTTTACCGATTGCTTACACACATGTTGCAGACTTTGGCTCACTGTGTCATAACTTAACACACAGGTCGAGTAAGACACAGCACATGGAGATAAACTCCTAACTTATGCGGCAAAATGAAACTCTTGAAACAAAACCTAACAATCCCATTTCAAAACTGTTTTTAGCATCAAAACATTAAACACAAGCACCTTTGTTTGCACTCTTTCCTAGCAGCAACAACACACAGATGTGCTTTATGCAAAACACTGCTGGATTCAGTACTTTGGATGGTTTTTGACTTTAAAAGTCTCATACATACAGATTTTTTTTTTGTGAAAGATTGATCCAGTACAGTTGATCTAGACACATGAAAACAAAATGGAGAGTTGCAGAAAGAAAAAAGAGAGAGAGAGAAAGAGAGTGATGACATCAGAAGATCAGTGTTCTAGGTCAATAAACCCTGGCAGGCACTGAGGAATGTATTACTTCAATTGACTAAACCATAAATGAGATATAACATATGACATAAGATGAGATAAAGTTTGACATAAAAATATTTTTTTTTGTACTGAAGTGAAATTTGTGGGAGTTGCAGTGGCCTAAGTGTGCGCTCTCTGGACATTACAGCAGATTATCAGCTTTAAACCAAAGGAACAGAAACCTGCGTCTGGAAAACAGGATTCACATTCATGCACTAGCTGTTATTATGTCCGTTCAGGACAAATTAATTTGTGTTCGTTTGGTAATGCCTCGCTGCATGTTTAGTATGCAGCTGTTTTTATCTGAAATAATTAAGTTTCGTTTTGATCCAAAGTAAAGAGAGTTGCGTGCATACGCCTCTCGTTTACAACTCACAACACAAGCGCCACCCGCTTATTGCATCTCGCGTAATTGAGATTGCATCTTGCTTATTGCATCTCGGTGTTGGGGGCTTAAAAGCCCCCCACACACCGCCCAGACATCCAACTGCCTTATCCGACCACTCTCCGACCACTCTGTTGCGTCTCGTCTGACCCGTTCGGCACAAAAGTTGCATTGAACACACCACTTCGACGTGCTACCTACTCCACAGTAGCGTGTACGTTCTGTGCTTGAGTAAGATGCAATAAGCGGGTGGCGCTTGTATTGTGAGTTGTAAACGAGAGGCTTATGCACGCAACTCTCTTTACTTTCACACTGCTGGCGCACTTCTTAAATGCCTGTCATGATAGGCTGCAGCAGCGTGTCATCTAGAGATTAAGAGTCTCACCTATTTTTACAAGGACATGTGCATGGTTCATGGCAAAAATCGACCTGAAAACGGGCTGTAGATGGTCATACCGACATCATACCAGCGTTTCACCGTCTGTATGTGTAGAATATGTCACAGACATGAAGAGATCACACACAGTTGTTTTTGTGCACTCCCTCTTTTCTTTCTCTCCCTCCTTCCCCACTCCTGCTTTCTCAATCTTTCAACTGGGGTAAAGGACCGAGCAGCAATTTGTGTCCAGCCTTTTAGACAACAGCAGAATGAACTCACATGTAAAGTAGAAAAGAACGATGCAGCTGTAACCTCATCCTGATTCCACTCATCACTTTCAGAGGCATACGTGCTCTTTGGAGTTGGACTGCTGCCTTGAGGTTTGGTGGTGGCCTTTTAGTCCAGCAGCCATATAAGAAGCACTCTGTAAAGCATCTTAAGCTTCACTATAAAAGCCATGGCAGGGAACCTGTCTACTCAGTAAAAAAAAAAAAGAAAGAAAAAAAAAAAAGATTAGGCTATAATATAAAATGTTCTATGTTGCTTCCCTTCAGAGAATGATTTACTCTGACTAACAAAACTCATATCACAACTTGTCAACTCTTGCATTATTAGCC
The DNA here is from genome assembly GCA_903131615.1 of Diplodus sargus. Lineage (NCBI taxonomy): Eukaryota > Metazoa > Chordata > Actinopteri > Spariformes > Sparidae > Diplodus > Diplodus sargus. Next base: position 46,314 of record CAEMYA010000538.1, on the reverse strand, counting down.
TTAAGCACTGTAAATAAGCCAACTAGATCTAGTGGCAGACGAAAATTGTGTTTTTTGAAAAAGAAAATAGGTCTCAGTGAGAAAATGGAGCAGTGATTTTGCTGCTGCGCTGTATGTATAAGTTTAACAGGACTGATGAGATCTGACATACTGGACACAATAGAAGTTAACTCTAGGATGATGAACACATATACAACATAACATGACCAATGTTGATATCTTTAGAGCACTGTAATTGAAAGACCAGAAGCTAACTGCAGAAGCATTGACACCAGACTTGAGCTGCAATGCCTTTTTGAGACTTTGCAAAACAAATCCGACAATGAATGTTTTCTGTGATTATGTAGTCATTTTTCATGTTAAAAAACAGTGTTGCTTGGAAAAGTATTCTCACATTATTCACTTTAGCCTGACCACAAAGTGCCAAGTCAAAACGGTCCCAGATGTTACACTTTGCTACGAAAATGAAAGTTTACCTAAAGTTTTGTTGGACACATTTGCCAAGTGCCAATCTGTGTAGTCCACTGATTGAATGACTGAAGCACACACAGAAAAATAATGGTTCTTAAATGGTTCTTCATAAGGCTTTCTGGTTCTTTAAAGAACCATCACCAATTGAAGAACCTTTTTATATAGGGGATGGTTCTTCGCATACTTTATGTGGTTCTTTAAAGTACTAAAGGTTCTTCATTTTTATTGGAGTTATTTGCTGGCATGTAATAGCGTGAAATTAGGGCTGCAGCTAACTATTTTCATTCATTGATTAATCTGCAGATTTTTTTCTCAATTAAGACCCACAAATGCAGCAAATTCTTACATTTGACTTATTTTTTGCTTAAAAATTACGATTCTCAGGTCCTATTATCAAAATAGTTGTCAATACATTTTCTGTTGATCAACTAATCATTGTAGCTTCAAACACCTCTCGATTGTTTGGGGTGGTTGGCTGACTGATTGTGGAAAAAAATAAATACAAAAAATGTCCAACAGATTAATAAATACAATAAATATCAAGAGTGATCTTTCTAATTTGTTATTTGACCTACTTGTTTTATTGTTCAGTTACATTGATGATAATTTCAAAGAATTTCTGTTCTTTTTCTCCTTCACTCAAGCATGCACACACACAGAGTTGAAAATGTCTCAAAAAAGTAAAAAACGTTGGTTTATGTACCACTTTATGCACTTTTAATACCTATCAAACAGGTGAATAATAATATTATGTTCATTTAGGTGTCTTTTTTTTCAATAATTAAATATTAACCCAACATCCAGTCTGCCATCTCTGAGATGCGTTGCAAAGAGATACCTGTGTTTTTCCAAAAGTCAATGATTATGGGGGGCGGGAACTAAAACTCATTGAGGAGTGCGCACCGCCCGTACGATCCGCGCACAGATTAAAAGCGAGCACACCTCGTGAACTTCCGTCAACACGTCTCTGGGATACAAACGGCTGTCAGAGTCGTTGACAACGAGCTGCAATCATCGCACCCATAGTTTGGACCAGCACTACTCTCTCCTTTTGAAGGCTGTATGAAAAACGATACTACCTTGGTTCCTGGCGCAGAGAGGCGAGGTACGCGTTTTCCCTGTAATTGTCAGTCTGTGACTGAAAATGTGCTTGTTTTAACTGCCGTGTTTTGGTAATGTTTCTGAAATAAGCTCTGTACTTGGCTCACAACACCTAACGTTAATGAAAATGGTAGCATCGACGACATTTCAATGCTGTTTGGTTTTCAATATCTCTCATGTCATGAATGCAGGGGTAAAGTTATGTTATCTATTACACTGCCATCTGTTTTATTGCAGTTTAGTAAATTGGCTGAGTCCCAGTAGGTTAAATTGGCTAGCTAACGTTAGCACTGCAACCGTTCCACCGACCGCTGGTAGAACGAACGTTATTTAACTTGACCGTTAACGCTAAATGTTTAGTGTCTGTGGCTTGTAATGTGTCAGTTACTGTTTTAAAGGTGCGAATTAAACGCTATGTCAAAGTTACATTTGACAATATCAACCAGTGTGTAGAGTTATTTATGTAACGTTATAATTTATTTAGAAGCTTCTTGGCACCCAAAGCTTTTTACCGTTTCCCATTTTGCCTGCTGAAAAACGGCCGTTGGAGAGACATCACTTAACAGACAAGGTTTATTTGGTACCAGGCGGCACATCTGGGACAGGCGTTAAATTCCTTCCTCTCCAAAACCCGGGATGAAAATGTTATGAGGAAACGATGTAGCCAGTGTAGCGGCGGAGGAGACGATGTAGCCAGTGTAGCGGCGGAGGAGACGATGTAGCCAGTGTAGCAGCGGAGGAGACGATGTAGCCAACCAGCACTTGCTGCAAACTCCTCATCTCTGTTGTCACTCACGGTGGCGGACTTTGTTTCGCCATCACCCTGATCATTTAGCGGGACACGCTCTCGTGTTGTGCCCGTTTGCTGATAACTCATCCCCGCATGTTTATCTCAGGCTCCTCGCTAGCCTTCTTCTTGCCTCCAACAGGCAGCCTGACCCTGCTGCTGTCCTCCTCGGACGGACGCTGAAGCTCCGTTTGTTTTTTTCGCCAATCTCTCACTCTCCTCTGGTCGACAGAGAAACGTCTAGCGGCTGCTTCTCCCGAGTTTTCCTCTGCATATTTTAAGACATAAAGTTTGAATTTCATGTCGTACTCTTTTTTTTTTTTTTTTTTGCTGCACCGGAGCCATGGCGATCATCAATGTGATACTGACTGACAGAAAGCAGCACAATACGTGAAAAAAGGCGAAGAAGAAAAACGTGCAGTGTCAGTGGTCACGTCTTCTTCCTTTATTATAAGGTATGAAAAAAATATATATATTATTTGGTAATATACGGTAGCTATCATGTATTATGAATGCTCACATGAGTATAGTGTCTGTCCTTTCAGTTGTTTGTGGAATACAGTAAGGTATTAAGTACTATATAATTGGCCTTTTTAAATTTATTATGTTATTAAAATCATATTATCATAATAATTGACTAATTTGAAGTAGGTATATTACAGTTTTTCTTGATTGTTTGCACACATTTTCTGAAAGCATACCTCATACTCTCAGAACTCTACACACAAATCAAAAAACACACACACAATGGGCAAAACCCCTCAATTCTCCAGCAAAATTAAACTTTACATTCAAAACAATGTAATTTCTTTTCAAAATGGTATTTTGTTTTCAAATGACACACTAAAACCATCATATGAATAGACATTTATAAGAACCAGTTGAACACTGATGTGCTCAATGTAAAACACTATGATGAATGGAAAACACTCCTTCTCCATTCATCATAATGACATAGCCCTTTTTTTGTTCAGTGTTACACTTACTACAGACAGTACGTACATAAGTGTGTTGTAAAATATTTGAGAATATTGTTTTTATACTCAGAACACACAAATATATGGTAACAAATATATTTTATTTTCCCCACAAAAACAATGTACAGTGTACATCCCAACTAACACAAAGTTGCACATATACTGGTCTACATACAAAACAACAGAAGAATTTACTATATACAGTAAAAAAAAGAAAAAACTACATTGCATCCTCTCTTCTGTTTTGCTAAAGCTCTGACAGCTAATTGTAAAACTGTGTGACAGGTGTTTGCCCATGTGATGAGTCAGTGTGCATAGAAGGGCAATTAAATTTTGAATTTTGAATGACAGTGTGTTCCTTGTGAAAACAAGAGATTTTCTTCATGAAAATTGTGCCAAATGCAGAGAATTGTGTGTAGTGTTTTGAAAAAGGTGTGTTTTAGAACTGCAATTTGAGTGTAAAGCAGGAATTGTGCTTGTAGTTTAGCAGAATTGGTTCAGGTTGGTGCATGAGTTACATGTTGTGGTCATTGTGTCTCATGTACCAGTTTTTGTGTGTAAACAATTGAGAAAAACTGTAAGAAACGAAATATGTCCTATGAGCTAATAAAACAACAAGTGTTCCCTGATGCAGTCATTCTGTGTTCAATGCCTGTATGGCATATGGGATAAAAGACTTCTCGTATGTTCCGGCTGGCCCTTGGGACCCTGAATTGATATAATGTAATCAGTTTTGTCTTCTCTTAACAGATAATGGCACAGCAGTGGACAGTTTTTGACGTTTCCATTTTGGCTGGATTCTTATTGGAAAACTTTTCACAACAACAGAGTTTTTAAGACACCTGTATTCATACCACATCAGAGAGACTGATGAACTATTGATGATCAAGCCTGGAGATGAGGTGGACTTTCATGCTCTGGATGCATACAGATGTGATGGTAAAGACCTCATAACACTGATCCATCGGCCTTTCAAAGCACTTCCCCCTGAAGTAAGGTAAGAATGTTACATCTAAACATTGGGAGACACTGCATTATACTATATTTGGGGTGGAAAGGTGCAACAAAATTTGAAACCAAAACATGATCACAGAGTTAACGGTGATGTTTTACCCAGTTGAGATGCTGCAGACTAACTAATGAAATTATAACAACTTTTTTAGCAATGCTTTAGGATGTCTTTTCCTCTTATTCCACTTGTGCTGACTTCTGAGTTCTAATGCTTTTCAAATATTTTTTCTCTGTGCCACAGACAATGAAATAGACGGGTCTACACTTCTGCAGATGACCGAAAGAATGTGTGAGCGACTGTTTCCAAAAATGAAAGACCAAGTTAAATTCCTCTCTGCTTTGGAGCAGCTGAAAGTGTGAGTCATCTCTTCATTCAAGTAAAATTTATTTAATTTTTGATTAATTCTACTGTTAAAATTCTTGGCTTAAAGTAATGTCAGATTTCTTCATTGCAGTGGAAGAGAGAGCTCTTTAGTTCAGACACCACCCGGAGCCCAACCGTTGCGCGAACCCAACTGCAAAGTTTGGTTTCCTCCAGCTGTCCTCACCGCGCTGACAAACAAGGATGCTGCTCTGAAGTCGCATGCGAAGAATAGACTAAAGAACATGTTAATTCAAGCCCTGTTTGACCACTTGTGCCAAGAGACAATGTAAGTCTAAAATAGGAAAATGCAGAAATTACTTCAAAAATGTAGATCAGAATGTAACTCCCTCACTTTAAACTTGCAGGTATCCATCTCACATGCAGTATGTGAAACTCCTAAGGTCTGTCCCTTTTCTTAAGGAAAGTTATGGATCTGGATATGTAAGTATAATTTTTCAAAACATCTGCAGAACATCTATGCTTAAATGTATTAAAACAGTCAAAGTTTAAAGCCCAAATGTGTCTGATATAGTAAAGAATTTTTAATGTTGTTTAAGACCTCTTAGGATGACAATCATCAAATTACTCTTCTAAAACAGCAATAAACTCTTGCATCCAGAATGTAACATGCCAACATATTAATGTATACATACTCCCAGGTAACCTGTCTGCTACCTTGTGGGCACTACAAAGCATTGTATACAAAATAGCACACTCACTCGTTCAGTCACCTTTCTCCCAAACGGTGAATGCTGCTTTATGTCTGAGACACTGTTCTTGTTCAGCCTTGTTAGGCACAACCCTTTCACTGGCAAGAATATTGTGGGGGTTTTTTCTACTTAGCATTTAAAGTCAATACAAACTCGTAATATAAACTCGTAATACAACAAAAGCTGTTGACACCCAGCTGTTAAATGTTTGAATGTCATAAATGTTATTTAATTTTACCTAAATACTAAACAGTTGGTATAACTAACTTTCTGTCTTTTTAGAATGCTTTGCACGAGTCACTGAGAAACAAGTTCAAAAAGGAAAGAAGACCTTTAGTGAACGTCGATGAGATAGATAAAATGAGACAGAAATACTCTGTGCCAAACACAGGGAGGAAAAGATCAGCAGATGGTCAACCTTGTGTCCTTCTTAAGAAAGATACGGTAAGTTTCATCTGTAAGTATTGATGGTTGGTAAATGTTTAAGCATAGAGGTGCATGATATTGAAATCTTTGCCAAAATTTGCAATTGACATGATTTCCTACCCAGCAAACTGATACAATGGATGATGGAGAGGACCAGAGGAGTATTGACCAGCATATTTCAGTGATGAAGCGGGAGTGCCAAAAGATGAGGCCAAACGTGGACACCATTCGTCAACACCTCCAGAAAATAGAAAAATACAGAGCACACTACGTTCGTCAACACACTACTGAAGAGGTCCTAAGAGAATTCCCCTGTCTCACTATCCCAGTTGTGGTGAGTTGTTTTTTTAATTAGTTGTAGTTATTTCTGTTGAAAAAGACCTTATCAGAGCAACACTGTATAGTAATGTTATACTTATTGAAGAGAGTATGAGCATAAAAGTCTTTTGTACTGATGGAGTAAGTGCTGTGGAAAAGGACATCACTAGATTTACCATATGAGCTGTTTCCTCCTCCTTTCCATGTATTTTTTTTACCCAGTCTGTATCAGCAGTTGGCTCTTTTTTTTTGTTGTTGCTGGCAGAGTCAGTGGCTATTATTTGTGACTCAGGGTTCCCACATTTTGCTGAACATCAAATTCAAGGACTTTCCAGGCCCAATTCCCTGAAATTTAAGGACCCAATTCAGTGTAGTTTGGGACACTGTTCATGGTTTATTACTGTTACAACACTGAGAATTTTTTTTATTGAGAACTAACAGGCTTTAAAGAAGCTCACATACAACAAATAAGAGAGGCTTCAATGTGTGAACACTTCTCAATTGTGCTGTTACAGTGATGGCAGACTATGAACTTACATTTCTATTCTTGCAAAAAATATATCAATTCAAGCACTTTCAATGACTTGTGTCTATTTTCCAAAACGTGTAAAGCCTTGAATTTTTTTTCTCTCAAATACACAAACTTTCAAGTATCCATGGGAACCCTGACTACACCATTATTTGAATACCTGCTTTTTTGAGAATTCCTGTACTTTTAACATTAAGATGCACAAAAGTTTTTAAGGCTAATTTTTCCAGTGTGACGCATAGGCTTTGAATGAAGCAATTATAGATGCATTGCCTTTTTATATCTGAATATACAGAATATATATTTATCCTTCATCTGCTTCTGAATGCTCACAGGATGGCTAGTATTCTCAAGTAATCTTTATGTTCTGTTTAAGTTACTTGAACAAGCATCAGCACTGCTGAAGACTGACTTGGACAAACAAATCATCAGGGGATTCAGCAAGCTGTCAAACCAGCTCGTGTCCATGGCACCTCACAGCAACCTGAAGAGCCTGTGCCTGCAGTCTGTTGAGGGAAGCCAAACGGATACCGAAAGAAATGGTAAGCTGCACTGGCCCTGATGATATTATGCAAAAGTTCCACTGTATCCTACAAGAATGGTTAACATTGAGTCAACACAACATTTCTAATAACTTGATTAAATTGTTCTTTGCAGGTCAGATGGTGAATGCAGCCATTCTCCTCCTACCATCTCTTTTCAAAGAGAATGCCTCACATCGCTTTGTGATGAATAAGGTTAGTTGTTGAAATGTATCGTGTGTTGAGGGGGCTGTCTTCAACAGATCATCATTTGTCATTTTTCAAGAAACAAATATTGAATTTTTTTTTAAAATTCCAGCTCTCTAATGGTGGAATTGACTTGTTTTCCTTGTATTACATTAAACTGAATTAGCATCACCTTGAGCTTAAAATAATGACAGACATTTTTCTTTTTTTCTAATCTTTACTAAATTATTAATGAATTCAGTGAGAAAATAATTGACAAATTTTATTGTTCATTATAGACGTAGTCTTCCTCTGGGGTATCTTAATCCCATTTTAGATGCTTAGACAGTAATTTGTAAACATCTAAATCTTAGATCTAGAGTACAGTGGTAAGTGGCCTTGTATGTGTTTTTTCAGGATCCACTGAGCCCAACACCAACTATCACCCTGAACAGCAGTGATGGGAAGCCTCTGAGTGACTGTACATCAGTAAATGTCCAGATGGATGGGCAAAACATGATAATGGACATTGGAGAGGTGGACATTTCCTTGGCTGTGGGTGTGGTATTTGCTATTTATCAAATGTACAATGTTGCCTACCCAAGTCAGCTCAAAAAGACATTTTCATTTTTGGAGGCATTTATCTTGATGCTTGACACTCCACGAGTACCAGTAGCTGTGCAGAGGGTGGCAAAAGCACTTCATGTCCCTTAGGGCATTGTGTCTGATTACTGAGTAAAATAACAGTTTTGATGGTGGATTGTGTGTGCAGGAGGCTTTTGAATTTGTGTAGTTTAAAAGGTTTTAAAATCGTCTTTTAAGTTGAAACCCTGTAATGTTCATGTTTTGCAGAGAATGTATGTGTCTTAATAGCTGGTAATTAAATAAAAATGAATGTCAATAAAACTGTTATTGTACTTATTTCTCAACGTACCCATAATGATTTGCTTTAAAATGCTCAAAGAACCATTTATTCTGAAAAATTACTGAAGAACCATTAAAAATAGGCTCTTTACTGAACCAAATGGTTCCACAAAGAACTTTCTTGAAAATGGTTCCTTAAAGAACCTATTTTGCTAAAGTTCTTTGAAGCACCATTTACAGTGCTTCAAAGAACCATTTTGGTATGGCTCTTTGAAGCACCTTAGGGGGTTCTTCAAAGAACTGTTTGCAGGAACGGTTCCTCAAAGAACCTCTTGCTAAAGGTTCTTTGTGGAACTAAAAACGGTTCTTCTATGGCATCACTCCGAGGAACCCTTTGTGGTTCCAGTTAGCACCTTTATTTTTGCAGCGCCAATGATAATAGACAAATCTGTCGACAGATTAGCATGTCGTGTCCTGCCATCTAGGGTCGCAGCCATGACTGAGGTGGCAACTCAGTGTCTGCTGCAGCCTGCTTACAGTGGAAGAGCATGGCTAGTTGGCATGATCAGCGAGGACCTCTCCTGGTTTCACAACACCCAGCACATTGCCAGGAAGTCTCAGCAGCGGCTGTACTTCTTAAGAAAGCTGAGGAAATTTGGACGGTCCATCAAACTCCTCAGCAACTTCTACAGATGTAAAGTGGAGAGCATCCTGACCAACTCCATCACAGTGTGGTTTGGGAACTGCACCGTACAGGAAAGGAAGGCTCTCCAATGTGTGATTAAAACTGCACAATACATCTGTGGAGCAGCCTTCCCATCACTTCAGGACATTTACAAAACCTGTGTCACAAAGAGGGCACACAACATCACCAAGGGCTAAGGCTGCACGATATGAGGAAAATCTGCGATGTGCAATAACACTGTTCAATATTGATGATATAACTTGCGATAAATAAACAAACATTGAAGTTTGCATATCATTAGCTATACAGTTAATGATGGCTAACAGTAGTTAGTACGTTAGTAGAGCAGCTCCGTCACTAATTGTGGGCAGCACATATGCACACACGGCATATTTCTCTGTGGTGTCGCTGGCTGCAAGCAGCACACACACACACCCAACACAGCTCTCTGACCTGTTCACGTCGGAGTTAAAACATCCCATAATTCATTCCCTTAACTGTTTGGTAGCGTGATCAAGGGTACACAATTGTTCGTCCTACTATTTCCTGGATACATACATACATACTCACACAATCAGCACACACTCAGTGCTGTTTCTTTTCACCACAAGGTCTTCGTCGGCCACATTTTCATCGCTTTTCTCTCCTTGCTCAGCCATCATAACCTGGCAATCACCACCAAACTGATGCCGATTAATTTTGTCAGGGTAGCCACCCGGCTAGCTGGGGCTTCATCTGATTGGCCCTTGTATCCAGGGCTCCTAACCCTAACCCGTCTGATAGGCTAAATGTTGGCATGCTCACGGTGCATGCATGGCGCATGTAAACAAAATGATTTTTCTTATTCATCGCGTGTCAGGCAGTCTTTTGCGATGTGTTTATCACACATGTTCATATCGCGATGACGATGAAAATTCGATTTATCGGGCAGCCCTACCAAGGACACTACACACCCCCAGCACACGCTGTTCACTCTGCTACCATCTGGCAGACGCTACAGGAGCGTGAAAGCCAGAACAACGAGACTTAAAAACAGTTTTTATCCACAGGCCATCAGGCTGCTGAATGACTCTTTAACACACTCATGACAACTCTGTATACACAACTATTCAACACTGGGAACTACATTTGCACTATATTCAATACTGTGAACTATTTTCACCTGTGAACTACATTTACACTATGTACATATCCAATGCATATATTATGTACACATTCAATAATAATATTCAATATCCAATGTATATATTCAATATTCTTATATTTCAATGTCTTTCTGTGCCTTCTGCTGTATGTGAACATTGCACATGATAACATGCTTTTTTTTTCTCTACAGTTTAGTTTATTTATCTATTTTCTTTCTTTCTTGAAGGGAAACTAGCAAATTAAGAATTTCATTGCCCGGTGCAAACTATGTTTCCACTGTGTATATGACTATGAACATCTTGAATATTGACTCTTGAATGATGACATTAGACAATGATCTCAGGTACTGATGAAGTTCAATTATATGGATGGTGATCCAAAGTTATTCAGATTTCACACATTAGACATTGGTAATAAGCAAAGTAGTTGTGATGAAGAGAATTAATGTTTTACTTTATTTACTGCTACGTAAGCATGAATATCTTTCTTGCAACTGCAATGAATTGTGGGTGACAAACACCTCTGGAGCGACGATTGTCGTTGACTCTATGCCTCAGCCCTCACATAGTGCACAGTGCATGGTGACAGCAGCGGTTCAAGTGCGGGGAGCGCAAGAACCAAGAGGAGGAGGAGGTCAACAACGTTCTAAGGAGCCACAACTGAGCAGACAGACGATGAATGAAGAGGAAAAAAAAAAAAACTACAACAGTTATGAACGGGGGCCAAGCCCCCCCGCACACTGCAGAGCCCACAGAAGTTGGCCCCAAAGGATGACGGGCTTGGGGCAAAAGTGAGGACAGGTCAACGTCTGAGCCGTGGTATTCGCTGTAATGGGAAGTGCAGTGGAAGTGCAAAAGGCTGAATGTGTGCCGATTTGGATTTGTTGTACTAAGCCACGCCCACATTGACCAGTAATGACCACCTTCAAGATGTGGCCTCAGGATTGGCCCTACATCATATCGACCAAACTTCGTAAAAAATTGGTGCAGCCGCTCAGGAGATATAAACTTCCGATATTTTTAGCGCCCCCTAGTGGCCAAAATTCGCCAAATTCGGCTCATCCCTTCCCAGTCTCATGCCAACCAAGGAGCTCAAATTTGCTATTAATAGCATTTAGTTTGACCGAGATATCAACCCATTTACATTTTTATAGCTCGCTACAGAAATTTGTTCGTTAATAATTTGCGCATTTTTTGACCGAGCAAAATTCTTTTGAGAACGTAATGTGCAGCAGAAGTGGGCGTGTCCTATGTCAGAAAACCCAGCTCCATTCAGGGAACGTCTAAGGGATAATGCCCGACGAAGTGTTCATTATCAGGAATTAATGGACGACGCGGAGGCCGAAGAACCCATTAAGTCCATTAATTCCTGATAATGGACACCTTGAAGGGCATTATCCCGCTTATACCATGGTCACTTGCCAAAGAAAAGAAATTAAGACCATTAATTTATACTTTCATGCGTTTTACAATCAAAATATAAAGTTTTTCACAAGCCATAACTAAGTTTCCCTGGTAACGCCTGAGGGTTTGACTAATACCTGGAACGATCATAACTCTCCCGCAAGGTTCTTATGCAACGGAAACGTTGGTCACTCCTCCAGTAAATAGGACGGACCATAAATACGACTTGGCAACGGGAGATATTCTAGTCCGCTGAGCGAAGAGCCAGAAAGCTAACGCTATGCTAGCAAGATTCAAAGTCAATAACATTGCGTATGGTTGACAAACAGTAAATATAATTTGACAGTATGCTAGCTAACAAGACCAGCTAGCTAGCTAGAGTCATGTCATTGTCCCCAAATCAATATCAAGATTTTAACGAACAAATGACCGGCCGTGTGTAACGTTATTGTGGCCGCAGCCTGAAGTAGAGAGCTGGACAGCGAACGGGGTGTGAGATTACTCGCATATCAGTAAATTAAGAGGGGAAATGTACTTTCTGCAGCTTATGTGTTACAGTCGCCACCTTGTGGTGTTCAGAGGATAAGGCACGACGGACTGCACTCAGTGCTGGAAATAACATATTCAGATTTGATATGCCAGCTAGCGCATTGATTAAACGGTAAACAGACAATTTGACTGGAACTGCTTAGTAGGGGTCCGTATATCAGGGGTTAATGGACACCCTTCAGCCAATCAGGATCGAGTATTCCCCCAGACCATGGTATAAATGGATATAAGGTTTGCGAATGTGTTATTTAAAATGTGGAAGTTACAGGCAAAAACGCGATTGCATCCATTACAGCGCCACCTAGTGGAGTACATGTGCAATTTTTGTTCTGGAAAAACTGTGTCCTATTCTTTATGTACCATATACATTTCAAAGCTCTCAGCATAATAGTTTGGCTGAAATTAATGTTTGTTGTTTATCTTGTAATAAGCCATGCCCACATTGACCAGTCATGACCACCTTCTAGATATGGCCTCAGGATTGGCCCTACATCATACTGACCAAATTTCGTAAAAATCGGTGTAACCGTTCAAGAGATATAAACTTCCCATATTTTTAGCGCCCCCTACAGGTCAAAGTAGGCCAAATTTGGCTAATCCCTTCACAGTGTCATGGCAACCAAGGATCTGAAATTTGGTGTTAATAGCATTCAGTTTGACCGAGATATCAAACAGTTTACATTTTTATAGCTAGCTACAAAATTTTGTTTGTTAATAATTTGCGCATTTTTTGACCGAGCAAAATTCTTTTGATAACTTTAGATCAGGTACAGCTGAAGAGTGTATGTGCTAAGTTTCACGCAGATTGGACAAAATCCCAAGAGGAGGTCGAAAAAGTAGGTTTTCCAATTTTTGCGATTTTGCGAAAAAAAACTTTCTCACCGGAAATGGGCGTGGCCAATCACAAAGTGATTCAGCTCCATTCAGGGAATCTAGGGATACAAGATTTTTGAATATACGACATACGGTGTGGGAGTTATAGGCAAAAACTTATTTTCCTCTGTTATAGCGCCCCCTGCAGGCGGATATATGTAGTTTTTTTGTGTCTGAGATATTTGCAGGAGTCAGGACCAACCCTCCAAATTGCACCGCCCTCCCTTGCACGGTTTAGCCCGCAGCACCACTTTTAGCCGGAGAAAAATAAAAATAAAAATCTTTACAATTACAATAGGGTTCCTAGCACCTCCGTGGGATTTTGTCCGATCTGTGTGAAACTTGGCACGTCCACTCTTCAGCTGGACCTGATCTAAAGTTATCAAAAGAATTTTGCTCGGTCAAAAAATGCGCAAAATTATTAACAAACAAATTTTGTAGCTAGCTATAAAAATTTAAACTGTTTGATATCTTGGTCAAACTAAATGCTATTAACACCAAATTTGTTGCCATGACACTGGGAAGGGATGAGCCGAAGTTGGCAAACTTTGACCAGTAGGGGGCGCTAAAAATATGAGAAGTTTATATCTCTTGAACGGCTACACAGATTTTTACGAAATTTGGTCGGTATGATGTAGGGCCAATCCTGAGGCCATATCTTGAAGGTGGTCATGACTGGTCAATGTGGGCGTGGCTTATTACAAGATAAACAACAAACTTTAATTTCAGCCAAACTATTATGCTGAGAGCTTTGAAATGTATATGGTACATGAAGAATAGGACACAATTTTTCCATAACAAAAATTGCACATGTACTCTACTAGGTGGCGCTATAATGGATGCATCGTGTTTTTGCCTGTAACTTCCACATTTTAAATAACACATTCGCAAACCTTACATCCATATGTTCCCTGAATAGAGCTGGGTTTTTTGACATAGGACACGCCCACTTCTGCTGCACATTTCGTTGGCTAAATAGCCACATATGCCAAACCTTCTTTTTCGAACTCCTCCTTGGGATTTTGTTCGATCTGCGTGAAACTTGGCAGGTACACTCTTCAGCTGAACCTGTTCTAAAGTTATCAAAAAAATTCTGCTCGGTCAAAAAATGCGGAAATTATTAACGAACACATTTCTGTAGCTAGCTATAAAAATGCAAACTGTTTGATATCTTGGTCAAACTGAATGCTATTAACACCAAATTTGAGTTACTTGGTTGCCATGACACTGGGAAGGGATGAGCCAAATTTGGCGAAATTTGGTTATCGGTGGCGCTAAAAAGATGGGAAGTTTATATCTCTTGAACGGCTTCACTGATTTTGAAGAAATTTGATAAGTATGATGTGGGGCCAATCCTGAGGCCATATCTTGAAGGTGGTCATTACTGGTCAATGTGGGCAAGGCTTAGTACAACAACTCCAAATCGGCACACATTCAGCCTTTTGCACTTCCAGTGTACTTCCCATTACAGCGAATACCACTGCTCAGACGTTGGCCTGTGTCTTCACTTTTACTCCAAGCCCGTCGTCCTTTGGGCCAACTTCTGTGGGCTCTGCGGGGCGCGGGGTCCAAGTCCCACAGGGGGCTTGGCCCCCGTTCATAACTGCTTGCAGTTGTAGTTAGGGCCCAAGCAGGTCATCGACCTGTGAGGTCCCTATTGTAATTGGAAGGACAGAAATTTTCTTCTCCAAGTTTGACTGCAGTTTTGGATGCCTGAACATACCCAAAAACTCACCAAATTTGGAATATACGTCACATCCGGCGAAAATTACGATCCTGCATTGTCACTTGGCGTGGTCGTGACCTGGGGGCTCTGTAGCGTCCCCTAATGTTCCTCCCTGCCTTCCGCATGCGTGTAGACCAACGAAATTCGGTACGCAGATTCATCATGAGCAGACGCACAAAAAAGTCTGGGGGGCTCATTCTCTCAGTCCAACAGGAAGTCCGCCATTTTGATGTGTGGCGGCATTTTTGTCGAATTCATGCCGACTTTGAAAATTATCTTGTCCTAGAGCTTAGACCCCACAGTCTTCAAATTAACTCAGTTATCTTCTTCATGCCTTGAAGAACAAAAGTTATGGAAATCATTCAGCTGTGCCAAACTTTAGTGGGCGGGGCGGTGGAAACCATTTTTTCCCCTCGCCGTCGAGCATCGAGGCTTCATAACTTCAACATACAATTTCCTATCCACACCAAACTGCTCATAAGTGTAGAGGGTGTCCCCCAGAATACATGACCGCATCAATACTAAGTCGGCCATTTTGCTTTTGGCCGCCATTTTGAAAAAATGCCCATCTTCGTACTTAAATTATCTCCTCCTACAAACGTAGCACCACCGACTGTACAGTCACTCAGTATCATCCTCTGACCTTGAAGATGAAAAGTTATGGAAATCTGTATCCTACGTCATACCTGCTGGCCGCGGTGGAGCGGTCAATTCAAATCCTTTGCCGTAAAGCATCAAGTCCTCATAACTTCTTCATACAATTTCCTATCTCGGCCAAATCTCACAGGAATGTAGAGGGAGTCGCCCTGAATAGATCTGTGTTGTCATTGGGCGTGGTCTTGTCCTGCACGCTCTGTAGCGCCCCCTATTGTGATGCCCCGCCTCCTGCATGCGCATAGATGAACGAAATTCGGTACGCTGATTCCTCATGACCAGACGC
This sequence comes from Diplodus sargus, assembly GCA_903131615.1. NCBI lineage: Eukaryota > Metazoa > Chordata > Actinopteri > Spariformes > Sparidae > Diplodus > Diplodus sargus. The sequence continues at coordinate 30,727 of CAEMYA010000538.1, read as the reverse complement.
ACGAAAAACCCTTTTGGACCGATACGGTCACTCCAACAGGAAGTCCGCTGTTTTGATGTGTGGCGCCATTTTTGTCCAAATCATGCCTACTATGAAAACTATCTTGTCCTAGAGCTTAAACACCACAGTCTTCACATTCAATGAGCATCATCTTCATGCCTTGAAGATGAAAAGCTATGGAAACCTTTCCGCTACGTCATACTTGGTGGGCGTGGCGGTGGAAACCATTTTTTTCCTTCGCCGTGAAGCATCAAGACTTTATAACTTCAACATACACTTTCCGACCTACACCTTAACGCACATTCATGTAGACGGTGTTGCCCGGAATACGTCTCTGCATCAATACTAAGTCGGCCATTTTGATTGCGGCCGCCATTTTGAAATATTTCTAATCCTAGAACTGTTGTGTTAAATCTATAGGAGGATGTCATTACAGACTTCACAGTCACTCAGTATCATCCACAGACCTTAAAGATGAAAACCTGTTCAAAGCTTTCGCCTACGCCATACCTGCTGGCCATGGTGGGGCGGTCAATTCAAATCCTTCGCCATAAAGCATCAAGTCCTCGTAACTTCAACATACAATTCCCCTTCCACACCAAATCTCTGGGGAATGTAGAGGGAGTCGCCCTGAATATATCTGTGCATCAAAAGGTTTCATATCCATAGCGCCACCCACTGGACACAGGGAGTCAGACAAACATCGTCCAATTGACATGACGTTTACTGTCTGTTTTCTCCCCAGCATCACATGAAAATAACAAGTGAGCACGCAATCCGACAACACCCCGGCCTGACGTAACTGCTGGCCGTGGTGGTGCAGTCGATTTAAATCCTTCGCCATGAAGCATCAAGTCCTCATAACTTCACCATACAATGACCAATCTGCTCCAAATCTCTCAGGAATGTAGAGGGAGTCGCCCTGAATATATCTCTGCATCAAAGCTGAGTCGTATCCATAGCGCCACCCACTGGACACAGGAAGTCAGACAAACATCATCCGATTGATGTGACGTTTACTGCCAGTTTTCTCCCCAGCATCACATGCAAGTAACGGGTGAGCGTGAAACTTGGCACATACACTCTTCAGCTGGACCTGATCTAAAGTTATCAAAAGAATTTTGCTCGGTCAAAAAATGCGCAAATTGTTAAAAAAATGTAAACTGTTATATATCTTGGTCAAACTAGATGCTATTAACACCAAATTTCAGATCCTTGGTTGCCATGACACTGGGAAGGGATGAGCCGAATTTGGCAAACTTTGACCTGTAGGGGCCACTAAAAATATGGGAAGTTTATATCTCTAGAACGGCCACACCGATTTTTACCAAATTTGGTCGGTATGATGTAGGGCCAATCCTGAGGCCATACCTTGAAGGTGGTCATGACTGGTCAATGTGGGCGTGGCTTATTACAACATAAACAACAAACATTAATTTCAGCCAAACTATTATGCTGAGAGCTTTGAAATTAATATGGTACATAAAGAATAGGACACAGTTTTTCCAAAACAAAAATTGCACATGTACTCCAGTAGGGGGCGCTATAATGGATGCAATCGCGTTTTTGCCTGCAACATCCACATTTTCAATAACATATTCGAAAACCTTATATCCAGCTGGGTTTTCTGACATAGGACACACCCACTTCTGCTGCACATTTCGTTCGCTAAACTGCCGCATATGAAAAACCTACTTTTTCAAACACCTCCTACAATTTGAGCGCCATCTGCCTGAAACTTTGCAGAAGGGTCTGATGAAAAGTTATCAAAAGAATTTTGGCACTCCAAAAAATCTGCTAGTTATAACCAAACAATCTTTTTTGCTCACTAAAAAACACATATTGTTTCATATTTCGGTCAAACTAAATGCTTTCAACATCAAACTTATGTCAATTATTCCTGAAGCCATCCAGAGGCTCTGTGCCAAATTTGGTGCAAATTGGAATACAGGTGGCGCTATAATGGATGCAATCGTGTTTTTGCCTGTAACTTCCACAGTTTAAATAACACATTCGCAAACCTAATATCCATATGTTCCATCAATAGACCTGGGTTTTCTGACATAGGACACGCCCACTTCTGCTGCACATTTCGCTTGCTGAATCACCAAATATGCAAAACCTACTTTTTCAAACTCCTCCTTGGGATTTAGTCCGATCTGCATTAAACTTGGCACATACACTCTTCAGCTGGACCTCATCTACAGTTATCAAAACAATTTTGCTCTGTCAAAAAATGCGCAAATTATTAAAGAACACATTTCTGTAGCTAGCTATAAAAATGTAAACTGTTTGATATCTCAGTCAAACTAAATGCTATTAACACCAAATGTAAGATCCTTGGTTGGCATGGCACTGGGGAGAGATGAGCCGAATTTGGTGAATTTTGGCTACTAGGGGGCGCTAAAAAGACGAGAAGTTTATATCTCCTGAACGGCTACACCGACTTTTACGAAATTTGGTCGGTATGATGTAGGGCCAATCCTGAGGCCATATCTTGAAGGTGGTCATCATGACTGGTCAATGTGAGCGTGGCTTATTACAACATATCCAAATAGGCACACATTCAGCCTTTTGCGCTTCTAGCACACTTCCCATTACAGCGAATGCCACGGCTCAGACATTGGCCTGTGTCCTCACTTTTGCCCCGAGCCCGGCATTCTTTGGGGCCAACTTCGGTGGGCTCTGCGGTTCACGGGGTCCGAGTTGCATGGGCCCATGTTCATAACTGCTTGCAGTTCTAGTTAAATATTATTTTCCTGTGTTTCTGGGGAGTAGTGATGGGAACGGCAGTTCTTTTTACTGTACTGAATCTCTAGAATCAGTTCATTAAAATGATTCGTTCAAAAGATTCGTTCACCGAATCGTTCAGTGCTCTCCAACTCCCTGAACTGATAAACAGCCAAACGATCTGTCATTCAGTTCATGATTCAGCCCTGAGGTTCACGTTCACTTACTGAGGGACGGTGCATTCATGGACTATAATACACAATCATTCGCAGGAGACGCAGCGCTGCTTTGAGTGGTATACATGCACTAAAACTATTACATGATGAAAGTGTCCTCTGTGCACAGTAAAATCACTTAACAAGATGCT
>CAEMYA010000538.1:8947-27126 GCA_903131615.1 Diplodus sargus | reverse complement strand
TTCCACTCCCGGCCGGCATGCTCGCTGCTGAGCTCAACTGAACTGAGAAAGGAACGAATCAGTTCCTCAAGTGATTCCGTTCACTTTGTTCACTCAAACGATTCGTTCTTTTGAACGACACGTTCGCAACCGACACAACACTACTGGGGAGTAAGAATCCTTTAGGTGGGACCTATGATCAGGTCCTATAAACTGCACTATAAGGCCTGTAGCCATGCGTCATGGCTGTGCCACATCATGGAATGGCTGCTTTGGTAGAGGACAATGCACAATTTAGATGAGAGCGAGTTTTCAGGGACCATATTAATGATCTGGCACAGGATGATGACCGCTCATCAAGCAAAGGGAGCACAGGCATCCCCTCTCCTCCTTCAGGTAATCACACACTATCACTGTGCGCCGACATGTGCTTCTTGGCATAACCTTTCAACTTTTTTAAACTCTGTCTTAAGTCTGTGGCTCTGATCACATGGTGTTCACCACTTCTGTCACTCCCTGCCATTCCACTTGTTTCATTCTGTTGCTGATGCCAGAACTCAAGCCTTCAAATAATACTTGCATCTCTCCTCGAAAGTCAACTAAATGTTGATCCTTTATATCCAAACCAAATAATCTGGGTTGTGTTTAAAGCCAGGTATAGTCAATTGTTGGCATGGTCACATGGTTCATGCACATGCTTCAAAAAATAGTGGCATTTTCCATATTTCCACACCACATTTTCGCCTCACACTGGTGGGAAATGGCTTTTTGTCATTTATGCTGTATTTGATGTTGAAAGCTTCATTCATTGGCATGATAGATTGTAGTTTCTCTCAGCAAAAGAAGCACTTGTACTACTTTTTAAGGAGCCAAGAAAAGTCACTCAACAACGTGGTTTTTCATAAGTTCAAGAGTGTACCAGATGTTGACGGTTGTCACTTTATCCACCTATTCTTGAAAAAACACTGCTTTGGGTTTGGACACGAACAGAGTTTACCACAACTCTGAACTCGGTCAGCGTTCATGGCAGCATGCCTCAGAGTTTCACTTTTAAGACAAATTTAGATTTCAAGAAGCCACTTGGACGGTTTTTTAGTAACCTCCACCCACATACACACAGACATACGGCCCTTCTACATACACACATATCCACTCAAACTCTTTGTCTCCTCATACACAATGATGCATGTGCGCTGAATGCCTAGAGAGAGAGAATGGGAGCCTCTCACACTCAGACTGACTGAGATGTGGTTTGAGGCCGAGGAAAATGTGTCAGTGCGTGGGTTTCCACGTGGGCTTCATTTTGGTGCTCCACATGAGCTGCAGCCCTGAGGAGACAGTACCTGACATCCCATCATGATATAGAACAGGCAAACATTCTACTGGACTATGCACATACTATAATAAACTAGAAACTTATACGAAACGCATAAACAAAATATATACTGCTAGATTGCAACCAATACAATGAAGAAAGAAGGGAATTGTTCATCAATGATTAATGGTGATAAACTCAGAATGACACTGTGGAATCAGCTAGCAACCCAAATGATGCACACGCACTGGGAAGACTCAGTCCCAGGTGGCGACCAGAAGGTGGACAACCTGAGGCTGGGGTGAGGGACAGATCCAGACTGGGGGGCGTCCAGCAGGTCATGACCAAGGGCCGAGCTGGAGGATGGCAGTGAAAGCAGAGGCCCCTCCTTTCTGACTGACGATAATAATCGGTAGAAAGGTGAACCGATGAAGAAGAAAGCCAGGTCAGGGATAACGACAGGGACAGCTTCTGACCGACCAAAAATACAGTGGGCCACCAGGATTTGTCCCAGTGTGAGGTGGCCAGACTACCCCTGGACCATGTTCAAATAAAACACAGAAAAAGGGCTAGAAATTCCACAGGAGAAGGAAATGAGAGGCAACACACTACACATTGTCACACCGTGGTGAGTGGTGTCTCGTCCTGGGTTTTTTGTCTCGTGATTTTCATGTTTTATCTTGAAAAGTAACTCTCCTCTCGTTTCAGGTCACTTGCCCTTCCTCTTGTGTCACCGGTCTGACGTCTTCCCTGATCCCTGATTGTTTTCACCTGTGTTCCCCTCCCCTGTTGTGTCTTATGGTCTGCGTCTCCCTTTGTCTCGTTGCGAGAGTATTTCGTTCGTTCGTGTACCTCCAGCCTTCGACCATAGTGCCACAAGTATCCATGTCTGTATTCTTTGATTCCTTTTTTCCTCTTAAGAAGAGTGATTTTCTGTTGTAAATTTTTCAGCTCAGTTGAAGCTCAGTTTTAGTTTTTGTAGCCTTGTTTTTTCCCTCTGTCAGAGTGGTTTTGTTTCATAGTTTTTCAGCCTAGTCGTAGCATAGTATAAGTTTATTAGCCTTTGCATTATCCTCCTTTGGAGTGTGTTTTGTTGTCAAGTTTTCATAGTAATTCCCCATAAGAGTAGAGTAGTTTTCAGCCTTATTTCTTTGCCTCCCTTGGGACTGATTTTCTGTTTTTTTTTCTCTTCGGTTTTGTAGATTTTGTGTTTTGTCTTGTGTTGTCTTCTCGTCCTCTGCCTTTACTGTTTAGTTGAGATTTTTCATAGCCTGTTTGATTGTCACTCTCGCTTAAGATAAAAGAAATGAATTTCAGAATAAAAGCCTGAATGAACTGTTCTCAATTCTGCATCTGAGTCTTCCTTTTAGTCCAGGCCTGACACACGATGGCAAAACTTCAAAATAAAACAGCAAATCACATAATACAAACAGAAACATGACAATTGGATAGACGTGGCTGAACAGCTGACATCTTAATTGACAGCCCCAGACCATGATGGCAGGAAGTATGTGGGCATGAGAGGGGTGAATGTCAGTGTTACACTTCGTTTGTGAGTCGTTTGGATGCTTTGGCTGATTGGTGTTTAAGTCTGTGGATTGGTGTGATGGACCAACCAACCAACAGAGCAGTGAAGAGAAAACACTGAGAACAAGAAGAGAGATAGATGTATAAATAGACAGAACTCATGGCACTTTGCTTATGTAATTCTAGTGAGGCCATTGACTGAATAGCAGACCTGTGTGCATGTCTCTGAGGACACAATTTCTTTTCATGTATGAATAGACTCACTGAAGGAGAGAGAATTAAGAGAGGATGAGGTGTAGTGGAGAGAATGATGCAGAGAGATGAAAGAAATTGAAAATGAGACGAGGAAACTCCCTCTTTATCAATGTCAAGAAACAGGTCAGCTGCCTCGTTCAGTTCCTTTATCAGTTGTTTTGACACGTCATGGTCCATCTCCCCATCCAACCCTGTTCATCCTCCCAAAGATGGCGATTAGGGATGGTGCAACAGAAATAAATGCAAAGTGATGGAGGAGAAATAAGAGAATGAAAGAACAGAGAGAGTCAGAAAGAGAGACATGGAGGCAGACAGAGAAAAACGACAAGCCATTGCCAAAGAACACAACTAAAACTCTGCGTTTTATAAGTGACAGGGATGATGAATGGTCAGAGACAGGCTGACACACACACACACACACACACACACACACACACACACAGGCGAACACGCAAATACACAGAGTAGTGTGCCTGAGGTCTAACAGGCAAACTTACATAACTGGATAAAACCCACGTGTCATCTTGTGTTGAAATGCCATGAACCATAAAGACTTCTAATGTTCTAAATGAAAACTGTTGCCTGTGAACTCTGATCAGTTTTCACCTTAAATAAGCACATTTGAGGGATTTATAAGGATGATGATCAGTAACTCAGCAGTTTCATCTGGAGTTGTTTTGAGAAGAAACAACATTATTTTTTTGATTTTGTCACAATTGAATACTATGCTCACTTAAATCCCAACTTTTCTAGCTTCAATCTGAAGCCTGATAAATGTATTGTGCTGTCGTGGCCACTGTCATGATTTCAGTCCGTCAAGCTGCTGCCATCTAAAGGGCACTCCAGCAAATTAATACTGCACCTTCACAAATCAGAGAATGACAAGCAGCAGTTTTAAAAAGAATGGTCCAAATCAGAACAACAAAGATATGGAGCTAAAAGTGAGACATCAAGACTGCAAACAAAACCTAAACTAAAGAGTAAACATGAGCCTGAAACATTTGTATTGGGACAGCTGTATTGGTCCTGAAAAAAGAAACACTGTCAAAAAATAAAATTTCAAATAATTTCACCTTATTTCAATATTTTTTGTATTTTAATGTGATAATCTTCTGTTTTTGTCCTCATTTGCATCTTTTTATTTCAGTTTTTTTTTTTTAATAACAGGTTTTGGAGAGTGTGATTTACATATCAGCATTCAAATGAGAAAACATCACTCCTCAAGACCTGAGGTCTGTTCCAGAGCCTTTGACTGCGGATGCTGATGGAAAGTTGGGTGATTTCTGAAGCTTCCCAGCAAAACAGCGTTGCAGCATTCACCCAACAGATAAAGCTTGCACACTGATAAGAAAAGACATTATTTACACCTTTGACACACGGTTGAGCTCATGCAACCATTTCAAATTTCATGGTGATGCTTCTAGCATAGCAGCTAAAGTTAGGATTTCAACTTTAAAAAGGTTGTCAATATACTCTTATTTAAATTAATTTGGGATATTGGGACTTCTTGAGAACAGTATTGATGAAGCATCAAGCTGCAATCAGTGGCGGTTCTAGACAAATTTTACTGGGGGGGCCAAGGTGGGGCCAGTGTTTAATCAGAGGGGTACATTAAAAAACGGAAACAAATGATATTTAAACATTAAATACTTTAATTTTGCTTTACATTAAAATCATACAAAAGTTTATTTTGTACATAAAGAGTGCATCGATCGAAAACAATGAGGTAGGGCCATCAAAAATTGGAAAAAATAAATACAGTAGGGCAGTGCTGCAAAAGGTGGGCATGGACCCCTGACCCCCTCATACCAGTCTGGCCTAAAGCTCCGTCTCCTGTCCCCCATCAAAGTGGTTGGGCATATGTTCAACTTGGGCTGTACTGCTACATCGTTCTTGGACTTGCTGTGGAAAGATGCACAGTAAACATAGGGCACAACTATAAACAACATTTATTTACTGTTGTATGCATTTATTCTAAAATGTAGGCTAAGTATTTGTTTATTTTTTTTAACATAACAATCACATATCAATGACGCAAAAAAGAATTTATGGCAGAAAGCATCATTTTATGGACGCACTGTACTATGAATTGTAATGACACTGCTTTGCAAATGGCCTGAACACGAACACCTTTTCTACATCAGAAACCTAATGGATCCACTTGCTGTCCCTCTGGCTGTTCCCCTCTCTGTCCCTTTACATTTTCATCATCCTCACCCTCTGGAATGTCCCTCTCTGTGTCAGTGCCCTCACTTTCATCACCTTCCTTCTCTCCAACCTCCACCAATTCCTCAGCTCTTTCTCTTTGTGCTCCTCAGCTCTTTCAATATCTTGATATGTTTCTCTCACTTTTTTATTTACTGGGGCAAAAAAGGCTGCACTGTTCCTTCTCATTTCATGATAACTACTAGAAGAAGAAGAACAACGTAGATTGTATTTTTACAGGGGCACTGGCCTTTAGGCCCCCGTGTAGAACCGCCACTGGCTGCAATAGCTTCTCCAGGGGGTTAATTCCATCGTTTTCTCATAATCACATATCTGAAATGAGTGTTTGCACAGTTTCCTTAACTCATGTTATTGTTAGTTTTTCAACAGAGGTGGTGAGTGCAACTATGGCTTGACTCAGAATGGCCACACTATGAGAGATGAGTTGAAAAATAACAGAAATTTCTGACATTATCAGAAAATTACGCCTTTATACAAAATAGTGTGTTATCAGTTGATTCTCACATTTATAGTCTCACATATTTGTATTTTATCATAGTTTATCTTTCCAAGACTATTAATCTGGTTCACCATCATCTGTTGCATCACAATAAATGGAAATATGTTTGATGCAGTAATTTGACCAGATACTGACGGTGGGACCTACATTACAAATAGGTCCCCATTTAAATGCACTAAAGACGGGTACACACTACAGGATTTTTCAAATCTTTACAGATTAGGAGACCACACACTTGATGATAACAAAAGACAGATTGCACAAGATCTCTCTCTGCTGATCTTATAGTGTGTGGTGTTCTCTGTAGTGCACACCACACACTAACCGATTCTTCAGCAGAGTATCAGGTTCTTCACGCTCAATATTACAAATCTCGCGTGGTCAAACGTGACTTCAGGGTAAACAAATATGGCGGACGAATCGGAAGATGCAGTGGTGGTTGTTTTGTTTTAGGCCTATTACTGTCTGAAAAAAACAAAACCGAAACAAAACGACTAACAGTTATGGAAAAAGTCATGGAGACGGCGAGAGAGTGGGCTGTATGCGTTACAGCGTGAGTTGGAGGTGAGTAAAAATTGTCACAAGTATTACAGATGGCTTCGAGAGCAGCGCTGTGCGCTCTGGCCCCAGGTACTGCGAGTCACCATGGCAACAGGTAAACAAAAGGCTCAGCTCGCATCTTGATTGGCTGTTGGTCCGGTACACGTGACATCACACGCTGTGTGTGCTCGGCTCCGCTCGGAACACCCCACACACTACAGGATTTCTAGTCGCAAATATTAAACATGTTCATTATTTACGATCTCTCCTTCCGACGCCTTCCGAGCGGATCTGACCGGACAAAATCACCCTTAACACACCCCACACCACAGGACAATCAGACATGATGTCCTTTGCTGGCTTTGATCGTAAGGGGGGAAATCGGGACAAAATCGCCCCGATTATCCAGTAGTGTGTACCCGCCTTAATGTGTATTTGACCCTTTGTGAGTTCAAGAGTGTCTGCACTCCAGGTTTCAGTTTTTAATTTTACACCGACTCCAATGACTTCCTCTGACACTGCTCATTTGTCAGTTATGTAAGGACATACATAACATCTCTCTCGGTGTGCCTCACACACACACCCTCACAAAACACCCTGTGGCCCAGTGGACTCGGTGATGTGTACAGAGGACACAGCAGTACCAGCTTTGTGTCAGAGAGGGCTGTCGATATCGCCTCCTGCAGGAACAAGATTGAATAGCTTCTCCTAAATGAGAGAATGAAGATGGTGAAATGCTGTGTTAGATTTAGACTATGACATAAATGTTTGAGATACTGCTGATTTTGTCCCTTTGCATAGTTCCCATTCTCCTGATCTATTCTTTAAAGATCAAGTTGATGAAATGATTTTAGCTGTTTGTAGAAAATGTATGCTCTGTTCTCTTTTTCTAACTTTAGCTTAACCTGGTGCAGTAAATGTGTGGTGCATTGTCACTGTCAACTTAACAATTAAATAAAGGTAAATTCATGTATTCAAAGAAACATGGGAGCAAACAAAAGTCAGACTGTGTTCCAGTGAGAAAGAGTAAATTCCTGCGCACAGTTTCCACCTTAGCATTGGTAGATTTATTTTAAAAAAGGTTGATCTTTCATTCACAAAGACATCGTTCAAGCGTGCTGCCCTCTACAATTTTATAATTTATTATCACAATATCTTTTCCACGCAGGCTTAATTAGTTTAGAGGTAAATCAGCATGACAAGAACAATAGCCAGCCATATTAAGTTAAACTCAATTTGGTTCACCACGAGCCACTTTAAAGGAAAAATCAATTTCAAACAAAACAGAACACAATGTCATACCCTGAAAAAAAGGAAGTGGAAAACCGGCAAGAGTGAAACATGGTTTAAAAACTGACTGAGCGATTAAATAGTGTGTCCCAACCGCATACATACTGCATGCAACAGTTTGTACTTGTACCTTACTTCATTATTCATGTGTTTGACTACTTTATACTTTGTTCTCCACTGCATTTATTGATAACTCACTAGTTAAAATGCAGACCCCACGACATAAACGTGATGAACAACTGAATGCCTTAACATTTAGAATGTAGAAACAATATTGATTGATGCAAAATATTTGTCCTTTTGCTGAAGTCAGACTTTGAATGCTGGGCTTTTACAGAGTATTTTAAGACTGTGGTATTGCTGCTTTTACCTCAGTAAGATCAGAAGTAAATCTTGTCTCTCCTTCACCACCGAAGGGGCCAAATTGCTGCCGGCAAGCTCTTGTGGTTGGTCGGACCCATCTGACTTTTCCTCAACCACAAGGTCATCTGTAGATGAAGGGGATGCACAATCTGAGCTGTGTGACATCTCGTTTCTCTGCTGGGTTGTTGCTTGTGAAACGACCCATATATCATATCATCCCTGTGATGAGAGACCTCTGGCACCTCTCAGATGGGTCCTGCTCTTGAAAAGAAACAGGATGTTAATGTTGGACTGGCAAATTTTCATTTCAAATAAATTCAGAACAACAATTTTGATGTAGATAATTGTCTACCATGCAACACACATATAGAAACAGACAACCTGTTTGATGCTTTTCGCATGATTGAGTAGTTATAGCAGTCGTTGCATGATTGATCCATAAATATAGAGTATCTCACAAAAGTGAGTAGACCCTTCACATTTCTGCAGAGTTATTATATCTTTTCATGGGACAACACTGAAGAAATGACACTTTGATACAATGTAAAGTAGTGAGTGTACAGCTTGTATAACAGTGTAAATTTGCCCGCTGCTCAAAATAACTCAATACACAGCCATTAATGTCTAATTGGCTATCAACAAAAGTGAGTACACCCCTAAGTGAAAATGTCCAAATTGGGCCCAAAGTGTCAATATTTTGTGTGGCCACCATTATTTTCCACCACCGCGTTAGCCCTCTTGGCCATGGAGTTCACCAAAGCTTCACAGATTGCCATTGGAATTGTCTTCCACTCCCCCATGATGCCTTCATGGAGCTGGCGGATGTTAGAGACCTTGCGCTCCTTCACCTTCCGTCTGAGGATGCCCAACAGATGTTCAATATGGTTTAGGTCTGGAGACATGCTCTGCTTCAGTATGTCACAGCATTCATGGTTCCCTCAATGAGCTGTAGCTCCCCAGTGCCGGCAGCACTCGTGCAGCCCCACCCACACAGAAAGAACCTATTTGAAAAAGGTTGATCTTTCATTCACAAAGACATCGTGTATAATATAAACATAAGGGTTTTAATATAGGTTTTGATATAGGTTTCGAATATATGTGACATACATAAAATTGGCCGGTTTCATATATTATGTGTTCATATATATACATATAGGTACATATAGGTTCCGAATATATGCAACATACATAAAATTGGCCGGTTTCATACATTATATGTACATAGTACATATACATATAGGTGCATATAGGTTTAGAATATATGCGACATGCATAAAATTGGCCGGTTTCATATATTATATGTACATATACATATAGGTACATATAGGTACTTATTTGTACATATACATATAGGTACATATATGTACCTGTATATGCACCTATATGTTCACCTATATATGTACCTATATATGATGTACAAGTTTGTAATTGCATGTACATCATTAAAAATTATACATAAAAGATTTTAAAATTATTAAAATAGCCTTAGCCGGGAGGGGCCACGTGATACGTGACTGCCAAAATAACACAACTGAAAGAGTAATGTCGCTGCGTGATTTTTGGACAAAAACACTCGAGAACAGACGAGTTTTGCGACCCAAACCTCAACCAAACAAGTCAAAACCGGAGACCTGCAGATGTGATAAGATGGCGGAAGGCGAAGAAATAGACAGCCTGGTGGCGAAGATAAGTGAAGGAGTGTTCACTAAACTCAGCTCCATTCTGGATATCAATCTCGACCAGATAGCCAAATCAGTTAGCTCTGTGTGCGAAAATGTAAAAGTTGTCGAAAGGAGAGTGACGCTGAGCAGAGGATCTCCGATACCGAGGACACAGTGACGCAGCTGCTAGCTAAACTTGAGCACACCGAGGCGCGCCTGAGTGAGGCTATCAACAGGCTGGAGGACCAGGAGAACCGGTGTTTAGGATTAACACGCGTCTATGTTAACTGGTGACCGTGAGCCGATTGCGTCTGTGGTCGCCGTAGCTACAACAGATGTTGAAAACGGGAAGAGAAGACGTAGCTGTCCTCTGATCTGCCTCTTTGTTCAGGTTTTCTCTGGTCAAAACATACCTGATACGTGTTCGGGCTCCTGTTTGATTAAACGTGTTTAATCCTCAGTCGCTGTATCAAAGTCGCTGGTTGTTACGGAAGACGTTGTAAACAGGAAAAGGGAGAACTGCTCTTCCTGTAAATGTGTTTCTCTAATAAACCTTTATTAAAAACACGTACTCGTGTCTTCTCCCTGTTTGAGTAAACACGCATCCCACAGAGAAACTATGGAACCCTTTAAAAAAAAATAAAAAAAAAATAGAATTACGGTACTTGAACTCACATTCACTGAGGGAAAAAAAACACCAGCACAGTAATCAAACCACTATGCCAATCAGATCACTCAGGTGAGACGCCGTATCTCCTATTTCTCTCCTCACAGCAGACACACAGACACCTCTGGGTAGCAGGAGGAGGCCAGATCAACTTGTGACCGCAGCGTCTGTTCACCGTGTCTGTACGCTGATGATTTATAACATTTATAACACCTTCATAAAGTTGTCCCATTGGTGTAGGATAGCCATCTCTCAGGGTCACTGGGACAAAATCTTGGGAGTGTTTTGGAGCTACAGAGAGCACAGAAGCTCTTGGGTTTGCATGCTTCACAGTCTTAGAAGGGTTCTACCCCTTCGGGGTTAGAACCCTTCTAAGACTGTGCCGGTTTATTATTATTAGTGTGAATGCTATTGTCCTTCTGGAGTTTATTATTAGTGTGAATGCGTTTACGTCACTTCCGCCCCGGGACACGCCCCTTTCATTCGGACTGAGTGGCAAAACAAACCGCCCACAACATGGCGACAGATAGCGAAACCGGAGAAAACAAAGATTACCAAAACAAATTGAGGTCAGTTGGACTCGATAATGATCCATACCAGCTCCCGAAAACTATCTGGTCGACGGAAACTGATATGTGGCCAGAAATCGGCTATCCTGACATTTATATGTACCTGATTTCAACGCCAGGGAAATATACATCGCAAAGTCTGAAGGCATACAAAAGCCTTGACGGTTGGTCCTTCTTCAAAGCAGGATTTGTTGGCGAAATTAAAGTGATGAGAACATCGATGGATATTCTGGTGGTATGTGGACAGGTTTGTATATTATCGAAGTTATATATATTTATATTTTTTATAAACTGTGAGTTAGCTACTGTCAGGCATTTGTTCGTAACTGACACTGCCACTCGCTAATTGTACAGGTGAAACACAGCCAGAGAATGAATGAGCCACCCTTGAAACCTTGGATAGCGGCAGAGAAGACAGGGACAGTTTTGACAGCTCATGTATACATGTATGGCAGGACTTGGAGAGACATGTTCGCATGCAGCAGCGTTGATGTTTGCAGTAATGTCCGGGGTTAGGATGCGTGATGACACGCCGTGTACTTCACTACCATGTCGGTGGCTTCAGCCAGCAAAAACAAAGAAAATCGCCTGCTCTGAGCTGTCCGCTATAGATATGACATGTCCCAGAACGCAGAGTAGAAAGGTTTTCAGTCAAGATGGCATGAATGTGGTCAATGAAACTACATCTAGGAAGTCAGGGCCCTGTGATGCTACATCCAAACCTACAGGGAATGAACTTGCCTGCTTTCTGGATAAGCTGAAGCATGCAAACCCAAGAGCTTCTGTGCTCTCTGTAGCTCCAAAACACTCCCAAGATTTTGTCCCAGTGACCCTGAGAGATGGCTATCCTACACCAATGGGACAACTTTATGAAGGTGAGAATGATGCTTTGACATACAATGAACTTATTGAAAAATGTGACAAGGTGTTTGAAGAACTGAAAATGACAGATGCCCAGTGTAAGCTTGTGGAACAGGAGACAAAGGGACAGACTTCATCAAGGATCTGGTATACCTACAGATGTGGCAGAATAACAGCTTCCAAGTTTGGTGCAGTTATCAAAAGCAATGAAAATCAGCCCCCGAAATCCCTTGTGAAAGCCATATGCTACCCAGAGTCAGGAAAGTTTATCACTGCAGCAACAAGGTATTATTTATTGCTTTAAAAACATAGTCAATTTATGAAATTTCAGTTGTTCTCTACTCAAAAGGATGGCACTAATAAATGATAAAATCTGTCATAAAACCTGATGCAAAGTAATTGTGGACATGTATATGTATGCACTAATTTAAAAGTAACGTTACGTTTTTTCTAATATTTTCAGGTGGGGCATTCATCAGGAAAACAAGGCAAAGGAGGAATACATTAGGCCCCGTCCAGACGGGCGAAAACGATTTTTTTTTTCTCCGTCTTCCTCGTCATCGTTTTAAGAATATTTGCGTCCACACGGCTCCACTGACAACGACCGAAATCGCTGTAGTTCATATTCCAGGGCTCTAGGTGGCGCTTGACAATTACCAAAAACAGAGAAGAAGACACGAAGCATGCGCATTAAGCTTGCGCGCTGTAAACAAACAGACAGTAGACGGAGAAACCGAACACAACAAGAGGAAGATGAAAATGGCGAGTGCAAGGAAACCAGAACTGTTTGTGTGGACCGGAAATGAGGTCGAACTGCTGCTGAGACTCACACTGAACTACAAGGCATGTAAGTTGCAAGAAAGGCTCAATATCTTCTGCAGCACGAACACGAGCATGTAATCCGCCATTGTTGTTGTTGTTGTTATGAGACGTTGCGGGGTGGGGCGATAGTGTCATCGTTTTGGAAAGTATGCGGATTCGCCGTCCACATGAAAACGGGAGGGCTGCGTTTTCGGATTTCTCCACCCTGAGACCCGTTTTCAAAAAAGTGCGTTTTCAGGCGCTGCGTTTTGAGGAGCCGTATGGACGGTCGGCCAAAACGATGCAATATGTGTGCGTTTTCGAAAAACGGCGTTGTCGTCTGGACGGGGCCTAAGACCATGTCATCAAGACACGTCAAGTTTGGTGTGACTCCCACTGGACTCAACATTTCCTCACATTACCCTCACCTAGGCGCGTCCCCAGATGGAAAGGTGTCTTGTGACTGTTGCGGCTCAGGCTGTCTGGAAATCAAATGTCCCTACTTGGCAAAAGACCAGACACTGATTGAACTGTCAAAAGAAAAAGACTTTTGCTTGGTCACATCTTCGTCCTCAGATGTGATGCTGACACTTAACAGACAACACAACTACTACTTTCAAGTGCAGTGCCAGATTCATGTCACAAAATCTCTGTTCTGTGACTTTTGTGTGTGGACGCCTTCAGAATTGTTTATTGAAAGAATAACCCCAGATTTAAATTTTGAAAGACATGTTATGAAGGCAACAAAGTTTTTCAAGTATGGAGTGCTGCCAGAGTTATTGGGAAAATGGTT
Organism: Diplodus sargus; assembly: GCA_903131615.1. Classification (NCBI taxonomy): domain Eukaryota; kingdom Metazoa; phylum Chordata; class Actinopteri; order Spariformes; family Sparidae; genus Diplodus; species Diplodus sargus. The sequence continues at coordinate 13,780 of CAEMYA010000538.1, read as the reverse complement.
TTCAAGAAATGCAGCACTGAATCCTGGTGCAACATCTCATCTGTAGGACTGTTGTTGTGTCAAGCCCTTCACCTTAGGTAATAATGATTGTTACAGCTTGTAATTAACATATTCAAGCGTAAGTAACACTTGCCTACAGAGAAAAGATGAAGTTGCAAGTTACTTTATGATAGGGGAACTACTGAACATTTTGAAAAGCTCCAAATTACTGACTGATGCTTGTGAACAGTTATGTTTCCACCTCACATTCAAAGGAGCAGTTGGTGACACATTTCATATTTGTAAATATTTTAATATATATTTGTTATATTTATATTTAATATTATTCTTATAAACCAATGTTTTAAAGCATTTTCGGCGTAATCTTTTTCGTGTCAGTCCTAACACTTTATATGAAATATAACTATTTAGAATGTAAGGCTTGGGTTATTTCCACACACTATTCTCGTGTTCAAGGTTGGAAAGTGACATATTAACATATCTAGACTGACTTGACAGTTGTGTCAAAACTATTAATTGTTTTCAATAAATAAATAATAAACTGTAAGAGTTTGCAGAGTATCATTTTATTTGTCAGGCTTGCTTTACAAACATTTCAGTCACATTGTGTTCATCCAGGCGTTACAGGGATGTGTGCCGAGCCTTTTCTCCTTTTTTAGGAAACATACAAAAATTGATAAATACTAACCAATAATATACATACATACTTAATATGATAACATACTAAACATGAATATAAAAATACTCCATATGTTACTGTGAAATAACTTGATACATTACAGAGTAAATATTTACAAAATGTAACCCTTTTCGGTCTAATCAATGAAATAACACAAGGTTTCAAATTAATATTTACACTTATCATCCAATATATATTGATATCAACTGTTAAGATAAAAGTTGTGGCGGAATTTTTTTTTGCCATATGCCCTGTACATTTACTAATGTTCACCTCAATCTGAAGGCACTATAGTCTCACACAAATTGCATAAAGCACAGCATGTTAACACAATCTTGTCTATAAGGCTGTCTTCCACTTTGCCATTTTGCTCCACTCTAATGAGACTTACAGGCGGTGTTGAGCCCAGAACTGTATATTTCTGCCTCAACATTCCAATCACTCTTTCAACGTGGATTCTCACTCGAGAAATTTCACGAGCAGATTCAATTTCTTTTCTGCTAAGCTGTTTCTTCCCTCGTGTGAATGGAGGTGTTATTAATTCTGCGCAAAATAGGCCAACACTATCCTCAATTGTGAAACCTCAGTCGGCCAGTACCAAGTCCCCTGGTAGGAGCTTGTCAAGGAACCCACTGTGTTCTGTCAGGTGTTTGTCTGTAACACGTCCACCCCAGGCCTTGGACACGAAAGAGATGCTTCCTTGTGGGGTGATTGAAATAAGAAATTTAATAGTATTGTGTTGTTTGTAGTTGCTCCAAGTTTGAGCTCGAGCTTTTAAGTCAGAAGGACGCTCTATGAACACTTCAAAGCAGTCAATTATGCTTACACAGTTCTTAAAAAATGTCCGAAAACACATTGGTAAGCTGCGTCTAAGGTCTTCTCTTTCTGGCCACAATATTAGGGGATGAAGCCTGCTTGCCATGACATGTATCCAACGGTGAAAGACTCTCGATACTGTTGACTGGTGAATCCCAAAGAGGTAACCTAAAAATTCCTGACAGATTGAGGCGCAGCTTCATCAGTGTAAGAAGTAGTTCCTGAGCAGGCTTGAGAGACTGCTTTGCAGAAGCAGGAAAAACTGAAGACACAAAGCTAAACAATAACATGAAAGTCTGTAAATTGGGAAGTCCTGTGAAAAATTTCATTTTGTTGTCATCAAATTGTGAAGCGTCAAGGGTACAATGCTTCAACTCACTTTCTAGTCCATGAATTTTGTCTCTTAGTGATTGACATTCAATGTTTAAAGATTCAATCTGTTTATATAATGAGGCAATGTCATTGTGTGTCTCCTCTGTCTGGACCTCAGTGCCTTGGACTCCATTTTCAGTTTGTACTTCTCCTTGATCTGCATGTAATTCTTGCTCTGACACAGGATTTCTGTCTGTTGCAGTTAGCCCTCCATGTCTTTTGTCAAAGACTTTTTGAGTGCGCGCATATCTCCCCAGGTGGTTGAAAGCCCGAGTCCGATCAGCGGTAGACGTGAAACTAAAAAAACTTGGCACATAGTCAGGGTGTAGGGGATCATCACTCTTTTTTCCTGAAACAAACAAATAGACATGATTGGTACCAGCCAATATATACATATAACCATTTCTATAGGAATCAGAGCCAGATTAGCACATTTCAAAATGAATTTATTCAAATCATCCATTAGATTTAAACAGAAACCAAAACTTAACATCATAGCAGATAATCAGCTGATAAAAAGAATGTTTACAGTAGCCTATACAGTGTATTGACAGTGTAAATAATGTGCTTGTACTTGATATTTAAGTACAGCCAACATCACTTTGCAACTTTTATCCAAGCACAATTTATTGAGGTGACTTTTTTACTAAAGTAATACTTTAACACAATATCTCTATTTTTATTATTATTATACTATGCCACCCTGCTACTATTTATTTTACTACTAGTATGTCTTTTGGGTGTAGAACACAAGGTTCATAATCATGGATGCTTTTTAACAAATTAAGTATAGGCTATATAATATAGTATAGTATAGTATATATAATGAATATAGCTAAATGAAAGATGCTAACGTTAAGAAGCTTTACTGAAGTAACGTTGGCCATCAAATTATGTAACTTAATGATATGACTTTGCCCGAAAATACAGCATGATTTAACGTTACCTGACACGAAATGGGAACCGCAAATCCAGGTTTCGTTGCCTGGATTCCAGTTGTCTCTCCGTATCGCAGCGATCCATCTCCGTCTCTTTTCAACTGCTTTCGGTAGATGGTAAAAACATTGCTTTGAACCCTTGGAAAATCTGTTGGTGCAGTCGATTGAACAGCAGCTCTTCCCCATGCTGGATCAATCTTAAATTTAGGTGGCTCTGCCACTCGTCTTTTTGCCACTCAGTGGGCGTAGCCGCTGCGACTTCCGGGTACCATTACGTCATGCGCATACCCTCTATTAGTGTGAATGCCTTCAGCATTCACACTATTGTCCTTCTGGAGTTTATTAGTGTGAATGCTGCAAGCATTCACACTATTGTTCTTCCGGAATTTATTAGTGGGCTGTGCTCGCCAGCCCACTATGGACACCTCTATAGCAAAGCTATAGGTGTCCATAGCGCCTCTTCTACACTATTGATATTGCTCGCGCCTCTTCTTCATATTTTTCATTTTTCCTCCCGCCTTTTTTTTGGCATCTAACTTGCCCCGCACCGTTGAGCGCACACAAACAAATTGTATATCAAAACGTGCGGCTCGTTCTGACTCAGTATGCTATTATTCAGTTTTCCGAAATATTAATTTTTCGCGTCTTACGACGCGAAAAACTGTGCAAAATTTCCCATAAGGAATGAATGGGACGAGGTCAAAAAAGTCGCAGATCTGCTACGTTTTTCAAACATCTCCTGCTCTGGCATACGTTCACCTAGAAGCATTCAAATTTTAAAATGTAGGCACAAGTCTTGTCTATTTGAGTTGTATTTGAACTTTTTTCCTATGATGTATAGTTTTTGAACTGTGACCCTTGAATGACGGTGAGTGATTTTGGAAAAATTTAGGGTTTTCAATGATTGTGTATGGCGGAATGTTCGTGCAGCAGAGTGGCGAGGCCAACTGACACAGTGGCAGAAACTAAAAAATTATCTCAGAAATTTTCTCTTTCCGTGATGATCCCGGCCACAAATGTCACTCAAAAACAGTGATATTGTCTTCTTTCTCCCAATGTGTCTACTTTATCGGTAGGATTTACGGTTTTTGAATGGGACTAGGTCAAAAAATGGCAGACACACAGACACAGAGAGACACACACACACACACACACACACACACACACACACTCACACACACTCACACACACGCACAGATTATTAATCAGTTTTCTAGAACATGTTTGAAAAGTCTCTGACTCTGACTGTGCGTGTGTGTGTGTGTGTGTGTAACCTGCGTAAATTTTCCCATAAGGAATGAATGGGACTAGGTCAAAAAGTCGCAGACACACAGACACAGAGAGACAGAGAGACACACACACACACACTCACATGCACACAAACACACACACACAAAGTGAATGAGACCAGGTGAAAAGATCGAAAGGAAGATTTCAGACATCGACATCTCTGGCATACTTTGACCGAGACACACCGTTCAAACTTTAAAATGTAGATAAAAGTCCAAATTATCAACGTGGGATTCAACTTTTGCTTCAGCTTTCGTAGTTTTTGTTTGTCACAGGGCAAAGCGCACAGCCCACTCTCGCGATTCCCCGTTCTTCTGGAATTTCTTTTTCTTTCTTTTTCTTATTATTCCTCTTCCGTACGTTTTTTGTCCGCTTTCTTCTCCTTCAAATCTTGAGCGATTGAAACCATTCGAATATCAAAATGTTCAGCTTTTTAAGGACATTACTGCTTGTATTTTTCTCTTTTCTACCTTTTATACTTTTGGTAATATTAAGCTTTTTATGCAAAATTATTCCCATTCATCCTTATGGGGATTTTTTCAAATTTCATTCTGCTATAACTTCAGCATACCTTCAGCTATTCAAACCATTCAAATGTTAAAATGTTCGGCTTTTTCAGCTTTTCAACTTTTCAACTTTTTCAGCAATCCAGCTTTTTCCGAAAAACATTTAACATTGCCGCAGATGGGAAAAGCTTCAAATCCTCTTCAAAACTCATCGCCTTTCAACCTCTTTTTG
>CAEMYA010000537.1:15745-34233 GCA_903131615.1 Diplodus sargus | reverse complement strand
AAAGAAAAAGATGTTGATTCGGTGGAAGGGGGGGGTGCCGCTCCGCCACTCCTTAAAAAAATCCTAGAGGAAACACTGAAGAAGCATTGCAGTCATATACAAAGCAAAACAATTACTGGATCATAATTCTCTTCGCACACTGTACTGTTCACTGGTCTTGCCATATATACATTACTGTGCCGAGGTTTGGGGAAACACTTACAAAACTTCATTACGATCACTTACTATCCTGCCGAAAATAGCAATAAGGACTATTCACAAGGTCAACTACGTAGAACATACAAATCCTTTTTATTCCTTTTTACACTTTTTATACAATCAAAACTACTGAAATTCACTGACATTGTATCTTACCAAACAGCAATCATCATGTATATGGCAAAAACCAGACAATTACCAGAAAATATACAAAATGTATTTAGGAATCGGGAGGGAGGTTATCAATTAAGAGGGCAACATAACTTCAAAAGATTAAACAGACGAACAACCTTAAAAAGTTTCTGTATATCTATTTCTGGTGTCAAGCTATGGAACAACCTAAGTCAGGAACTCAAGCAAAGTCCAAATATCAACCAGTTCAATAAAATGAACAACACATGTTATTTAGCCGGTACAATGGATAATGGTCATTAATGAGTATTGGTGATTAATATTTATTAATTGATGTGGCATGGTGATGAGAGGTAGAGATTATGAACATGTATATGGATGTATGTATATGTATGTGTATATAGGTGTGTATATGTATGTATGTATGTATGTATGTATGTGTATATATGTGTGTATGTATATATATATGCATGTATTTGTGGGTGTGTATATGTGTATGTAGATATATATATTAATTTAATTTAGACAAAGGGGTGAGAACTAACAAGCTATGCTTCTTCTCACTCCTTTTCGAATATGTCATTTATTTATTTATTTGTTCATTATTTTCATTTAATTGTTATTTTGCTTCCTCAAAATCTTCATTTCTATATTATATTGTGCACATTATTTGTTAAATAGCATTCAGGAAGCCATGTTCTATTTGCATATTCGGAATAAAATAAAATAAAATAAAATAAAATAAAAAATTGGTTTCCTCAAATGAAGTGAGTTGTCAGAACTAGAATGTAGTAATAAATGTAGTCAAAGAAAACAGTAGTTTCAACTTAAGGGGTAACTTTTATGGACAAAAGAGCCATTTGACTTACATAAATTTAATTCTGATCAATTGAATTAACAGATTTTAAATTAGTTCGTAGAACTGTTACATACAAGTGAAATATACTTATTAGTCTTAAGTTCATTGAAGCGAGTAAACTGGTAATTATAACTTAATTTACCCAAGGTACGTAACAATAAAGTTGAGTTACTAGAACTTAAACAATTCAACTGCAAAAAATATTTGACTTAAGGCAATTGGTTTCCTCAAATGGTTTGAGTTCAACTAACTCATCAGGTTTTACAGTGTACTTCATTCACATACATTAAATGAACATATGTTATATAAGTTAAATGAATTGCTGCATTTAAGTGTAAAAAGCTTCTTTTTTTTTTTTTACATTTCACTTCAGTAAATGGAATTAGTAATACTAACTCATAATACACATCACAATAACTCTAGATATACAAATTATCTTAACTTGCATGAAATAATTGCTGGTACCTAATTTATTTGAGTTAGTGAACTTAAATAGTTCAAGGCAATCGGTTTCCTCAAACAGTTTAAGTTGAACTAACTTGTCAGGTTTTACAGTGTAGCAGTAACGCCAAGCATGGCATTGGTAGTAGTACGGATCTTGTTTATTATGGCACCAAACGAGGGCGAGTCAATCATGTTTAAGGGCAGCATTTCCTCTACAACATATCGCCGGACCAACTTCTTTAACTCTCCCCCACTTACTTATTTTGCACCGAAGTCCAGCCCCCCATTGTTGTTTGCGCATGGTGTTACACATGATAAACATCATGTTAAAAAACGTGACCTGTCTCATACGTGACATCACTCCCTGAGACACAAGAAAAAAGCAAAAATATTATTCTTATTAAGGAAAATGAAAAAATAATAGTAGCATTCGATTATTTGTTACTGAAAGAAGTGGTCAGATTAGAGTAACATGTTACTGGCATCACTGCACCTGTCCATATCTGGGAATGTTTTGCAGGTAAATTAAACTGATTACTTGTTGAGAACATTTGCCCATTTCTTGCAATTGTTTTCATGTTTGATTTTCTTTTTACTGTCCAAGACTCTGCCTGGCTGCACTGCATTACAATGAGAATGCTGATACAAGCCACCACATCATCAGGGGATCTTCTTTTCAAACTGAGCTTTCCAAAGTCCAGGTAGGGAGAGTGCAGAGCCAAACCAGTGAGGATGGAGGCGTCATTTCGTAAGTTTTACAATCTTTTATTTAAACCCCACAAATTAAAATAAACATGGACACACAGGCATAACACAAAAGGTTGAAAATAAACACAAACAAATAAAACTTGAATTATTTTAGATGGTTTTCTAAACAAACAAAAAATAAGGAGAATGTACACATAAGAAGTAATGAGGAGAAATAAGAAGAAAAACTGTTGGACCTGATCTTCGAGAAGGTTTTCCAGGACCCTGCCCCATATTTGAACGTTGTGCTGAAACTCGTCAGGGCTTCCCCACAATGAGGAAGTTGCTGGAGGAGAGTGGTGAGTTGTATTGTCCAACACTGGACTGCAGGTCAAGTCAATCAACGTGCGGGCCTGGGGTTGGTGGAGAGGCGGAGGGGGGCGTCAGTCTCGGAGTCTGTGAGTAAAAATAAGGGAAGTTGTGTGTTGTTGAGAGCTGAGAACGTGAAAGTGTATTTCATGTTCGTGAGGCTGAATAAAGCGTCTACTTCAGATTTATTCCTCGTCTTGGACGCCTTTGTGAAACTTTACACTATGTTACTATGTGTAACCTATTTGTACTGTTGCTGAAGTTTGGTTCTGTGCTGAGCATTATTTGTGGCTATGAGTGGCTTTTTGATGGCAGTTTCTTGGTGGAGGCATAGACTGCAATGTATTGTTATTGTGTGGTCTTTTCTGAGGTTGCTAAAACTACATAAGCTAGTGGAACACTTGATCTCTCGAGGGGTTTTTACTCAGTGTCATGCTATGTTAGACGATGGATTAAATTTATGCCGGAATATCCCTTTAAGATGTTTATTTTCCTATTATTATTACTTTTATCATTATTTATTTCATACATGTCAACACATGTTTACAAATGTTTCTTACAATAAAACATCTTTACTAATTGTTCTGTGTTTTCGTTGCTTGATGTGTAATTTTCATGTTAACAAGTTAACAATAGTGAATATAGTGCAGATAATTATAAGTAAAGTAAGTATAAGCAATGTAAGATAGAAGAAGCAGTTATGTACTTTTCATCGTAACACTTTTTAAATAAATTAATAGTATTTATGTGACTAAAAGCTTACTGCACTATTCCTCTCATGACTATGGATGTAAAGGTCCATAGTCTACCTAGTAAATGTTCAGTGCTGCAGTGAAAATCCATTCAGGCAGACAGGTTCTAGGCTACGATGATCCACCATGCATGATGGTGGCTCAGGGAGCTGCTGTAGTCTTTTTGTAACCTAGAAATTATGAAAGGTAAGTGAGTGACAATAGATTACAGAGAAGATTGACTGCATAATAACAACCATGTTTTCCCAGTGTTCACACTTACTTGTGGTATTTCCATACAGCAGATATTATTGGGTTCTGTCTGCATTTGTTCACAATTGCCACATGAACGCCTGTTTTTAAGCAGACTATGATAGCTAAGCAATCACGTTGCGTTGTTTCTTTTGTAATATTTATTTAAAGTTTAAAAACTGTTGTAACTGGTTAAAAAACAATACTGCTGGTCGAGAGGTGATGGGAGGCAACTGTGGCTTATTGAAAACTACAGTTGTTGATAATTGCTCGTCATTGCAAATAAGAACAGGTTCTCCATTGATTTACCTGGCCCCATAAAGGTACATCTGAAAAAATAATAATAATATGGGATCACACTTTTCTCTAGTAACAGCAATTGCTAACTTGAATCCGCATTACTGCAACTGAACACCAGTAAACGCCAGCCGAGGTTTTGCTAAGCTTTATTATGTAAACACTCGAGGGGGTTATCTTGTAACAACATCGGGGAGATGGCCACTGAGCCCGTAAAACTTTCTTTAGTCTATGCAGTAACACAAAAGTAATGTCGAGGTAACAAACTTAACTACTAACCACTGAGAAACATCCATGTTCATTCTTGGCTGCTGACTTTCTCAGCCTCTGGTTGGCTGCTGAGCCTCCTCTTGTTCTGGGTCGGACTCCGGCTTGAACGTTTTTCAAGGACATTTATACATATGTGAATAATGTTGATGATAACATGCTTTGGAAGGCAACCAGTGCATCTGGTTGATTATGACACTATTTAGCCATTTTTCTAAAACATTTTCAGTACTAAGATAACTTATTATTAACCACAACAGTATATTTTCATAACAAACAGCACACGTGAATAAATTGCTTACATCATGTGAAAATTAAGCATCCTATCTTATATGTTTATTTTCTGCTGCAGATTCAGTAGAGGATTTTACTTACTAATTTAAGTTGAATGCAGGGAGAAAGAGAGAGAGACTGCTTGATGAACTAGATTGACTTTAGCAAGAGAGCACAGTGCTCTTAGCTGTGATTTCATGAGTTGGGCAAGAATCCTTAACTCTACCTGCTGTCTTGCCTACATTGTTTTCTAAGTTTGTCTTGTCTCTTGAGAAAAGCAATCACAGTCGGCATCTTAACTTTACATCATAAAAATTGCTTTGCTGTGAGAGTGTGTGTGAGACCCCTCGCACATGTTAATAAAGGGAAAAGTCTTGCACTATGTTGAGTGAAATTTTAATTTAAAGCTTATTGCTTTTTCTTTAACATATTTTATCAATTTTCAGGGGCAAACTGAGTGGAGGCTAGGGCAAACTGAGTTGAGGGCAGGGCTTGAGTGAGCGCAGGGACAAAAAAAACATTTCAGACACAGGTAGGACCCTTAAATGACTAATACCCCACAAAGTGACCGAGGCATTCACAATTGATTGGTATTACTATGAAATCAGGAGTTTAGTGTAGGAAGAAAAAGGGAGACTCTCGCAAAATTCTATGTATGTAGCGTATGTATACTGGTCATTTAGGGTGGGCCAACACAGGTTGCTGAACTTGGTCCAATTTTAACTAATCTGCGGTTTGGAAATGGCCTGTTTTAACTCAACTGTGGATTTGAAAAGTTGCCAAGTTTAACTTGTTTGCTTTTGGATTGTTAGTCCACACCATCTGCACTTGAATGTGAATAGTGTACAACCTACTATGTTGGAAATAACCCAAGTTACTAATAAGATTTTTTGAATAATAACTGAATGCAGTGTCTGAATTAGGCACAATATATTAATCCTCCTCAAACACTTCCTGTGGTTCATGTCATGCTGAAGCAGAAGGTGAATGATGGCACTGAGTGCTGGGCAGTTTTACTACTGGCTTGATCATCACTATGTCACATGGTATCTTAACAGGACAGCCTTCCATTTAAGAAGATCAGAGGACAAAGTAAGGTGGTTGAGTCTCTCTCTAACCCCTAACTCAGCTGCCACTGAGGTGCCGTGTCTGACAAGAATAAATTACGTTAATAGAATTTATTAAAAAACACTTTATTCCAAAGGTTCCAGTACTTTGATATGTCAAGATGATCTAGTGTGCTACCTGGAGAGAATCCTGAAGCTTAAGTTAGAACACTAAAATATTAAAACAAGAAATTGTGATCCTTCATGAGGAATGGTGGAGCGTGATGAAAAATTGAGAATGTGCAAGTGTGTCTCCCAGGTAGAGTTCTCTCCATTTATTAATTGATCTGCTGAATCTAGTCTTCCATTATGGCTCAGTATAATGAAGCAGATATTAAACAGATTTGTGAATATTTTAATAAAAATATTTTTGTCAATTCCACTCTGTAATTTACAGTTACACTGTTCTTGTTATCTAAAAACACCAAAAGTGTAATTAAGTAGGAAATTGGGCTTTTGTGTTACACTTGGTGATTAGTAATGATGTTTTATTGAAGAGTGGAATTATCAGAAAATGGTTCTTATGATTACAAAAAAAAAAAAAACTTTTTTGTGTGCCTCCTCTCCTCAGCCCTCACACACATATACACAATGAAAAATAATGATGGTAAGACTGTGAATTATCTACTTCTGGTTGTTAATTGAACATTTCCATTGTGACCATGACTGACTGCCGGTTGATTATCTATTGGTGCTTCCACTGTTTCCCTTGGCCTGAGAATACAGACTGACAGAGAAGCATAAAGTTTAGCATGGAGACTAATGCGAGGAAACACAGAAATACAAGAAACAAGCTTAAATTAAAAAAAAGTGATCTGAAAAATGCTGTGAACGAGAGCAAGAAAAACCTCATGAATAAAATGAAAAAATGAATTAGGATGTGAGGTAATAAAGTTGGGTACTTGGCCAGTGTGTTCAATTACAGCATGCAGGAGGTAAAATCAATAACATTTAAATGACTTATGTTAATCACCAGCACTCCAATCACTGGGATCAGCGTAAGCAATCTGCTGAGACCAGCCTCACTCACCCACCCACAGATTAAAACATATCAGGTGGCTTGCTGGAAGGGTCGACCTGGATTGAGTGTGTGTACATGCGTGTGGTGTGGTGGTGACTACCATGCATGTTTTTGAACATCTGAATAAGACATTTCGCTACAAAGCATCTGCAGACAGATGTAAAAGTTTGTCACTGTAGACTGTAGCGGGGGAGCCATGACTGTGATATAGAAACTCGTATGTGATATATAAATCCTGATCAGATTACCAGTTTGGTGAAGGAATTGGAGAAATTTGAATGTCATTTAGCCTAAGAACATTTTTGACGCTTGAAAGGGGACCGAGAGAAATGATCTTGGGGCCACATGGCTGCGAAAATCATGGCGCGTTATGATTGGTCGTCAGGCCCAAGCGGCCCACGAGGGCTTGTGGTCCCTCTCGCATCTGCCAAAATTCCAGATTACCAGTCTGTCACTGATTGTGTGTGAGCTTCTAACACCCACCCAGCTGGCCTCTACAGCACTGAATGTTCTTCAAGGACTTCTGATATTACCTTAACATCCGGGTACCAAGGTATCACATACAATAGGACGTTATTCAAAGATGAAAAATCTGTGTACTATATGACAAAGTGAGATATAGCTGAGTTGCTGAGCAATGCCAAAAGAGTTGCAACCACCATTGATGCCTGGACATTTTGTGCTTTTGTGTTGTATGTGACGGTCACGGCACCCTACATTGATAAAAGATGGATTTCACAAAACCACGTTCTCCTGACTACCCTTTACACAAGAAATATACTAGTTTTAGTGCATGACTTTTGCACTTAGTAAAGCACTAAAGAGAAAATTCCAGTGTTTGCCACACATATTGCAACAATAATTAAAAGTGGATAGAGTTGGTGCAGAGAAGGACCCCTATGTGTGATGCATAATGCAAACACTAAATCTGTCTTTGCAAATGTTCAGAAAGGTGGACATCACGTCAGAACTGCTGAAAGTGAAAATGGTGGCAACATATTTTCATAGAATCCCAAAAGGACCTTGAACTAAGGCATGACATTTCCATGGGATGGCCAGGCCCACTGGCATTAGCAATTAGCAATTTTGAATAACCTGCTGTTAAGGAAGATAAAGGCACGACAATTATCTTCCATTTATTTCACAGATGAAGAAGTGATTTGGAAAGAATGATCACTGCACATATCTCCAAGACCTCCTCCACTATGCCTCTACCCTTAACACTTCAAAGATCTATTTCTTCTGGATAACAGAATATAATGATTACAGCTACTGTAGTCAGGCTCTTCCCCCCCACTCTCTCTCTCTCATGTGTATGTATTTGTTATTCTTATTATCTGTTGGGAGTATAGTATTGACTGTCATTGTTTGTTTTTTTAACACAACTAATTATCCATCCATCCATCCATCCATCCATCCATCCATTTTCTTTTGCTTGTCCGGGGCCAGGTCACAGGGGCAGCTGTCTGAGCAGGGACACCCAGACTTCCCTCTCCCCGGACACGTTCTCGAGCTCCTCCGGGAGGATCCCAAGGTGTTCCCAGGCCAGCTGAGGGACATAGCTACTCCAGCGTGTCCTGGGTCTTCCTTGGGGTCTCCTCCCGGAGGGGGAATGCCAGGAACACCTTCCGAGGAAGGTGTCCTAGGGGCATCTGATACAGATGCCCAAGCCACCTCAGCTGGCTCCTCTCGATGTGGAGGAGCAGCAGCTCTACTCCAAGCTCCTCCCAGAGTGTATGCTATAACCTGATCATGTGGATCAATTTATATCAATAACCAAATAAAATAATATAAGGACATGCTGTCATTATAACATTCAGTGAGATTGGTGTTGACAGTAGTCTGTGACTGGCAACAATTATCTACCTTTTTTACATTTACAGAGTGCAGCCTTTTGCACACCTGAGGGTCGACAAGTGCTTAGGAGAAGAATGACGGCTGACAAAATCAGGAAAATACTCCTGCACACTGTCAACTTCACTTGCATTTAAGTTTATTGATAACTTTTTGGTACTTACAAGACAATGGGGAGGCTCTCTTAAGCAGAGTTGTGCACTCACATAGCCCAATCAGGCCTCAAAATGCCATCAAACACACCTACCGACATTACATTTAAAAGCAATAACTGAAGACATTTTGGTAAAATGTTATTTTTATCTTGTACTGTCCATAAAAGAAACAGCCCCACTGCTTACTGCTGAGTGTCAGGGCTGGTGAGGCCGGAAGGATTGTGGACCCAGAAGCGGACTCGGGAGCAGAATGATAGTTAGTATATTTATTAACAGTTCAAAATAACACAGGCACTACAGGCCAGGCACAGAGAAAAAATCAAAAAGTCAAAATTCCTGGCAAAAGAACAGGTAGGGCTCAGGTGAAAATCCGGTGTTAGACGGGCAAAAGTGGTCAATAAGCAGTCGGGCAGTGTTAGGCACAGCAGAGGTACAGTCAGGGTTGAGGCAAAGGCATCCAGGATCGTCAGGCAAAGTATTGGTCAAAAACAGGGTTAGGTCAGAGGGTTGAAAAAGTCCACGAAATAGCAGTACTTGGGCAGGAAACTCCTGGAAACAGACGCGATAATCTGGTGAAGACTGTCAGTACTGGTGTGTCTTTAAAGCCCAGGCTGACAAGGAGAGTCGGATCAGGTGTGGAGCAGCAGGCAACTAGGGATTGGATATCTCACTTGTCATTCAAACAGTAGGCAGGGCAGAGGGGAAAACATGGCGTAGATCACGCAGGTCAGCCAGGTCACTTACTAAGGAGGGCGGGCCTAGGCCGGAGTGTGACAGTGAGTTAAAGGTGCAGTTGGTAACTCTTATAAAAGTGACTTTTTGTCATATTTGCTAAAACTGTAACTATGTCAAGACAGCATTACATGAAACTAGTAATCTGAAAAAAAAACAGGCTCATTAAGTCCCGCCTACTGCTCCTACTGCAAATTGCCAGAATCCACCGCGACCGGGCCACAAGAACCAATCAGAGCCAGGATGGTGTTTGATGGACTGTCTGACAGCCGCCCCCTTCCTCCTCAGCTACGCTCGGTCAAACTCATATCTCGAGAGCGGCAAGCCTAGAGAAAGTAATGGCGGAGCAACAACCATCAGTGAAGAAACAACTACTGATACCTCCGATACCAACAACAGCATACACGAGTAAAAAGAGGGAGCCAGAAGGAAAAAAAAGCACAAGACAAAGAATTAGATAGAGCCCGGGATAAAATCAGAGTAAACATTGGAGTGGCTTTACAGAGGTGGAGGGAGCTCAGTGATCTGGAAGGATTCAAAACCAATGCAGAGTTGGGGACTTTTCTGCTTCACAGGTAATTATCCCTGCTTGATTTACACAATGTTTGATTTGATTTTCGGCCGGGCTAAAAAGCTAATTGTAATTGTTACCGTAACTTATTGCATGTGATGTTGCGGTGACGTTGCTAATGCTAACGTTAGCATGTATCCCATGCTAGAGCTAACGCTACTGGTTGGCGTTGTTTTATTTGAAAGTAGCAGAAAATATCTCTATGGATGTCTGCTGCCCATGAAGTTTAGTCTGAAATCATTCTCAGTGAACGTTGGCTGAAGGAGGTTCACAAGCACTTGCATTTTAGGTATGATTATGCAGTTTAATTGACCTTTTGTGTCTCTTTTCAAAGATTATTCAGTGTTTTTTTCTGTGTACATGTACACTTAGAGTTCAGTTCAGAAAGAAATAATAATGAAAATAATTATTATAATCTGATATTTCCCACTGAATTTGTAGGTCAACGACATCCTGATGTATGCCAGCAAGCGTTTCAGTTTCAGCCCTCCAGTCTATGAAGCCTGAATCTTACTGGCTGGCTTGGACTACAACCACCATGTCCACAGACCAGCCAAGAGAAGTCCTGACAGCTCCATAGAGTATGTTATAAGCCTAATTAATGTTATTAAGTCCATATTAATTTCTCACCCTCTCAGCCACTATGTTCTGTACCAACAAAGAACGTTCAGAAACCTGGATAAGATTTTTATATGCAACCGTGTCCTGGTTTCTCGAAACTGGGATAACATGTTTACATGTGCAAAACATAACCAGGATCCTCCAAAAACATGATCATAATCAGGATGCTAGTTAGCTGTTATTATTCAGACTGTGGCCAGTTGTGTTCAAGCTGTTACAGCTAGATACTCCATCCTCCCTGATGGTTACTGAAAACTATAAAAATGTAATTATGTAATACAATAATGTATTTAAAAACAAGTCAGGCCTCATCTGGCAAGGCCAAACTCAACATTTCACACTAGAACAACCAAGGCATCATTTTGACTGTTTCAAATGTTTAATGTTATAACTTTGTTTAAATAAAACCCATGTAACTATAGACTGTTCACTCTTCTTACTCTTCCTAAATGTGTGTATACATACATCCAGTTCTTTATTCTTTCCACAGGTCAGAGATTGCCACAGACATCGAGGCATGCTGTTGCACTTTGAAGAATACAGAATCTTCCAGCAAAAATAAAAGTTTGTTGACTTTGACTGACAGCAAACTGTGCATTGTAACTCTTCATACAACCTACAATGTTACATTACTTTGAAAAATAAAGCTTGACAATATTTATAGAATTATCACTTGTTTCTGCTTGCTTTTGTTTTTTAAACTATTATGAAGGGTATTTCAATAAAATAAGGTAAAGTGCTATGTTTGTTTTTACATTTATGCAATTAGAAACAAATCCCTTTAGAAAGAAACTTTATTAGATAAATAATGAGAAAGAGAAATCTATGTACAGTATTGCACAACACTCAAAAATGTAAATGCATATCTCAGGCTGTTGGTTGCAGCATTTCCTCTACAACAGCATTTCCTGCATCTCTGGGCTGGAGTTGGACAGGAGGTGCTGATGGAGGAGCAGCAGGGGCTGAGTGACTGAGGACATCACAGATGAGACTGGGGTCCCGTGTCAAAGTTTGCTCGACATGTGGCGTGCCTGATACATCCAAGAGTTGAATTTGCTCCTAGTAATTACAAGATAAAGTATGTATTAGTAAAACAACTATTACTTGAGATACAATGATAATTGTTTGTGTTTAGATACAGACTATTACTACTGAGACTACTTACACGAGGTCATCAGATGTTTGTCCCACGCGACGCCCTCTGCCCCGTCGTCCACGGCTCCCTCGTCTACCCGTGCTCGTCGAAGCAGCTGCTGGGGTGTAGTCTTCATCTGAGCCCAGTGTCTCAGTCTCAAAACTCTAACCATATCAATGAATAAAAATGTCATACGTTTTGCAAAGCGACAAATGCAAATAAGCTGCTAATTTACTGGTGTGACTGACGTGCTAAGCTAAATACTAGACTTTCCGAACGTTTTTTTTATCACAAAATTAGACTTCATTTCTAAATAAACATGTAAAGAATTGAGGAACAAGTTTCTAGGTAAGGTATAGCCATGTGAAAGTCACTGTAAAGCGTTTACATCTAGCTGTGGAGTGTAGCTCATGTTATTACCGATTCATGTGCCTGTTGTTTACCTAAGCTCTTCAGTCACGTGCAGGTCGCGTGCACGCCAGCCTCCTCTCAGGGAGGGACTTTGGAGGCAGGGCAGGAGAGAAGCGGAGAGGGAGGGGGAGGGATTTAAAAGTTGTACTTCTTAAAATTTAAGGCTAAGTCCTCACTCTCCTCGAAGTTACCAACTGCACCTTTAATGTTGGGTGTTCTTAATGTTACATGAACTACAAACTATACAGTTTAAGCTTGACAAAACATTATGGTGCCCTCTGTTCTTTTTAAGTCAAATAGATTTACTATGCCTAAATAATTTATTACTAAATAAAATAACTGACAAAACATGAAAACTTATGTTGCTTCATTATGCACCATTGTGGTGATGCAAAAATCCTTCTAATCAGACTCCTTACTCTCTACTCTTCACATCTTCTCAAAGTCTGGCCTCCTGCTCCTGACTCCGTCCCTGGGCCACATCATTTCAGCTTTTGTGGGGCCAAACTCCCTGATCTTGAGAAGGAAGCTGGACCATAAGGAGACCTGACAGTGTATTAGAGCTTAGGTTATCCCCAATCAATTTCACTTGTTTCATTGTGTTGAAACTAGGGACAGGGCGATATGAAAAAAAATCTTCTCACAATATTTTTTTAAATATCATTCGATATTGATATAAATAGGAAAATTTCAATCCTTGGCCACACTAGCTCGTCATTTACTGTTTCTGTCCTCTCCTCTCCCCTGTGTGTGTATGTGTTTGCTCGCATATGCACTCGGTATACAGCCCGTGAGTCCTTCCAGTATATACAGAGTTTATCGCCCCTGTGTGGGCCTGTTTACAATGTCTTCCGTTCCAACCAGCCATTTTGATACAGCGACGAAGGTTAGACACTTTTAATCAAGCCCAAACACGTATCAGGTATGTTTTGCACAGAGAAAACCTGAACAAAGAGGCATATCAGAGGACAGTTACGCCTTCTCTTCCCGTTCTTAACATCTGTTGTAGCTATGGCGACCACAGACGCATTTGGCTGACGGTCGCAAGTTAACATTGTCCCTTGTTAGTCCAAAGCACTGGCTTGTCCCCTTGAAGCTCAGATATGCAGACAGCAGAGGAACAAAAAAGTATATAAATGAAAACTGAAAAACATGACTATTATTGTACAAACATTTACCCACCATAGCCCTGATGAACTCTGAGATTTACTCGCCAAACGGAAAATTTACTGGCATTTAGTGCCTGGCGAGTGTTAATTTCAGACCCTGTACAGGCTGTTACCGTCTTTAACAACGTATAATGGAGTCTTTATCTGAGGGCTGAAAATTAAGTCATGTTGAAAAACGGGAATGACTTACCTTAACGTTACCAGAATGCGCTGTATTCTTTTCTCCTCTCCGGCATCAACGTCGCTCCGAAAAGGCTCGTTTGAGGCGGAAGTACAATTGCTGCTTTGAAAATTTGAAAGTTTTGAAAATGCACATGCGCTATCATACTCGATCTAATAGAGTGCTTTAAGCCTCAGAATCCCAAATCCCGCCGGCGGGATTGAAATACCACTGTAAATGACAAACCATTTGTCCTTTCCAAAAGCCGAAAAAACTGGCGTAATCATCAGATTCTCAAGTTTCCGAGGGTACCTGAATGTATCACAAGCGAACAACGCCACATGTCGGAGAATTTGCAGGGGAAAAAACGTTTAGGTAGGTTTAGTCTATCTAATCTCCGTAAAAAACAAACAATTCTACGCTTTTCACTGCTTCCGGGAAGCCCTGAATGACAGACCTCCTCCGAGTATACACGCTTCAAGAATTTTACGTCCCATGGCATTGTCTTGGAGGCGAACATTTCCGCTCAGAGCCGCCCAGCACCAACGGGCAGGCTCTATATCCCTGGTCTCAGTGCCTTACAAAACTCGTTTCAGATCAAATTTAACAACCTATTTCCCGGACAAACCTTTTCACGTGCCTTTTTTTTTTCTTCATGCCTTTTCACGAAGGGTGACAGTGAAGAAGTCGGAGAGAGAGGAACGAAAGAAGTACAGAGAGGTTGTGTAGGCTATGTAGGCTATGTTGTACATAGTTATTCACAGTTCTTCATTGTTTTGAAAATACATATTTAGAAAATTTCAACGTTCGTTTTTCTTTATTGAATGATTTATTGCATTCTGATGATGTTATTCTGCTCAGGAGATATTGATGAGTTACATCTGGCTTTAGCCATGGTTGTCCTGAATCTATAGAGGTGCAGCACTGAAAAATAAGACCATAGTGAGTAAAAATGTGACCGAAGCAAAAAACGGCCATAAACTGCTTGGGATTCAGAGGGAGGGAAAAATTTCAGTTTGGTGCCTCACTGTCAGTTTGAATTATAGTGAAGTAAGACCAGGGTCTCTACTCATGAACACAATCATTGAGAACATTGTTTGTGTACACAGAGTTTACTGAAAAGAAAGTTTTTGAACAACTCACGTTAGCAGTAGCTTCTTCCTCTAGCCGTCGTCATGGCAGCCCAGTCGTACTCGGGGATCGACACGTCTGGGTAGAGTGTATGTGGTTCAGTTTAGCTGTGTGTAGAGACCCTGGTGATAATACGAGCAAAGTTTCATGTTGTGTCGAGCCTTCTTAGTGTTTTAAAATAGCAATTTCAATGCTAGTGTAAAAGTTCCCATGCACTCCCATTGAAAATGAGTGAAAATGAAAATCCGGTCAATCTTAAAAGTGCTTCTTTTGTCGTAATTATGCTTTTACACGAAGGTTTGACTCATATACATTCACAAAAAGCCTAGGTTGCATTTTGGCGAGTTTCACTTTAATGAATAATTGCATAGAAATGAGTCAGACTTTAGTGAATGCTTCAGATTCCCATGTTAGGTATGAATTAATCTAATTACAATAAATAATGCAGGTGGTAATTTCATAACATAAGATGTTCCATTATTGATCCCCTAGGAAGAAATCCACAGGTAACACAGCAGTATAGAGGGAACTAAGTAACAAATAATAAAATAAAAATTTGAATACAAATATATATAAACAAAAATTAGAATTAAATAAGCATACTATATACAGTAATTGCCTATGTGTGTGCAATATATAATAAATGTGAAATAATTGTGACTGCGCAAATGTGCAGAGTTCCTGAGATATCACATTCGTTCAACTCCATTAACCCTTAGAGGTTTCACATGAAGATTATGAAAGGAAATAAAGGGTCAGTGATTACTAGTTACTAATGTACTAATCTTCTATAGACAGCAATGCAGAACATTTGAAGATATTGAAGATTATTCAATGAGAGTAATAAAATGCCAACTATAGACTAGTAGTCTTAAAGAAGGTCACAATTACTATAATTAAAATCATATTAATTATTCAATATTTATTCTAATTATTCTTAATCCACTTAAGAAGAACATCTTGGAACTTCCAGGGAATCTGTGTAAAGCGTATGGTCTCAGACAGGGGCACTAATCATTGAAGTGATAGTTTGGGTTTTATGATGTAGGGTTGGATGAGGTACTAATCCCTAATTAGTGTATTTACCTGCCGTAGATGACTGTCAGCTGCTTATCTGTTTGGTCAGTCTGCAAAGCACTGACATGAAGCAGGGCTTTGTACTGCACACTCTGCTTGTGCGCAGGAATACAGACATATGGTTAAGGGAATGTGGTGCCCAAGGGAAAGGCTGTTTGACAGCAACGTAAAGTGTCACATTTTTTTAAAAATATAGTGTACACTAAAAACTATACATATGTATATGTATACATATTGGGGCTGTCAAAGTGAATGCAATAATAACACATTCATGTGAATTCTTCATAACACCAGTTAATATCCCCAATCAACATTGTTACGAGTATTTTCAACCATACCAAGTATGAACATGTCCACTGGAATGGTTTCATGAAAGTTAAGCAGACGCCCAGAAAGTTCTGCAATGGTTGTTGTTGTGATACCTGCACCTTTACCCTATATGAGATACAGTTCTTCAATGTCATTTAAGTGTGTAGGGGCCTTAAGTAAAAAATGTTGCCTTAGTACCCCTACCTCCAATAGATCATTTAACAGGGGTAAACAGTGAAGTGCATGAAGCAGTGAAGAGCAATGCCCTCTGGTAAAAGGCAAAACATATAATTCATTTGTTCATTTAAGAATACATTCATTTTATCAAACGCAATTACAATGTCAGATGTTTCGTTAGGAGTGGATCTCATCTATTTTTTTTGCAGTCACTGTAAACAGCAAATATCAAATATCGGTTACTCATGGATGCCTGGGGCCCTGGCCTGAAACAACACAAATGATAGGCTATTGTTATTTTAATTGCATATAAACTTTACATTCAGTTTTTTTTTTTTTTTTTGTCATGATGAGTCAATGAGATTCAACTAAATAATAGTTTGATTTAATTAAATTAAGTGCATATTTATACATAAACCTTATGTGTTTATTGAGTTATTGTGCCAGCAATGCAACTGTCACACCCTAAATAAATTAGTGTCAGAAACC
This sequence comes from Diplodus sargus, assembly GCA_903131615.1. Classification (NCBI taxonomy): domain Eukaryota; kingdom Metazoa; phylum Chordata; class Actinopteri; order Spariformes; family Sparidae; genus Diplodus; species Diplodus sargus. The sequence goes on along the minus strand of CAEMYA010000537.1, from coordinate 17,606 downwards.
TGAACACCACCAGTTAGGGATGTGAATCTTTGGGTGTCTCACGATTTGATTCGATTTGATTCAATTCCGATTCTTAGGGTCACGATTCGATTCAAAACCGATTCTCGATGCAACCGATTCTCAATTCAACTGATTCTCGATTCAAAAACTGATACAATGCATAGTGGGTTAAGGCAAATTATGGCATCAAAACAATACAGTATGTATAAGATAATGTGATTTTTAAATAAACTGATTCCAATGATGTAATCACACAATGGCAAACTTAAGACAAAAGGGAACATCTATCTATGGTCACATTATTCACACATTATACACACATTAGTCACACTTCTTCCATGAAATGCGCAACAGCACAACTTTAATAGCGCAGTCTGCTGCAGAATGAAAAAAGCAAGCCCTTAAAGAGTGTGTTTTGACTAGATGAATATGGGTTTTGAAAAAGTTGCTGTCTCTCTGCTAGGAATGAATGTGCAGGCTTCACTGTGTGTGGATGTTATGACCTGCACCGTCTTTTTTTGCATTTCTGTTCAACATTGTGCCTTGTTTGCATAGTTAATAGCCGCTTATATACAGGGCGACAAGCCGCCAATTTGACCATCCTTTTTGCAGCTCGATCCGTGGATTTAGACAGAAGCCGGTAAATTGTGGGTCACTTTTATCCAACTCCATTCCAATCTAAATCCGAGACGTCATTATGCCGGAAATTGCGTGAGATGGGCGGAGGTGTGATGACCGCACTGTTGTGCGCCCCACAGCTGAGGAGTTTTAAAACCAGGAAACAGCTGATCACAGCAGTCAGTCCATCACTTCATCCGCGGACGTCAAGATGAGCAACGGGACAGCTGCTGTGATCCAAGAGATACTAGCGTCTCCTCGGTCTCTTAAGCTGTCTTCGATGTTAGCTTGTTGTTGTAGCAGCTAGCTAGGAACAGTCGCTACTTTCAATTTAAAACACCCCCGCTAAGAACCCAGTTCTAAACTCCAACGGGGTGCAATGTCAAGCTCTTATTTTGAAGACAAATTCCTTGTCTTTCTTTCCCCAAGCTTGCTGCAACGCTGTTTACAGAAGCCCGTGGGGGCGCACAGAGAGACGGGGGAACGTTAATTAAAAATCGATTTTTGAAGTTTATGAAGTTTATGAAAGAATTGTGGATGATTGGAATCTCGATTCTTGTGTGAATCGATTTTTCCTCCACCCCTACACCAATGCTTCCAGTCACACTATATTTTTGTCTACAAACAGCTGTAGTCTTTGCGGCATGTTCAAGTGCAGCTTTTTAGCCAAGATACAGGAGACATGATGGGATGCAACAGTCAGCCTTTGTCGTAGCTTGTTCTTTGATGTCAGTTTAGTGTGTAGTGACCTTAAGTGAAAAGTATTGCCCTTGCAACCCTACCCCTCCTTAGATCATTAAACAAAGGCCTGCCCAGTAAAGTGCATGAAGTTGTGAAGAGGAATGCCCTCGGGTATAAAGCACAATATATATATATCATTGGTCTACAAATATATAGATTTCTTAAAGCAAAAGCGAGAATAATGTGAGGTGTGCAGGAAGAAGTGGATCTCATGTATATTTTTGCACAGTCTGTAAACGGCATAGATCAAAGATCAGTTACTCATAAATGCCTGGAATTTGTCCTGGGTTGTGTAATATGCGGGAGGGGCCCTGACCTGAAATAACACATACTGATAAGTTACTGTTATTGCCCATGAAGGTAGTGACAACTTTGTCTCTGATCTTGTTATGGTACCGAATCTGGACCCAAACGCATGAATCAACAACAGGTTAACAGTGAATAACAAGTCTTTTAATGTTCAAAAGTGCAAACAAGTGCGGGGGGGGGGGGTCCATATCCC
>CAEMYA010000537.1:0-15668 GCA_903131615.1 Diplodus sargus | reverse complement strand
TGTCCATTGATAAGATGGGGGGGGGGGGGTTAACAGCAGGAGGGCACAATGAACTGGAGACAGTTTTTAACTGGGAAACAAGGAAGGTAGGGTGAATCTTCAAAGACGCGGGGAGCCTGAGGCAAACAGCAGAGGGACTCACAATGGTCTCCACTTCAAGTGGACCAATGAATCTGGGAGACAGTTTCTTAGAAGCCATACTGAGGGGAATGTCCTTAGCATTCAACCAAACCTTTTGTCCCGGTTTACACTCTGTAGCAGGAATACGCCGCCGGTCAGCAAACCACCGATTCTGGTCCTGGGTGCGCAGGAGAGCCGCTCTGGTCTCCCTCCAGATTCTGCGGATCCTGCGAAGGCTGAGCTAGACCGATGGTACGGCGATCTCCTACTCCTGGGAAGGGAACAGAATTGGTAAGTAGCCTATTGAGGCTTCCAGGTGAGATGAGTACTCAATGAGGCTGGGTTCCGAGCACATATGCAGTGCAGTTGTGCAATGCCGTCTCCAGATCTTGGTTGGCTCTCTCCATTTGGCCATTAGATTGAGAGCGGTACTCTGATGACAAGCTCACCGTAGCACCCAATGTCCGGCAAAACTCCTTTCAAACTCTCAATGTAAACTGGGGGCCTCTGTCTGACACGATGTCTGCTGGAATCCCATGGATCCGGAACACATGATCTACAAACAGTTCTGCAGTTTCAGTCACAGAGGGTAGTTTAGGAAGAGCCACAAAATGTACGGCTTTGGAAAATCCATCCACAATCTTTAGTATAGTGGTGGGTCCCTTCCCTCGGGCACACACAGTACAGGCCTTGACATACTCATGGGTGTCGGATGACATAATTGGCCACTAGAAGTGGCGTTTTAGAGGAGTCAAGGTGCGGAAAGTACCAGGATGGCAGGCGAACCAGGATGTGTGACCCCACTGGACGACCTGAGGGCGGACAGAGACAGGCACAAACATACGACCTTGGGGACCACCACCAGGATCTGGGTTAGTACGAAGAGCTGTCCTTACCAAGGCCTTAATCTCCCAAGACAGGGAGCCGATGAGACAAGATGAAGGGAGGATGGTGTCTGGCACAGGTGGACTGTCTCCGTCATCGTGAAACTGTCTGGATAAAGCGTCAGGCTTAACATTCTTGCTCCCTGGCTGGTAAGTAAGGTTAAGCTTGAACCGGCCAAAGAACAAAGCCCACCGGGCTTGGCAAGAGTTTCAAAGATGCACTAGTTCATAGTTAATTTTTTTCAATATGTTCCTGTGAGCTATTATTTTTCAAAATGATTACCACAGCCCATATTGAACCACAGACAACAATTATTTTATCAGTTTTAACACTGAAACTGCAGCTCTCCAACAATATACTGCAAAACCAGGTTGTCCAGATGCAGCTGGGAGATGAAGACAGCAGAGCTGCTACTGTACGCCGTTAATGTGATTTGGGTGGTACAGGATCTGTTTTGGCTCGCTGTTGCTGTTATCTTTTGATTTTTTATTCACTCGCACATAACTTGGAAGGCTAGCTGGGTGCTTTAGTCCAATGTGCTGTTTCAGGTTTGCTGTTGTTCATGTACTCCTCCCAGGAGGAGAGTGCTATGCTTCACGGTGATTACCAGCTAGCAACAGTGATAGTGTCTCAGTTTGATGAGTGATGTGAGCCAGTAAATCATCATTTAATGCACTGACCACAAGGGGTGTATCAATGGTGAAGGATTTAATCTGGGATTGTTCAACAAACTGGGAATCAAGCAGGTTGGAGTCAGAGCCAGAATCAATGAGAGCCTCTAGTCTAAAGGTTTTACTGTTTACCAAAATGCCAGTCAGTGTTGATGAGTTTATGGGGTAAAATGGGAACCACATTGCTACTCACCAAAACCCTGACTGCGACTGGTGACGACTTGGGTTTAAACATTGTGGGCAGGTAGCGAGTTGATGTCCAGGTTGTCCACAGTAGATACACAGTCCTTCTTTGAAGCACTGACTGTGCTCCGCTGGTGTTAGCCGGTTCCAACCCCAGACTTTCACAGCTTCTTTCAGACCTTTCAGAGAAATACTCTGACTTGCCACATGTCCCAAATTCTTGTGTGGAAGTGTTTCTCCTAGATTTTTTGGTAACAGCAGTGCTCTGAGTCGGTAACCTAGCAACACTAAGGGTGTCCGGGGGCATGCACCCCCGGGAGAACATTTTGGAAAATAAATGGTGACTACTAGTGAGATTTTTGGAAAAAAATTCACTTTCAGAATCAGAATCTAAGACATGTGATAGTGTAGAACTTGACATTGCTGCTTGAAAATATGTTAACCTCTAGCGCATTAGAGAACTTTTTTACCGTTATTTTCTTTTTTTATGGAAACAGAATCTATTTCAGATTTTCTATTTTTTTCAGATTTTTTTATTTTCTATAAAAAAATAATTTCTGCATGTTAATATTCATATAAAATAGAGGAAGAACTAAAATACAATAAAAAGAGCTGTGTTTCATTCATCCAGTTTACTAATACAATCTGCTTGGAGTCACTGGGTCACATGACATGGAAGATATCGGAAAAACTGCAATTATTTTGTATTGATATATTTATGCTAAGCAATTTAATGACGGTCTCTAAATCAGTGTCAGTGATTCAGCGCGAGGCTCTGGAGGTGAGCTGACCGTCCTCCTGCTGCTGACACTGGGTGAACCTCAGTAAAGTCTCGGCTGGACCCGAGTGAATATCCGCCGAATATCTAACCTGAAACTAACTTCAACCCGGTTCGATGAGTCGCCTGTTGCAGCCTTTGAATAGGATGACGAGGACTTCAGTCCCTCAACTTAAACGGTGACTTGTAGAAATTATACAAATAGCAGTATTGACAATAATAATCGATTTCAAGATAACTTAGTGTGAAGTGCTTTCACTGTGTGAAATTTAAATTCGCCATTCACCCGTGATAATAAACCAACAAACATCACGTCTTTTTTTTGGGGCAGCCCTGAAAATCCCGCAGCAGAATGCAAACAGAGGAAACACTGACACATCAGATAACCTTCCGCAACGATTGCAGGCTTTTTGGTGGAGCTCTGCTTTCAATGAAGTTCCGTTGTGACAAATGAATGTACTACTTACGGAGTGACATGAAGACATGAATCAGAGGCACAAACAACGTTGACAGCAGTGGCCAGTCATTATATTTACCAATACCTGACCCGTGCCTATCGCACACACGAAAATAATATAATAATAAACTATTTAACTATTTATCTGATTAAATTTAAACAGTCTGACTAAACTAAATGAATGCCCATTTATATATAAACCTTGTGTTTTTACACTGTTACCATTAATATGTTGTATTTCAATTGCATTGTTTATTATTTACATACTATACATGTACTACAAAATGTATTTCAAAAGGTTTTCTGTCTTCTGTTATACTTAATTTCAAACATATTAAGTCAACATACGAGCCTCTACATTTAAGTCATGCAATAGAATTAGATGAAGAATTCATATATATACCCGGCTCAGTGACGAATAAGGTTTCAAGTTGACCAAAATGTAAATAGGTTAAAACTGCAGATCAATGTAGTTTTAACCATTGTTGAGGATGTTATTTATTCATTTTTAAAATCTCATCTTCAAAAAAAATGCATTTTATTTGATGACACCAGTCAAAAATATCATACTGGATAACGATAACGGTATTGAGTTTTCACATATGTTTTTTAGCATTATCCCATATGACAGGATTTTACGACGTAGTGTACCAGTAACTGAAAAAAGTAAACAAAGCACATTTTAAGAGAGACTTTTAAGCTTTCACCATTGTTTGGGGGTCCTTTTGGCTCTTCCTGATGGCCTAACTTCCTGTCTGATAATGTGTGCCCCATAATGCCCCATAAATTTGCTCCACATTGCTTGTTATCCTGGATGACATTGGCTGACATACCAGTTTTGGGACAAGCTGCTCCAAAGCATAACAATCCACTGGATGTCATATTTTTTGTAACATTTTCATATATCAAAGGCAACACCCATACAATAATGCCTGGAGCAGAGATTTTTAAATTTATTTTCTTTTCATCTACTTTGTAGCTTTTTTGCATTTCATCATGAGGTCCGGACAGTTATCCGGTATGTCATTTTGTGACCATTGTGTCTAATAACTCTTAAACTTAGTAAAACCCTCAACACATTTTCCTATCATTAGATAAACAGAGATTAATAGATTGAATTAATGTGTTTTTTATTAAAATTTTTTGTATTTTTACTCCATAAATGTGCTTTGGACATCAAAATTGCACGTCACGTCATTGTGCCACCCCCACCCCAGAACTTAAGCGCATTACTTTCCCTCACACACCTCATTTACATACCCCCCACCTGAAACTTTGGTTCATCTTGCATATATTATATTATTGTTGTATATATGTTAGGACTTATCTTTTTTAATACTATTTATATTTAAGTATTTATGTTTATTTGTCAAAACAAAGAGCTGCTAAACTGTGTTTCCTTCTGAAACAATGAAAATAAACACAAGCTCAGTGGGCCAGAGGTCTAGAGGGGCCAGGAGCCCTAAAACATTTGTCAACCTGTTGTACACTCTGTTCTAACAACTCACAACAAGAGTATGCTCAGACTTGCTAAAACTCTTCATAACCCTCCAAACGCCAATATAGAGTCCCTCATTTTAAGCACAACAGGCTGAAGAATTCTTTAAGACATCAGTTTATCTTTTTGCTATTGCGTGCTGCTAAATAGGATCTGGATCTGAGGATATTATGTGAACATGACTGTTTGATGTGGCTTAGGAATGTGTGCCATTTGTGTTTCAGCATGTGTAATTTGTGTGTTAATATAAATAGCTTCTTTTAGATTGCCAGATTTAACACCTGAACTTTACTTAACAACACTTTCTGTGATTGATAGTTGCATTTATGTTTATTACCTGCTTCATTGCCTTCAGAAATAACTACCTAGACACAATTTTACAGAAGGGTTTATTAGAAACACATTTACAATGATAATAGCTCTAGCAGGTCAAAGGGAATGCAAAAAAAAGCAAAGAGCATTTGATAATCAGGCTCTTAGAAAGCCAGAGCAAGAGTGAAGGAAAAAAACAGATTCAGGATCCATATAGGAATGTGAGGTGTAGAGGAATTCAGGTTCTACTGTCTCTACAGGACAAGAATTATGCTGAGCACCCTATAAGCCATGGATAATATGGCCAGCATGCCTATCATCCAGGACAGAGCCCTGCTGGGCTGAGGTAGAGCACCTATGTAGGCAATGGTGTGGAAGATCCGAGAGCCAGCAAAGAGGCGGAAGTGGAGTAGAGCAGCTGAAAGGTCAGGTCCAGTCAGAGTGTAGAACAGGCCGACCACAACAAAGGGAATAATGGTCTCGAGGTCATTCTGGTGACACCTCAAGAACAAAAACACACAAGTCTGTAAGACAGGTCTATCTAGGAGGACAATACAGGAGATAGTTTATAACATGCTGTATTGTACAATAAAAATCTTCAAGATAAGAGTTTATAATCCTTATACAGAGCAACCATTATGCTATAATCCTTCCATCAATCAATCCAACACCGACAGGGTGAGAGTACTGTACTGTTACTGTAGTTTGTACCATTAGTTACAGAGAATCACATCTGTATACCAGTAATGATATAAATTATGTTATGCCAGTTTGAGACCCTAATAGCAATATGTTGAAGGGCTTAATTTGGAGGGTGGATTTTTTTTATGAAAATGGTTAAGTAATTGTTAAATGAAGTCAAAATGAGTGCATAATGATGATTTTTGGAGATATTTAAGTACCCCTTAACTTGAAAACCTTCATTTGAAAAAGGTATCTCTCTTATTGTTTGACTAATCCTAGGTTAAAGGTAATGGTAGAGAAAAAAATATTTCTAAAATCAACTGCTATTTTCTGATGAAATAGCACTCAATTATAGCTTGATAACGTGGTAACTGCAATTTAGACAAGTTCATCTCACCTTCGAACTCGCTCTACCTCTGGATGGGTTCTCAGCTGTTTCTTCCTCTCCTCTGTAGGCATCCTGGCCACATCTTCCTCATTTGCAAAAGCCTAAATGAGAGAAATAGTATCGGTACTGACAGAAAGACTACAGCTTTTACCCCTACCTCCTGAGGTTGTGCCTCAGTTATACTGTGTATATGACTTCTTATTCTGACTGCAGGACTCTAAAGGAAGTCATTATACCTTTTGAGGGCAGTTAGGCATTGAACAATGAAAACCACTGACAGGCATTGGAGTTGTTTAGGGGCTAAGCAAGGCTAAACATATCTTGGGATCTTATATATATAACATTATTTCAACGTAAAATAAAATAGTCATATCTTGTTTTAACAGAAGTATATGGCACTAAAATTGATACCCACTCCTCTGGTGAAGCGGTAGTATGCAGTCATGGGGGCCATCAGCATCATCTTCAAAATTGCAATAACAGCATAGGTGGTGAAGGCCTTAAATATCTCATCTTCTATCAGCTTTGCCATCTCTGCTGGTTTACAACTTAACAATGAGGAGGACACAATGGTTATTTTATCACTCTTTTTCAGCAAAGGTATTTCACATAATTTAATCACATTTTTAGTTTTCAATGCATATGGATTATAACCTAAACAAAACAACACTGATAGAAAAAATCTGTTTAAGCAGTCGAAAAAGTCGTCAAAATTATAGAATGGAGAAAACAAAACTGTAAGATTTTAAATGCGCATAATGTGTATATAGATCAAGTGAAAAAGTTATTCATGTGGAAAAACATACAGTCATGCCACAGCGTTAAAGCAAAATCACTGAATAAACTACTTTCAGTTTGTAACTGAGCCTTTGGATTTTAAAAGTAGTCTTGTCTAAAAGGCAAAACTAACAGGAAGCCTTTGAAAATTATCTGTTGTCAAAAATATACAGCATTAGTTACTTTTTGATAAGCTCAACTTACGTCCTGTGGTGACTCCGCAGAAGTGGAGAAAGTGAAGGATCGGTTGATGATTAACATACTGACCTATTACCCAGAAGCTCAGGAGGCGGGACCACTACAGCAAAATACACAACTTCCTCTGTGTGGGACTGATACTGTGTTTGTCTCTTCTTTATACTGTTCATATTATTCTTACTGCTTTTTTTTTCTTTTCTACTTATTTATCATTACTGTTTTAATTGATGCTTCTATTTGTTATCCCCTTTACTGCTGAAATAACGCAAATGTTCTTATCTTAAAGCTCATCAAGCAATATCAGGCATACAGTGGCTTGCAAAAGTATTCACCCCGCTTGAACTTTTCCACATTCTGTCACGTTACAGCCACAAACGTAAATGTATTTTAATGGGATTGTATATGATAGACCAACACAAAGTGGTGCATAATTGTGAAGTTGAAGGAAAATGATACATGATTTTCAAACATTTTTAGAAATAAAAAACTGAAAAGTGCAAAATTCACCCCCCTTTACTCTGATACGCTTAAATAAAATCCAGTGCAACCAATTGCCTTCAGAAGTCACCTAATTAGTAAATGGGGTCCACCTGTGTGTAAACTAATCTCAGTATAAATACAGCTGTTCTGTAAAAGCTTCAGAGGTTTGTTAGAGAATATTAGTGAATAAACAGCATCATGAAGCCCAAAGACCAAACCAGACAGGTCAGGGATAAAGGTGTGGAGAAGTGTAAAGCATGGTTAGGATATGGAAAAAGTATCCCAAGCTTTGAACATCTCATGGAGCACTGTTAAAATCCATCACCCGAAAATGGAAAGGATATGGCACAAACTGCTAACCTACCAAGACATGGCTGTCCACCTAACCTGACAGGCTGGGCAAGGAGAGCATTGATCAGCGAAGCAGCCAAGAGGCCCATGGTAACTCTGGAGGAGCTGCAGAGATCCACAGCTCAGGTGGGAGAATCTGTCCACGGGACAACTATTAATCATGCACTCCATGAATCAGGCCTTTATGGAAGAGTGACAAGAAGAGAGCCATTGTTGAAACAAAGCCATGCAGTTTGCCACAAGCCATGTGGGGGACACAACAAACATGTGGAGCAAGGTGCTCGGGTCAGATGAGACCAAATTAAAGTTTTTCACCTAAATGCAAAACATTATGTGTGGCAGAAAACAGTGCACATCACCCTGAACACACCATCCCCACCGTGAAATATGGTGGTGACAGCATCATGCTTTGGGGGTGCTTTTCTTCAGCAGGGACAGGGAAGCCTATCAGAGTTGATGGGAAGATTGATGGAGCCAAATACAGGACAATCTTGGAAGAAAACCTGATAGAGTCTGCAAAAGACTTGAGACTGGGACAGAGTTTCACCTTCCAGCAGGACAGCAAGCCTAAACATACAGCCAGAGCTACAATGGAATGGTTTTGATCAAAGAATATGCTATGTTAGAATGGCCCAGTCAAAGTCTAGACCTAAATCCAATTGAGAATCTCTGGCAAGACTTGAAAATTGCTGTTCACAGACACTGTCCATCCAATCAGAGCTTGAGCTATTGAGAATGGGCAAATATTTCAGTCTCCTAATGTGCATCGCTGGTAGAGACTTACCCTGATAGACTTCCAGCTGTCATTGCAGCAAAAGGTGGTTCCACAAGTATTTACTCAGGGGGTGAATACTTTTGCATGCCACACTTTTCTGTTTTTTAATTTTAAAAATGTTTTAAAACCATGTATCATTTTCCTTCCACTTCACAATTATGCACCAACTTGTGTTGGTAGATCACAATACATCCCATTAAAATACATCTATGTTTGTGGTTGTAACGTGACAAAATGTGGAAAAGTTCAAAGGGGGTGAATACTTTTGCAAGCCACTGTATATCATATAGGCCAAGTTGGCAGTGGCAACTACTATCAGTGTACCTACATTAGTTAGCACTAGCAGTATCACCTGCTGGGAGGTTGTCAAGTCATTTGTTCTTGGCAGCAGCCAGAGGTTCAGTTAATTGTCATTTTACAACACAGGGTAAATGAAATGCAAGTTGTATCCCCTTTAAGCAATAACCGAAATGAGAAAAGAATATTGAGGGTGAGTACAGAGGAAGAAAGATGCACTAAAGCAGGGGCGTCACTAGGTTTTAAGGACAGGGGAGGCTGAGCCCCCAAGAGATGCACAGGATGTGAGTGAACGTAGTGTGTGAGCACAAAATTTCACAAACAACTAACAAAGACAGAGAAATTATTTATTATTATAATTATTATTATTATTATGCAGAGGCTGACTGTGTGACTTATTATCATACAGATTACATTTTGGGCACAAATGTGAGTAAAATGGTTGTAATTTCAAGCCCTGAAAAATATTACTTAATTATTTAAATTAAAGTAATATTAAGACACTCTTGAACATATTCGGGTCAGGCTAATTTGGCTTTTATCTCTCTCTCGCTCGCTCGCTCGCTCTCTTTATATATATATGTATATATGAAGACACAGGCCAACGTATGAGCCGTGGTATTCGCTGTAATGGGAAGTGCGCTGAATGCACAAAAGGCTGAATGTGTGCCTATTTGGATATGTTGTAATAGGCCACGCCCACACTGACCAGTCATGATGACCACCTTCAAGATATGGCCTCAGGATTGGCCCTACATCATACCAACCAAATGTCATAAAAATCGGTGTAACCGTTCAGGAGATATAAACCTCTCATCTTTTTTAGCACCCCCTAGTGGCCAAAATTCGCCAAATTCAGCTCATCCCTCCCCAGTCCCATGCCAACCAAGGATCTTAAATTTGGTGTTAATAGCATTTAGTTTGACTGAGATATCAAACAGTTTACATTTTTATGGCTAGCTACAGAAATTTGTTCTTTAATAATTTGCACATTTTTTGACCGAGCAAAATTCTTGATAACTGTAGATGAGGTCCAGCTGAAGAGTGTATGCGCCAAGTTTCATGCAGATTGGACAAAATCCCAAGGAGGAGTTTGAAAAAGTAGGTTTTGCATATTTGGCGATTCAGCAAGCGAAATGTGCAGCAGAAGTGGGCGTGTCCTATGTCAGAAAACCCAGGTCTACCGATGGAACATATGGATATTAGGTTTGCGAATGTGTTATTATTATAACTGTTGAAGTTGCAGGCAAAAACACGATTGCATCCATTATAGCGCCACCTATATTCCAATTTGCACCAAATTTAGCACAAAGCCTCTGGATGACTTCAGGAAATGTGACATAAGTTTGATGTTGAAAGCATTTAGTTTGACCGAAATATGAAACAAAATGTGTTTTTTAGCGAGCAAAAAAGATTGTTTGGTCATAACTAGCAGATTTTTTGGAGTGCCAAAATTCTTTTGATAAATTTTCATCAGACACTTCTGGAGATTGTATGTGCAACGTTTCAGGCAGATGGCGCTTAAATTGTAGGAGGAGTTCGAAAAAGTAGGTTTTTCTTATGTGGCAGTTTAGCGAACAAAATGTGCAGCAGAAGTGAGCGTGTCCTATGTCAAAACCCCCAGCTCTATTCAGGGAACATATGGATATAAAGTTTGTGAATATGTTATTGAAAATGTGGACGTTACAGGCAAAAAATGCGATTGCATCCATTATAGTGTCACCTAGTGGAGTACAAGTGCAATTTTTGTTTAGGAAAAACTGTGTCCTAGTCTTTATGTACCATATAAATTTCAAACCTCTAAGCATAATAGTTTGGCTGAAATTAATGTTTGTTGTTTGTCTTGTAATAAGCCACGCCCACATTGATCAGTCATGACCACCTTCTAGATATGGCCTCAGGATTGGCCCTACATCATACCGACCAAATTTGGTAAAAATCGGTGTAGCCATTCAAGAGATATCAAATTCCCATATTTTTAGCACCCCCTACTGGTCAAAGTTCGCCAAATTTGGCTTATCCCTTCCCAGTGTCATGGCAACCAAGGATCTGAAATTTGGTGTTAATAGCATTTAGTTTGACCAAGATATCAAACAGTTTACATTTTTTTATAGCTAGCTACAGAAATGTGTTTAACAATTTCCGCATTTTTTGACCGAGCAAAATTCTTCTGATAACTTTAGATCAGGTCCAGCTGAAGAGTGTATGTCCCAAGTTTCACGCAGATCAGACAAAATCCCAAGGAGGAGTTCGAAAAAGATTTCCAGTTTTTGCGATTTTGTGAAAAAACTTTTGAACCAAAAGTGGGCGTGGCCAATCACAAAGTGATTCAGCTCCATTCAGGGAATCTGGGGATACAAGGTTTTTGAATGTATGATATACAGTGTGGGAGTTATAGGCAAAAACGTATTTTCCTCTGTTATAGCGCCCCCTGAAGGTGGATATATGTAGTTTTTTGTGTCTGAGATATTCGCAGAAATCTGGACCAACCCTCCAAATTGGACCGCCCTCCCTTGCACGGTTTAGGCTGCAGCACCACTTTTAGCCGGAGAAAAATTTAAATAAAAATCTTTACAATTACAATAGGGTCCCTAGCACTGCTGGTCCTAGGAAACGCGTATGCTTGCATACGTGTTCCCTCAGCCCCTTGGGCTTGGCCCCCTAATAAGTCTTATATGGTGCACCTGAAATGTTTTCAGTCAAGGTGCACCATATAAGATTTATTTAACTTGAGCTAAAATATTTCATATTGAGTTCCATAAAATTCCAAGACTATCTGCCTCACAAATGACTCTATCCTGTGAAATCCTTTAGACTCACCTTTCCAGTGGAGGTCTCTCCTCTCTCACTCCCTGTGCTCCTCTGCCCTGACTCCTACAGGTCAATAGGGATGGTGGAGTGATTATTATTAGTGTATTATTATTATCCACTGATGATAATCATACGTGAATGAGCTCAGCTCCTGTTTCACAGTGTGCATGCATGCATAAAGTGAGAAACACAGCTGATGCTCCGGAAGGAAGTCACCGCAATGACAAATATATAAGAGTGCACACTTAACTCTATAAACAACCAGGGCCTTCACAATGCATTTCAGACTAACTAGTTAGCTAAGTAGCAGTGTTCTTTAAGAGCTGGAATGTCATTTTTGACCACAAATCAACAAAGGTGAGACGTGTGCAGAGATTGTCTATAGTGCGCAAGCTAGGTTTTTATTTGTCAAACAGGGAGCACTTAGTTCGTTAATTTCATGGGACTTTCTGCTGTTAGCTGGGGGCTGGAGCTAACTCATTGTTACTCCTTGTGCTGTTCTAGTCTGCTCTGTGTGCTTCAAGAAACGGAGTGCAAGAAAGATCTCAGGGAAAACGTGGACTGGGCTTTCAGTTATGAACAAGTGGAGTAGATTGGATAATGGTGCACTGAAGAGGCCTTTACACTATGAAGTGAAGGGAAACCGACAGATCTATGATCATATTTAAGTGAATAATGACAGGTGATACGATTATTTATTTAAACTCATATTCTGACCACTTTATATTGAGTTTGTCTGCACTTTTTTGTAAAGACTAAAACTAAAAATATAGCTGCAAGCGGCTTTCCGCGGGTTCTAATCCCTTTCGCCCGAAATCGGCCACCCTGACCCTAATCACCCGCAGCTGATGACATCGGCAGTCATGTTCCTCAAAGATCTGTGCAACACATACCCATGATAAGCCCCAGATTTCTCCAAATAGGGTTTTCAGCTACATGCTAATGGCATTTATAGCGCCCCCTATAGGTTGAGCTCAACATACTCTGGTAGACAGATTACCAGTCCTGTTGTGAACCTACCCACCAAGTTTTGTGATGATAGGACAAAGGGTGTAGGAGTTATGGCCAATCATTTCTAAGCCCCGCCCATTAAAAAAATATATGGGTCCCTGGCGGCCATGTTTTTTCACCAATCTGGCTCATTTATAGTAGAAATTTGTCTGTTCATCCCCTGAAGCTGTATAGCATAATTGGTGTTATAGAGTCAACCTTTCAAAATTTCTTTTCATTTTACTGTTGTTAACGTCATGCAAATTAGCAAAAAATCTGTGACAGCGGCTTTTGTGGTGCAAGAGGCTTTTTTGTAGAGGACTATCAGGAGGAAGTGTATGAAAAAATTCAAGTCAATAGCTCTAATCGCTTTGCGGGGAAAGCCTTTCGAAGTTTACACCCTAGGTTATAGCGCCCCCATCTGACGGATTGGGATCACATTTTTAGAGCAGCATGTGGACGTCATTTATGCTCAACGTACCAAGTTTCTTGTCTGTGGGTCCTTCCAGCTCGCCATGAATGAATAAAACGCAAACAATGATGGGTAAAGATGAATAGGCCCCGCCCACTTTCACCAATCAACATGGCACTCAAGATATCACTTAATACTCACCCCTAGAGCATGCACACCAAATTTGGTAAAATTCTGTCCAATGGTCTTTGAGATATGCATATGTAGCATTTATAGCGCTCCCTATAGGTTGAGCTCAACATGCTTTGGTTGGCAGATTCCCAGTACAGTTGTAAACCTACCCACCAAGTTTTGTGATGATAGGGCAAAGGGTGTGGGAGTTATGGCCAATCATGTCTAAGCCCCGCCCATGGCGACAATACATTGGTCCGTGGCGGCCATATTTTTCAACCAGTCTGGCTCATTTATAGTAGAAATATGTCTTTTTATTCCCAGAAGCCGTCTTCCAAATTTGGTATCGATACAGTCAATCTTTCAGAAGTTCTGTTCATTTGACGGTTTTTCAAATTATGCTAATTAGCAAAACATCTTAGTAGGCGGAGCTTCATGGTCCAGAGGCTTTTTTGTAGAGCACATGGAGCTGGACTTGTGTGTCAAATTTCAAGTCAATCGGACTTACGGTGTGAGGGGCGTGGCCTTCCCAAAAACGCATTTTCAAGCCTTAGTTACAGCGCCACCATCTGGCTGACTGGGCTCAAATTTTTAATAAAAGTTGATGCACATCATTTCCAATAATTGAGCCAAGTTTCAAGTTTCTGGCCCATTCCAGCTCACGGGAATTTGAGCTCAAGCGGCAGACAACAAATAATAATAATAATAATAAATTTAGCCGCAAGCGGCAATCCGCGGGTTCTAACATCTTTTGCCCCAAACCGACCACCCTGACCCTCATCCCCCGCTGCCGATGACATCGGCCGCCATGTCCCTCAAAGATCTGTGCAACACACAGGCATGGTAAGCCCCAGATTTCTTCAAATTTGGTTTTCAGCTACATGCTTATGGCATTTATAGCGCCCCCTATAGGCTGAGCTCAATATGCTTTGGTAGACAGATTACTAGTCCTGTTGTGAACCTACCCACCAAGTTTTGTGATGATAGGACAAAGGGTGTGGGAGTTATGGCCAATCATGTCTAAGCCCCGCCCATTGCGACAATACATTGGTCCGCGGCGGCCATGATTTTTCGACTAATCTGGCTCATTTATAGTAGAAATGTGTCTTGTCACCCCCCGAAGCCATATACCAAATTTGGTGTTGATAGAGTCAATATTTCAAAAGTTCTATTCATTTTACTGTTTTTCACATTGTGCTAATTAGCAAAAAATCTGTAATCGTGGTTTTCTTGGTGCAAAGGCTTTTTTGTAGAGGACCATCAGGAGGACATCTATGAAAAATTTCAGGTCAATCGCACTTATGGCTTGGCGGGGAGAGCATTTCGAAATTCACACCCTATGTTATAGCGCCCCCATCTGACGGATCAGGATGAAATTTTCGCCGCAGCATGTGGACGTCATTTATACTCAACCTACCAAGTTTTGTGTGTCTGGGTCCTTCCAGCTCGCCATAAATGAATAAAACGCAAACAATGATGGTTAATGACGCATAGGCCACGCCCACTTTCACCAATCCACATGGCACTCAAGATATTACTTAATACTTGCCCCTAGAGCATACATACTAAATTTGGTGGAATTCCGTCCAATGGTCTTTGAGATACACATGTGTTGTATTTATAGAGCCCCCTATAGGTTGAGCTCGACAAGCTTTGGTTGACAGATTCCCAGTACTGTTGTGAACCTACCCACCTAGTTTTGTGATGATAGGGCAAAGGGTGTGGGAGTTATGGCCAATCATGTCTAAGCCCCGCCCATTACGACAATACATTGGTCCGTGGCGGCCATGTTTTTCGACCAATCTCGCTCATTTATAGTAGAAATATGTCTTGTCATCCCCCGAAGCTGTATACCAAATTTGGTTTTGTTAGAGTCAATCTTTCAAAAGTTCTATTCATTTGACTGTTTTTCACATTATGCTAATAAGCAAAAAATCTAAGTGGGCGGAGCTTCATGGTCCTATTGGCTTTTTTGTAGAGCACATGGAGCTGGACTTGTGTGTCAAATTTCAAGTCAATCGGACTTACGGTGTGAGGGGCGTGGCCTTCCCAAAAACGCATTTTCAAGCCTTAGTTACAGCGCCACCATCTGGCTGACTGGGCTCATGTTTTAACAAAAGTTGATGCACATCCTTTCCAATCATTGTGCCAAGTTTCAAGTTTCTGGTTCATTCCAGCTCATGGGAATTTGAGCTCAAGCGGCAGACAACAAATAATAATAATAATAATAATAATAATAACAATAATAAATATAGCCGCAAGCGGCAATCCGCGGGTTCTAACCTCTATCGCCCCAAAACGGCCACTCTGACCCTCATCCCCTGCGGTCGATGACATCGGCCGCCGTGTCCCTCAAAGATCTGTGCAACACACAGGCATGATAAGCCCCAGATTTCTTCAAATTTGATTTTCAGCTACATGCTAATGGCA
>CAEMYA010000536.1:4422-18225 GCA_903131615.1 Diplodus sargus | reverse complement strand
CCCCCCCCCCCCCCCGTGGTTATGCCGATGCATCATATCAATCTGAGATCAGAAGTAAAATATGGTAAGTTCAAATGTTAAATAAACACTACAGATCTTGAACATTAACAGAGAAAGAATTAACTGACCCCAGAGTCTCCAGCTGACAGTTTGGACTCTGCAGAAAATCACACAGCAGCTTCACTCCTGAATCCTGCAGTTTGTTATAGCTCAGCTCCAGCTCTCTCAGATGGGAGGGGTTGGACTTCAGAGCTGAGGCCAGAGAAGCACAGCTGATCTCTGACAAACTGCAGCTGATCAATCTGAATAAAGAATAAATGATGTAAGTTTAGAAGACAATGTTCCTGCTTGAAATCATTAAATGTTTAATAGACAGAATTACTGTGACGTGCTAACAACAACAATCAACTTCCTGGACACCAACAAGCTCAGCAGGATCATCAGGAAGGCTGGCTCCGTCCAGTTGGACCCTTTGGTGGTGGTGTCTGACAGGAGGATGCTGTGTAAACTGCACAGTATCCTGGACAACAACACTCACCCTCTCCACCAGGTGCTAACCGTGAGCAGAAGCACCTTCAGCAACAGACTCATTCCCTCCCGGTGTAACACAGAACGCTTGAGGAAGTCTTTTCTTCCTGTGGCCATCAGACTCTATAACTCATCTACCTCCGGTCACTAGAGAGACAGTGAAGACACTGTGCCCTGAACAAATGTCACTTTATTATTTTTTAACCGATTCTAACTTTATCACATTATTTAGTTGTACTGTACCTTAATTAGTTTATGCTGCTACAATGTTCATCACTTTTAACACTGTTACCATTTTACTCAATCGCTCCTCATTACATATTTAGTTTGTACTTATTTTTTTTCAATTTATGCTGCTAAACTGCACTGTGCGTATTGTTGTATATTGTATATACCTATGTTTTTACTGCAATTTTTGTTACATGTTGTTACATTGAGTAACTGTTTGATTTATGTGAAGTTAGCCGTTATTTTATTTTTATCTTAGTCTATTTCATTTGTGTTAATTTTATTTTTACTCTAACCTTGTATTGCTTTCCCACCTTTGTATTGTAACTGTTGCCAAGCAATTTCCCTCGGGATAAATAAAGCTTCTTGAATCTTGAATCTGGTAGACAGGACGTAGACGCCTGAACACAACAAGATTGAGTTTAAAACACAACTATTAGTTATATAAAGACATGGTGGAGTCATGGTGTCCTGAACACAGAATGACTTCACACTCTCAGTGGCCCTCATTTATCAAACGATCGTAGGGCAGAAAACTGTGCGTATGACCGTTTCCACGCAAGCATGGCATTTATCAATTTGGACGTGAGCGGAAGCTACGATCAGATCTCACACCAGGTCTGAGCTTGTGTACACAAATCAGAGTCTGAAGATTTGCGGTGCAGTGCAGCAAAATCTAGCTGAGTCTGAAAATAATTATTAAACAAACCTCAGCTGTCAGTAAACATAAGCAGTCACATTTTTAGAACATATCAAAACGGATTCTTAAAGGGAAACTTCACCGATTTGCATTAAGCTTTGTATCTTCAGGAAAACAGTCATGTTTTTGAATGGTCGTGCATCATTCCCTCAGTTTGCCCTGAGACGGGAGAACTACAGATTTCAGTTTTGGACTTCCTGCTTTCAATGATGTAAAAATCGTCATTCTACGTCATTGAAAGCAGGAAGTCCTATATCTGTGTCGAGGGGGTAAGACTACAAACGCTTCGCTCATTTTTCCAAGGGTGGGGGCTAGAGGTGGAACCCACTCACGCTACAGACCTATCACAGACCAATGGGCGGGACTTCACTCGCAGAAACGAAAATACATAGCCGCCATCTTTGTTGGACGCTAAGCGAACAGACGCTGTGCAGCCAGGCTTGTACTCTTGTATTCAAGATGATCATTCAGATATCGAAGAGAGTGATTTCGAAAGCGTGACACTCGAGTCAGATGTTCGCGGCTACTTGTACGGGCTGAGGGAGATGGAGGCAGCAGATCTTCCGCCTCGGCTGCAGCAGCCGCCACAGCGGCTGCTGCCTGTCCCGTACGAGGAGCCTGGACTGGCTCGAGCAGGGGCGGACTGGTGGTGCTCTCGCTGTGCGCCTATGGACACCAAACTGGACTCTGTCTACTACAGTGAATTCCAGAGATGCCAGTTTGTTCGCGACGAAATATCTACAGCAGACGGAGATATGTGTGGTGTGCCGGATTAGTGGGAGTGGCTTGCAGAGCTGTGCATTGTGGTGCATTGTGGGAGTTGTTGTCTTTCATACAAATGCACCCTAAAGTCACTTTCTGCCTTTTCTCGGTCAAATATGCACACAATTCGAAAATTATGTTACAGTTTGACTACAAATATGACCCTCTTTCAATAAAGATTAATGTTTCCACCGGTGAAATGCTTCTTTAAAACGAATAAAACAAAATGTATATTAAAAAAAGCCCACGTTTTTACTGATACCACTTTTTTGTAAAATAAAATATGATAGGCTAAATAACCTAACATGACAACTAATTAACGGAATACCTAATTAACCTGCTGGCAAACCTGCCACAGAGCAGGAACGCAGATTCAATAGTGCACACACACGCACACGGGTCACAATGGAGCTGCTACGGGTTGCTGAAAGGCAGGTGGCTCCGTCTCGGACCAGCAGGGGGAGCGCTGCTGTATACCCCTGAAAAAGTGTACCATATTATTTTGGCCTGTTCAGTTTTGCACAACATTGCATAAGTGAATGGAGCCTTTGATGTGCCGGCGCTGCCGATCTCCATCTCGGAAAAATTTCTCTTCTTGCCAGTGTTTCTCCTCTCCATGTTTGACCTCAGTGGGCGAGGCCTCCGAACCAGGAATATTTAAGGGCTAACATGTTAATGACGATCGAATTCGGCCGCCGCATTTATCAAGACCCGATCATTTGTACGCTGAAATTAGGCAGATACGTACGTTTCATAAATCGCACGTGTGTCCTGTCATAAGAGCAGTTCTGCACTCCGATCTGCACCTATTTTCACGCAAGACTGATAAATGAGGGCCAGTGTGTGTGTTGTGATCGGAGCTGTTTGCATGTGAGTGCATGTTATTGCCTCCCTGTCGCCTCATTTTGCATCCTGCTGCTTTTCTTGCCAAGATTCGCCCTAGTTTGCCTCTGATTATCTTACCCTGATATTCTTACCCTAACCCAAACCAATCTCACTCTTCATGCCTAAATCAACAAAGGCAACAGCAGTAGGATCCATAATGATGTCTCTCTGTCGTCCCTGGTACATTCTTAACATGGTGGCAGGGACACAAACTTTATCATATTACAGCTAAACAGTGAAAATGTATTTCTCAGAGAACTAGGAACTTGATTCATATTTGTTCAACACTGACAAACTGCAGTCCCTCAGTCAATATAAATAATAATAATAATTTATAATCCAGTCAGATGTGTTCAGGTTTTAAATGTGTAGCTCAACATTACTGTGTCCTCATCACTGAGCTTCTCTCTAAAATGAGTACAGATAAGATGAACCTTTCTTGATCCCCTGTAGGAGAAATTCAATTTGACACTGCAGCACAAAGGAACAGTGTGCAAACAATAACAGATAATAACAGCTCGAGGTCGGAAGTGACTGAGAGAAATAAAATAGAATAAGATAAGAATAAGACAAAACACAAACAAACACACACAGACACACAGACACACTTGAATTAATCATATTTTGTGTTGCCATCTTCTGGTCAGCACTTATTCACAGTCAACAAAATTCTTCAGCCTTGGAGATTATTAGTCCGTCAGTAATGGACAGAAATAATTATCAAAACACATTTTTTAAGGAATGTCAGGTAACACTTTACAGCACAGTACAAACAATTGTGATAAGTTACTAAGAAACGGGTGAGGAGTGAATCAAACAACCTGATAATCAATGAACTGGTAATGAGACTAACGGGTAACGGGTCCTTTTGGTTTCAGAACAAACTGAAGTTTGGGTGGGCAATATCGATACGGCAATATATCGCGATACTTTGCCACCCAATACAATATCGATTTCTCAACTCCAAATATGGATATATCGCCGAAGAGCAACTCTGCTGTGCGGCGGGTGTATTTCTGTAGTAGAGAGAGTGGCTGAGGTGTTTGCAAAATGGATGGAAAGTTAAAAACGCCTCCGCAATTTAAAGGTGACGTTTGGAAGTACTTTTGCTTCAAAGTTAAGAGAGAAAGCAAGAACAACGAGCTGGACAGAGAGAATATTACGGCCCGGAAATTTCATGGGAATTGATAAAATGGAGAGGCTGTTCTGAATGAAATAGTTTTGACTCAATTTGTCCTCTGATCAACATCAACTGATGTACATATACAGGTACTTGTGTTTTCATCTTTATTTTTATCGCAATATTGTGATACGTATCGTATCGTGACCGAAGTATGGTGATACGTATCGTATCTTGAGGTTCTTGCCAATACCCACCCCTAAACTGAACTGTCTACTGTAGCACTTGATCAATGATAATTACTTCAACTAAATATGAGAAAGAAACCTGAAAGAAATGTCCCCTGTTTGGTGTGTTTCGTGTGTTTTGAATTTTGTAGAATTTTTAAATGTTCACGTGAGGACGAGCTCGACCCTCCCGACACACTCAATCGCCTCAACACTCACTGAACAGACAGTGACTGATGTCAGTTTGATGTTTCACTTCACTTATTGGGGAACTCAAGAAGTAACTTAGCATAAAGTAATTAGTACGAATGAATCATCACTAGTGTCTGTCCTCCAAGCAGCTGGTTTATCAGGAATGATTCATGAAGACAGTGGTCAGTATGTTGATTCATGGATATTTATGAATTAATCATTGCCTCATTATTTATCAATATAGTATCTCCCTGTCTTTTCTTCAGAAACTCATCATTATCTATCAAATATAGAAGTAACTACTCTCATTTTGTGTCGAAGGTTGTAAAGTGTTATTGAATGACATTTTGCAAACTTTTCTATGGTTTTGGTCAAACTATGAGTATAATACTGATAAAGTTTGTCAAATGATGAAGTCAAAACAGTTTGAAACATTCTGTTTTCATTAACATTTGCTACGTCAGTGGTCCGGCTAATCTACAGTAGATGGATAAATACCATCACAGGTAAGAGGAAAAAATATATTCTATACCATGTTCTGAGTTTTGTTTGTTAGATAGAAATAAACTGAATGAACACTTAACTGTCCATCAGTGCAGCCTCCTTTGAACACCACAGGATAAAGCCATTTGGTGAACAGATAATGTCTGAAAGAACTGACATTCCTTCAGGTTCATGCTGCTGCAAATCATCAGAGATAATTAACTAAACTTTTTTTACTTCTCTGTGAAGGGTTTGAATTAAACATGTGGAAAAACAAGACAATGAACTGACCTCAGACTCTTTAGAACACAGTTTTGGCTCTCGAGTCCAACAGACAGTAGCTTCACTCCTGAATCCCTCAGGCTGTTCTTACTCAGGTCCACCTCTCTCAGATGGGAGGGGCTTGACTTCAGAGCTGATGCCACAACTTCACAGTGAGTCTCTGAGAGTCCACAGTCAGAAAGTCTGTCATGACATAGATATGACAAAAATATTAGGATGAAAGAGGAAACTTTATATTTACTTCTTGCATTTGATGTTAAAACAGTTTGAAACATTCCGTTCTGATTTGCTGTATTCATCAGAGGTTCAGCAAACCTTCATCTTATCTGTTTTTAACATGAAACAGTGACTCTCATCACTCTCTAAAACCTACAGACTTTAAATCTCTGTTTTATTTTAATCTTGCAGCTATAAGAAGAGAAAATGTAGTTACATTTGGGTTTCCATGATGTTCACAGTCTGTCGGTGTGATCAGATTCTGTGTTTAGGGCCAGAAAGTTAGATTAGTTTATGCCAAACTAGGGCTGGGCGATATGGCTGAAAAATGATCATGATATAAGTGTTGTCAGTCAATATCGATGATTATTGATTTATTTTTAATTTTTTTACCCATTTGAAATAAGAAAAAATTGAAAAATAACTCTTTAAATGGTGACTACAGGTGAGAGTTTTGAAAAAAAGATTTCAGAATCAGAATCTAAGACATGAGAGAAAATAGTGTAGAATCTGATATTGCTGCTTGACAATATGTTAAAGGGATAGTTCAGTTTTTTTGAAGTGGGGTCATATAAAGTACATATCTATAGTGGATCTGTTTCCTACCGCAATCAGATCAGCGCAGCCTCAGTTTGGAGAAGTAGAGAGCTGCTCCAGCCCAGAAGCTCAGCTTTGTACTGCAGTGAACGGAGACCAGATGCAACGCAAATTTTAACCACCTAAAACAAGGCTCACCTAAAATCCATATTATTGCAAGTGTACATTGCATAAAGAAAATTCACACCGCTTTATATCACCATCAGAAAGCCCTTAATTGTGGCACAATTTTTTCAACCGTAGAACCTCCGTATCCCTACGCATTAGCGCAATGGCCCAGTTGCGCTAAAGCGTAGAGATATGGAGATTCTATGGTCTGTGTCTGAAATTGTTAAGTTTCGTTTTGATCGAAAGTAAACACAGTTGCATACATAAAACTCTCGTCCAGCAACTGGGCCTCGCACTGTATTTCGCCGCTCGCGAGAAAATACATTTAAAAATCCCTGCCCAGGCATTATTGTATGAGTGTTGCCTTTGATATATGAAAATGTTACAAAAAAAATGACATCCAGTGGATTGTTATGCTTTGGAGCAGCTTGTCCCAAAACGGGTATGTTTTATAAGGACCCCCAAACAATGGTGAGAGGTCAAAAAGTCTCTCTTAAAATATGCTTTGTTTACTCTTTTCAGTCACTGGTACACCATCCTGTGTCATATGGGATAACGCAAAAAAACATGTGAAAAATCATTAATGTTATCGTTATCCAGTCTTTGTATGTCAACACATATTTGGCCGAATAAAGCTGATTCTGATTCTACAGAACAAAAATACTAATAATTAAAACTAAATAAGAGTCAATTCAGAGTCACGTATAAAAGGTAAAGTAGAACCTTTAATTTGAACTACAAATTTTTGGTCCATTTGCTCACTGTGAAATAGGAATCGACCGATTATCGGTCGGGCCAATTATTTATTTTTTTAAATCCGATGGCCGATAAGAGATCAGTTTAAAACAGGGTTATTTTGGCTCTGATGCAGCCGAGCCTCTCTGTCTGCTGCCCCTACTCTGTCTCCAGCATTGTCCCACCCACAGCACCATCTGATTGGTTACACGCAGAGCGGGTAACAGCCAATCAGCAGTGAAAGCTGTGCATGCACAGTGCTCACACACACAGCAGAGAGGAGAAAAAGTTTAGCCACCACGTAAAACTGGATTCACAGCCCGGCGCTGTTCCTGGGGGCTTGGCTCCGAAGGTAAGTTAAGGCAGCAGACTCTCCCGAAATTGTAATAAACATCCCAGTACTGTACAACTCACAATTACTAGTAACATTACTGTGAGCCCGTTAACATTATATAAACATAAGCGGCAGCTCTGCTGCTCGTTGTCCCTCCAGACGAGCCTGTTAATTGCTCACTAATATCATTTGGAAATAGTCCGTGACATTAGAAGTCTGCGTGTGTGAGTGTGAGAGAGTAAAAACTTCTAACTCAATTCAGTCCAGTTTTATTGCAGGGAAGCACTTTGAGGTGAAGGCTGATTAGCTTTAAATTAGCGTAACGTTAGCCGACCGGTCCGCTTTCTCCTTCTCTGGCTGTAGACGCTCAGCAAACTGTAGAAACTCTACAGCTCACGACTGCTGACGTTACGTTAGCGGCAGCTGTCTGTTCTTATGATAAACACTGATTATTAAAGTGAAGGTGCTGCAGGCTATTAAGTGTTTTTAACGGTTTAATCACTTGAAACAAAGTTGCTGGTGATATTGATAGGGAAATAGTCAGTGATAAAAGTAAGAAGTGTGTGTGTGTGTGAGAGAGAGTAGAGCACGTTGAGGGGATGGCTGTGTGTGTTTGTGTGTGTGTGTGTGTGTGTGTGTGTGTGTGTGTGTGTGTGTTTGTGTGTGTGGAAGCTACACGAGAAGCGGCAGAAAAGCAAAACAGCAAAGCACCGTCTGTCTGAAAGGAAACTGTAGGGCAATAATGGCTGTTTAACTACCAAGTTATTCAACTTTATCTTTTTCTGTGTTGAATGAGAGATCATAAGCAGCAGAAAATGACATATTGTCATGTAGTGTGTCCTGAAGCTGTCTTTGGCAGTTTCTTGTAGAGAGGAGCAGGATATTGCTGTTCAAGACTTAATACATATTGTAACTGCATCATAAAGCCTCCATGAACTGTATGGTGTTCAGGGTTGAATAGTCTCTATTGCTATTGTACTATTTTTTCAGCTATAGTTACATTCATCATTAGTAATGTAGCAGTCGGCTCCAAATATCGGTTATCGGCCTCCTTGACTACTAATAATCGGTATCGGCCCTGAAAGAACCATATCGGTCTATCTCTAGTGTGAAATGTCTCTAAACCGACATAATGATAACCATAACTGCATGAAAGAAATTCTCAAGGACTTTGGAAACATCACATGAAGAATGATACAGATCTTATTTCAAACTCTTCAGTATAGTGGTTAAAATACTTCTTTCATTAGTTTCAACAAGGTTTCTTCTATCAACCAAAGAAAGACGAATAGAAGAAAAACTGTTAAATTTAATGACCAATAGAAATAAATGGAATAACTGAGTTCAACAATCTGACAGTTATAAACACATCCAACTGAAGTATCAACATTATTCTCATGGCAAGTGAAACATTAAATGTATTAAATGTATATATGTATAGTAATTGTATTTAAAGATTGAAATGCCATTTCAGAATGAATTATTTTTATAGTTTGTATATCTGAAGAATTAAACTTCTAATCTACATTGATAATCACATCTGGACTCACTCAGCCTTCCTGCAGTTCCTCACAGCTGGAATCAGTCTCTGTCGTCCCTCCAGTGATGTGTTGTACTTCTTCAGGTTGAACTCATCCAGAACCTCCTCTGACATCTGCAGCATGTAGGCCAGAGCTGAGCAGTGGATCACAGAGAGTTTCTTCTCTGATCTGTTCTCTGACTTCAGGAACTCTTGGATCTCCTGATGAACTGAGTGGTCGTTAATCTCCATCAGACAGTGGAAGATGTTGATGCTTCTGTCAGGAGAGACATCATCTCTATTCATCTCCTTCAGGTTGTTGATGGCTCTCTGGATGATTTCTGGACTGTTGTCTGTCTGACCAAGCAGACCTCCTAAGAGTCTCTGGTTGGACTCCAGAGAGAGGCCATGAAGGAAGCGAACAAACAGGTCCAGGTGGCCATTTTTACTTTCAAGGGATTTCTCCATGGCTTTCTTCAGGAAATCATCCAGGCATGGGCAACTGGTCTCGTGGCCATCAGCACCAATAAACTTAGAAATCTTCACAAATACAGACTTTGGTTTTGAGTCCATGAATGTTAAGTCTTTTAAAAAAGCCACCAGGACATTTGCCTTCCTGTTGGTGAAACAGTGGAACATGTAGACTGCAGCCAGAAACTCCTGAACGCTCAGATGAACAAAGCAGTAGACTGTTTTCTGGAAGATCACACTCTCTCTTCTGAAGATCTCTGTACAAACTCCTGAGTACACCGAGGCCTCTGTGACATTAAGACCACAGCGCTCCAGGTCTTCTTGGTAGAACATGATGTTTCCTGTCTCCAGATGTTCAAACGCCAGCCTCCCCAGCTTCAGAAGAACTTCCCTGTCAGCCTCCGTCAGCTTCTGTGGACTCTTCTTACATCCCTCATTGTAGTTCTGCTTCTTCCTCTTTGTCTGAACCAGCAGGAAGTGTGAGTACATGTCAGTCAGGGTCTTGGGCAGCGCTCCTCTCTGGTCTGTAGTCAACATGTGGTCCAGAACTGTGACAGTGATCCAGCAGAAGACTGGGATCAGACACATGATGTGGAGGCTCCTGGAGGTCTTGATGTGTGAGATGATTCTGCTGGACAGATCTTCATCACTGAACCACTTCCTGAAGTACTTCTCCTTCTGGACGTCAGTGAAGCCTCGTACTTCTGTTACCCTGTCCACACATGAAGGAGGGATCTGATTGGCTGCTGAAGGTCTGGAAGTGATCCAGACGAGAGCCGAGGGAAGCAGCTTCCCCTGGATGAGGTTTGTCAGCAGCACGCTGACTGATGACTTCTGTGTGACATCAGACACGACCTCATGGTTGTTGAAATCCAGTGAAAGTCTGCTTTCATCCAGGCCGTCAAAGATGAAGAGAAGTTTACAGACAGCGAGCTTCTCTGCTGTCACCTTCTGTAATGTTGGATGGAAAACATGGAGCAGCCTGAGAAGACTGTACTGCTCATCTCTGATCAGGTTCAGCTCCCTGAACGACAGCAGAACCAGCAAACTGACATCTTGGTTTTCGGAGCCCTCTGCCCAGTCCAGAGTGAACTTCTGCACCGAGAAGGTTTTTCCAACTCCAGCGACGCCGTTGGTCAGAACGACTCTGATGCGTCTCTGTTGGTCAGGTGAGGCTTTAAAGATGTCGCAGCACCTGATTGGAGTGTCATGGAGGGTCTCCATCTTGGAAGCTGTCTCCAGCTGTCTCACCTCATGTTGGGTATTAACCTCTTCACTCTGACCCTCTGTGATGTAGAGCTCAGTGTAGATCCTTTTGAGGAGGGTTCCACTTCCTGTTTCATCACTTCCTGTTTCAGTTCCTTCAGTCACACGTTCACATCTCCTCCTCAGACTGATCTTATGTTCATCTAAAGCCTCCTGCAGAACACTATCAGCTGAAAGAGAAGAAAATATTCTGGGATTAAATAGAGAGCAAGAATCTTGATTAAATAAAATGTTTTCGAATGAATGATATTCATGATAATACTAAATGCTCTACAGAACACAACAATTGTTCCTTTAACAAATGAACAGTTCCTGTTTTCAGACATGATGACATCAGCAGACAGATGTTCAGTCTTACTTTGTACAGTGTCAGTCTGACTGACTGTCTGCAGTCCAGCTCTTGTTCTGGATCTTTCTCCACACTGGGGACAGGAGTGTTCTGATGAAGCAGACTGGTCCCAGTATGAGGTGATGCACTGTCTGCAGAACCAGTGTCCACAGCTGGTAGAGACTGGATCCTTCAGGACGTCCTGACACAAAGAACAGCAGGACAGCTGCTCCTCCACAGAAACACTTCCCTCTGTCTTTCTGAAGAGATAAAGGAAAATCACTCAGATTAGAAATCATAGATCAGTCTGACAAAAGAGAAGACAGACTGTAAACATAAGTATGTCTTCTCCAATCACTAACATTTTGTGACAGTGGAGCAGTTTGCATCATTTGATTTTCGGAAACAAAATTATTTCTATGTGAAATTTTACTACACAAACAAAAAGGAGCATAAAACATGACCTCATTAGCAGCTTTTTAAAACTTAAACCATACTGGACGAAGTACACAGTCACGCTTAGTACAATATACCGTCCTCTTTCTTCAACAACTGTGTTTGATAAAAAAGGTTTGATGAAGATAAAAACAATCTCAGTGTAGGAGCCAATATTGTGTTAAGGATGGTTAAGATTTGTATTGTACGTTATGGTGTTTTACACTTTGATATGTTGGGTTTGATGCCATTTTTGCATTTTCTGCCTAGTTTCCAATTGTTCTACAGCACTTGAACTAGGCATGGTTCTGACTGGAGGGCAGTTCAGAGGTCAGAACGTGGATTAGCAGCAGTGCTGGGTGCAGAGAAAAAATTTTTTTGACCGTTAAAGTAAGATCTGTTACTGCTAGGATACTGTTGTCATCTGTCAACCCTGTTGTAGCCTATATCTTCATGTGTGAGGACTCTAAGAGAAGCTTGGATATATATGGATGGAGATATTATACCTGGATGCACAACAACTTGAAATAAAAAAACAAAAGACAATGTGCCTCTTCCGTGACTTGTAAGCAAAGAATACAAAAGAGTAACATTTACAAGTCAAGCCAATTGAACTTCGCCGCCTACTGCTAAAAACTGAGTGGCTCTGGAAGTACGTTTAAGCAATATCACACGAGAGGGAGTGAGGTTGTACTGTATAACAGCACTGGTGTGATTCGGTCTTCAGGTGAGATCGGGGGGTGTTGTGTTGTTCTGTCCTTCCCTGCCCTTCTTATCTCTTTGACGACTCCTCTGAAGACATTGTTAGCTAGTAGAAACTCTGGGTCCTGCATTAAGTTCCATGAACGGCTCACCGGAGGTTCGTTGATGTAACGGTTTAATCCAGCCCGAAGTCCCAGGTAGCTGCTGTTGCTGTACAGCTCTGCCTTAGTCCGGATCGTTCCACTAAGGTGCCTCAACACTGTGTTTAGCTCGCTCTGACTAACTGACTGAAAGTTGACCGAGACATTTTTAAGATTTAGCTAAGTCTGAAGGCAGTTCAGAGCCCAGGTTGTCTGCTTTACAGTGTTGGCTTCATTTTTGCTCTTCTCTAATTTGTAGAGGTCGCCTGATGTCATATCAACACACCTGGTTTGCGCTGATGTATCCTGGCCTCTCTCCTTCCCTTCATCCTCCTCTGAGTCTGACCATTTGTAACCTAAATGAAATGTAATTTGTCGAAATATGTCCATCTTTGCGGTGCAAAGTTTGCCACAATCCAAGACAAGTAGGCATGTCTGTAAAAAGTCCCAGTGCTGTTGTACTCTATATCAGCACTCATGGAATGCCTCTTGTCCAATCAGATTACGTGGTTGGAACTAACTGTTGTATAATAATTACACAACACTCAGAGTGAAGATTCTGGGACAGTTTCCATGAGATACTTCCAGCCCTCATCAATGGAGCCTTTTACTTTGCAAAGATAAAGAAGAAATCCTCACTTGTCATTAAAGCAGAACATAAATCCCTCATTTGTGTAATTTATTGATCTGTAAAATACTTTGTGCTCCTCATCCTGACATTCAGTGAAAGTTGCAATTCTTGTGTTTTGAACAGATCATTTGATCCGTCTGCAGTAAAAACACTGAGATGACTTTTTATTTCATTCATCAGTAATTCTTCCATTGAAGCAAAACACGTTGAATAAGCCATCAAACTCCTGAAGGTTTAACTGAGAAAACTAAACACTTTGAAGACTAAATTTCTCTAACAGACAAACAATGAATGAACTTGAAGTATCTCACTAACCAACAATATTTAGGATATATCCCATGATGCAACACTCCTGTCTCGTCCCTACGTGTAATACAAATCACAAAGCTTTAAAATGTAATTTCCATAAAAATAATTTTGTCCTATATTTGTGCAGCTACAGTCATATAATGGTAATGATTTAATTATATAAACTGAAGTTAGTATCAGTTCTCTTACTGTGTGTCTGAGGGTTCTGGTTCAGTACTGAAGTTCATAGGAAAATCTTTGAACCGGTCGCTCTTCATAGACGGACAGCTGGAGACTGCAAACTCTTCTCTCCGTTTGAGGTGCTGACTTCTGGAAACACCAACATGTTTGTATTTATTTCATGTCAATATGCATAAATACACGCATTGCTGTCACTGATATTGGTGATTAAGAACATCGCCGTCTTCTTACTGTGTGTCTGAGGGTCCAGGTTCTTTACTGAAGTTCATAGGAAAATCTTTGGACCGGTCACTCTTCAGAGACAGACAGCTGGAGACTGCAGACTCTGCTCCGTCCTCCTCTTCCTCCACACAATCACTCATCTTCTGCACTTCAGAAAGCACTGAGGTAAATATGTAGCACATGGAAGGAGAACAACATGAAGA